>PVKB01000085.1:704552-1155586 GCA_004027205.1 Ctenodactylus gundi | reverse complement strand
TAGCTTGGTGAGGTTTTTGTTGTTGTTGTTGTTGTTTTGAGACAGGATCTCACTCCGTAGTCCAGGCTGGTCCTGAACTCATTGTGTAGCCCAGGCTGGTTACTAACACATAGCAATCCTCCTGCCTCAGCTTCTCAAGTGCTTGAATTACAGCTTTGAGTCACCATGCCTGGCTTACATGGTGCTGGGGAATCGAACCCTGGGCCTTGTGCTTGCTAGGCAAATATCTTCATGTGACTCTAGGATTAAAGAAACTCCCCAAGTGATCCAGGCTTCTCATTGGAGACTTTTCCACCTAGTGATCTTCCACATGCGAGCTTGAATTGCCTATCTAGCCAACAACAAGCAGCAATTCTTTCCCTGTACTTACCGCCCTGCTGTGCGATACTACACCCAGGACATTCCCACTGTCCAGCGTGCTGTCCAGCACCGCTGAGGGGATAGCGGGAAGAGAGCGGTGGTCCGGCAGGCTGAGGCTGGACTGGGGAACGCAGAGGCCGAGAGAGGTTGGAAGCAGAGAAGCTGATGGTCTTTCTAATCTCTATCAAATGTTAAAAAATCCTGTACATTAAGAAGGAGAAAGTGAGCAAGGAACATGGGGGAGAGATACATTTCTTTAATCTTTCAACACTGCTCAGTGAATAGCTATGTTTCTGTGAGCTATCGCGTGTGTGTGCACTGAGTCTGGGAACACGAGGGTGTCTGGGAGGGGGGAAGACTAGCTCCATCTCTGGCTGCCCCTAGCTGCCCACCGTTCTGACTACACTGGGACTTTGGGCCTTGCCACCTGCTTTCCTGTCACCTCCGAATGCCCTCTTCTCCTCTTCACTCCCCGCGTCTTCACACCTCCTCGTCCCCACCGGCTTGGTGGTTGCTATTTGCCTAGTTCCCATCAGAAGCACTCTTCCCTATGGGCAGCCCCCTCCCCTTGGTGCCTTACCTGCCTGGTCTCTGGTTTCTCCTCTGGGCTGTCAATGCCCCATACACGCAGTCACCAATTAATGACTGGTTTAATGATTAATGATTGGTTTACTGCTTCTTCAGTTCAACGTATCGCTACCCAGAGCCACTCAGTTCACCAACCGAATGTCGAGCAGCTACTATGTGCTGTGATAAGACATGGCCCTTTGAGGAAAAGAGACAAACTGGTGGATCTGCCGTAACTGCTCAACTTCCTGCCTCCATCTCGTGCTCTATCACATCACCACCTGTGCAGGGACTTCCCACGGCTTTTATTGGGTAAGATCTCACTGTCCTAACACACAGCATCACCGCTCATTCCCTGTACCGCCACCTTCAGAAGAGAATTCTCTGCCATGTATGTGCATGTATCATATGTATATAGATATGTATGTACTATGTATATAATCTTCTGCAGTGCTATGGCGATATGCACTTTCCACTTTCAGAAATAGCCCTGTAGCCTTGAAATTGTTTTCTTTGGCCTGTGAGTCTCAACACTTATGTTGCCCTCTTGACTCTCTTCACAAGCACCATCTTCTACATGCCTTTCATACCCCGTGAAAGCCTTCTTTAAGCAACTATTTACATTGTGTTATAAATGATGTCTTCTAGGTCACAGCTGTTCCCCTCACGTAAGTCGCAAGAGCGTGGGGGTTGGATGTCTCTCCACCTCTGTTGTGTGACTCAGACAAAATGGGTGCCCAATACACCATTCAAGTTCTGTGAACACACTGTCTTAAGTGCCTCAAAATTCTAGTTTTGGGCAGAGGACTCTTGAATGACCCAAATGACCCAGCAACCTGGTTGATCTCAATTGCAAGGACAGTGATGTGTAAGCCTCTTGGGGTCCCCGGGCTCATCGATCTACCTGTCCTTCCGGGGTCACGAGGGAAGGCAGGATAGTGGAGCACTGCCGAGACGGCAGTGCCTGCCACTGCCCCCTAAGCCGTGGAGCCTGCCAAGGCGCACTCCACTCCCCCAGGGTCTTTTAGCACAGGTCGTCCTGTTCTTCCCAACACAAGCCAAGCATAACCACCTTTCTTCCTCAAACACAACTCTTCTGCAGCTTAGCCCATGTCCTTTTGCTCCGTATTATGGTTTAGGTCTAAAACGTTCCCCAGAAGTTTCAGGTGTGCAGAGGTAGGGATTTCAGACAATAACGAGCTTCTGAGAATCTGTCTTGATCAGTGGGTTAATCCAGTGATGGGATCACAATGTTATGGTGTGATGGGTGTGGTGCTCAGTGAGGGGAGGAGGTCCTGCGGCACAGTGCTGGGAACTGAATCTGGCCTCAGGGTGTTTCTCTTCTGGCTTCTTCCTGGCTACCATGAGGTGAGTCCCTATGATGATTTTTCCTTGCTGTGAACCTGGAACAATGGAGCCAGCTGAGCATGAGCTCAAATAAATTATTCCTTTTCAAAGTTGTCTTTATAAGGCTAACACATAATTAAATGAAGAGCTCTTAAGAGAAAGAAGCTAGTTAGGATCTGAGGCGTAACAGCCTTTTAAGCTATTTCGCTCTTCAGGGAGGTGGACATAGAGCCAACCCTCAGCTCACCCTCCTTTACTGACCAAGGAGAGTGATTCCTCTCTTTCAGTGTGTGTCTATCTCTTCCCCCAAACTCACATTTTAGGCAAAGGGTGGGATGGGTTGCTGGAAGTCCTGACACAGTAGTCCCAAAATGGAATCGTCCATCTTTGCAGAGTGTTTGTACGTTGAACCAAAGTTGCTTCTTAGGACGAGTGGGCAGTTTATCAGGGATGGGAAGAAAAAGGGAGCTATCATCATTTGGAAAGAGAGTGTTTCAGTATTTTTATTGTTTTTGAGTTTAAAGCTCATTCAAATTTTGTAGTCAGCATACTCTGACCCTTTCATAGAGTTAGACTATTTTTCCTAGCTTAGTTGAAAGACTCCCAGCTATGTGCACAATTTTTGCCTCATATTCAAAACCGAAAATAAAATTCATCATAAAACCTTCCAAAAAGCTGTATTATTAAAGTAACCATCATTCAGAAGGACATTATCAAGGCAAAAATAAAATTAAGGTAGAGATTGTGAACACTGCAGCTCTATTTCCTTCCTGCTTGTAAATGTATGCTTTTCACCTTTTCCATCCATCTTCGTTAACGTTGTGGGCAATTTGTATCGGTTTGCCACGCAGCAGCATCTTTACATTGTGCAAATGTATGTGATGTTCTGGAAACCGACAAGTTAATATAAGAAGCACACCATGTCTCAGGGTTTTTTAATTTTATAAGCAGTAACTTCTGCTAGGAATTATTTGATCATTTGTGCATAATTTCATGCAGTTATTTAAATATAAATAGAGAAATGTGTCACTTAATAGTGTCTGTCCCTACTTAGGTTGTGTTTCCCACATTTTAAGATAACGTCATAAATAAAAGATAAAAATATCCCTAAGCCCCATACTAGTCAGAAGATAATTGTGCTGGTCTCTCTAATTGCCATTAGAGGGACCGTTGATTAACTTTGTTAATATTTTCCACTTTCTTTAAAGAGGAACTTAGATGGGGTCTTTTTGTGAAAGGTGTTTACAATGTAATAGAAAACCTCTTTGTTTTCCTAATTAAGACTGCATTCTCCCAGTAGTAAAAACAGAGTTCCTGTCTGCTGTGACCAACCCGCTTTCTTCCTCTGTAAATGCTCATTTTTGACTCTAAACTAACACAGGAGTGATTCAGCTATGAAGCCAGGTACACAAAACTATGGACCCACGCCCTTCATTTTGAAATGTTGGTGTTATCTTTGCCATAAATGCCACATAGCCATTTGCAGTGAAGATCCTTGTCCTTTGAATATTATAATTAACCTTCAATTGAAAAAGATTTAATTTAGTAGGAGCAGTTTTAAAGTGAAAATTTTTGTGAATGCCAATCTAGAACATGGATCAAGTTAATATCCTGTGATGTTTCTCAGCCATCTAAAATCTAAAATTGGTGAGGAGAATTTTAAAAGTAGAAGAAACGCACTGCTCCTCTCCAGAGCTCTACCTCTGTCTTGTCATTCTATAAACCATTTTTACATCTATTCTAGTCAGAACTATAAAGATTTTTCCAAACCAAATGGACTTGTACGGCTTTGTGCCTAACTTAGAACAAAGTGATTATTTTTCTGTTCCAGTTGTCTTGGTGACAAGAAATACAGACGAAAAAAAGGCAAAGATATCTGTGAAGAAAAATTGGACTTCCTGATGCCAATTTTTATGTTCTGTTGACTCTCAGATCTGTATCTCATGCCTATACCACATTCCCTTCACCCTTCCAAGCCCACTAATGACAATAAAGCATCTCCACGAGGAGAACCAGTTTCCAGTTAAAAGTGAACATGCAGAACTTCAAGAAACTGGGCTGTGTCCTCATCTCCCTTCTCAGTTATTGTCACGAATTTGAATCAAAAGTTCTTGTTTTCCTTTAGGGCTTGTGTCAACTGTGTCACCTATTCGCTCCCACAGACATTTACATAGTTTTAAGATGCCACAGAAACTCTTCTGCCTACAGAAGGAGCAGGCATCATCTTAGCGCCTATTTTCTCGCCCTCTTTGTTCTTTCCCAGAGAGTCTTTGAGCAGCAGCTTACTGACTGGAATACCGGATTTGAGATTTGCTGGCACTGAGAGTCCTTACCCTCCTTCTGTCATCAGAGTTTAGGTGGTATCACCTCCCTAGGTTTAAGTTCTCCAACTGGAAAGGCAAAAATGCTGTGCTGCCTGACTGGCTGCAGCTCTCCCGTCCCACTGGAACTCCTCACCAGGCCTGTGCAGTCTTCTCTCAGCTGCTGCCCCAGCATCTTCCTCAAGTCTCCCTGGGTGTGGGCTTCCCACTGTAATAACCTGACTCTTGAATATGTGAAAGGCTACTGAAAGCTTGTGGTGAAATAAATTCAAGTCAGATTATCTAACTTTCTAAACCCAGTTTTACCACTTCTCAGTAACATGTCCTGTAAGTTGTGAAGGCAAGTCACCTAACCTCCAGGAAGCTCAGTTCCTTCACCTAAGCAAAAGAAAAAAATACCAGTAACAACATTTAATTCATAGGGTTACGGAGACTACATGAGACAATCATCACCAAGTTTTTGAAGTGAAGCTAAGACTTTGGTTAGTGCTCAACAGACAAAAGCCGTTAAAATGAAATCATTAGCTTAGAAAATATATTTTAGATTGTAGATTAATCAGTACAACATCTAAGAACATTCCAACCACAAATACTCATCTTTTCTTTTTAGAGAAAACAACCCCGGAGTTTATAGTTCTACCTGGTAGGGATTCACACCTCCATCACAACATAAAAAATGTATATACTCTTATCTTCATAAAAAATGTCCACTCTTAAAAAAATCAAAGAAATTCCAACTTAGTAGAAATTCTTCTTTCTTAATAGCTATGTATACAGTGTCAAAAAGGCCAGTGGATTTAGTCCTATAGAGTAAATGACATTTAGAAATCGAGTTTATCTGCAAAAAGCAGTTTTTAAAAATCCCAGTTACAAGCATTAAAATAACTAATATTTTCAAAATGTGAAATATGGCATTATTACAAGTTTAAAATGCTATCTCCTTTTCAAGTCCTAATAGGAGGCCTGAGATTTGTTACACTTGAGTCATATTTCATATACCCATATTTTATAGAATATTGTATCTTTTAAAGCATATGCAATCATAGCAATGAAAAATGACTTAACTAACGGTTTTTAATGAATGCGTGGCACTGAATTTGATGTCATCTAATATTAAATAGCTCCTGCCATCATGAAGGATGAACTTCAGAAGGGGCATTATGCACATGGGAAGGTCAAGTGGGTTATTCTGAATAATACACTATGACCATCTTCACAATGTAAGAAGTATATTCACTATTTCCATATAGAAAATATTACACCGTGTGTTAGTTACTTGACTAAATACCTGACATCCATAATTTAAGGGAAGAAAGATATATTTATCTCAGTTTTGGGTCTCTCCCACACACAGTCATTCATGGGGCAGATGGCAAAGGTAGAGGTACATTGGCAGAGGGAGAGGCTGGAGGGAGCAGACAGAAGCCAAGTGACCCTGAAGACTGAGGCAAAGGTGACGGCTTCCCTGGGAAGAAGTAGCAGTAATATTTCTTCTTCCTTCCTGTGTCCGTTGATGGTGTTATGTCAACTTGATGGAATTAGGACCCACATCTCCATTAGTATTGGGATTTGTCAACCACCCTAGACTGGGTCTTAAGAACTTGTCTGGATTAGAGTGTGAGTCATTTGTGGGCTGGCCAATGAGAGAAGAGCACCCACCCAGATGCGGGAGGGCCAACTGGAACTCCAACGGTATAAAAGGGAGGAAGAGGGACGCTTGCCCGGCTCTTCCTCTGGGAAAGCTCTCGCCTTCGCGATTGTCTACGGACGCCGCAGATCGCAGATTGTCAGCACGAGTTCATTCCCGTCTTGTGGACTTGTGCCTGTCTATTGCTGCCCTTCAGTCGCCGATCTTCACCTGAGATCTACAGCAGATTCTCACCTCACCGGCTGTTCTGCAGTCCCAGAGGGCAGATCTACTGCTTGGCTGAGCAGCCATCTTGGACCACCTCTATCATTGGACTTACAAGCCTTCCTAATAGACCCTTTTGTGTTAAGATCTGTAAATTCTGTCTTTTGAAAGGAACCCAAACTAATACACTTCCTTTAATAATTTCAAGCTGCTAGCTGTCCCCACACCCCCAGAGTGGATTCCCCCTCCCTATTTCTTGGTCAACAAGTCAATAACAAATACCCAAAAGCTTTGCCCCAGGCAACCCCCAATTACAAAAAGTTGATATAATCCCTCCAGGTCAAGCCCCAAATGTCTGACCCTTCTAGCCAAGCTCTGCCTTCCAATAGCACAGTTCCAAAGACAAGAGGCTTTTGGGGACACTCAAGATCCAAACTATAGTACACTGTGTGTAATATATTGATGAAGTTAAAAAAGAGAGACAGATTGAGTTAGGATTAGCAAACAGTACATTTTGATTACCATAAATTATTTTTAAAAGCCGAAACCAAATATTCAGAGACATAATCTGCTGTTTCTCTGTTTTCAGACACAAAACCCTGAAATAGAAAATTTGTCATTAACCACGCCTTGTGGCTTTTTCTTTCCAAGTTATATCTCTGTTGGGTGCTGTATTCCTATACCCGCCCACTCCTGACATTATGCTATTCCAAGGTTCATCCAGAATAACTTAAATGCTGCTTTATCACAAGCCTTCCTCACCTCAGTGATATTGCTATTAAGCTCAAACCAAAACCAACCCCCCCCAACCAACCAACAATGGAAACCCACCCAAATCAGTTTCCCAGCAAGCAGAGGGTATTCAGTGCTCGTTTGTCATTATGTTTTCTCTGAATTCAGCAGTTCCAATCCTGGGTTGAAGTAGCATTCTCTTATTCTCTAAATCATTCATAGCCATGTTTCTGAGGCCTACTGCCCGAAAGGACATCTGGATATAAGTGTGCCTGGTCACGGGAAGAACCGAAGTGGTGTCTATTAAGCAAATGGAAGATTAAAAACTTATGCAAATAATTAAACAGGCAATGATTTGAGGACAGCAAATACCAGGTTTGATTAAACTGTGTCTTTAGGAAATCAGCAGAAGCACGAGTGACTGTGGACTGTCTTGGGTCATGATCAACTGTACAAGGAGTAAGGTGAATAGACTCTTTGATAGCTCCATGTACAAGTAAGTGTTGGAGAAAAGTAGATGCAAATCATAAATACAGAAGTAACACAGTGAATCCTAAAAAGTATTGATAACCAAAGAAAATAATCTAAAATGATAACTCACATTTTAACAGTCATTTTATTATTATTCTTTTTGGTATGTTTCTAGTTCCACACATCAACTCCCATGGAGACATAATTTATGAAAGCTAAAGTGATTTTCTCTAAGAGGACACAATTTAGTCTTCTCTGTTATCTACAGGTTCATGGTCTCTTACTACACAGTTTGGGTTTTGGACAAAAAATTCCAAACCTCGTCCTATGGAATTGAGTGTCCCCTGCCACTCGTTAATAGTTAAAATGAGGTAATTTTAAAAATATGGCCACAAAGATAAAGAGAGTGTTCTTAGGAAATGCATAATGAAGTTGAATTAGAATCAAGACTGGGACTCCATGTTTTCTTTCCGGGAGTTGGGAGTGGGTAGTCAAACCAGGTGGTTACACTCCACAGGCAAGTAGGAAAAAAAAATAAGTAGTTACCGTTCCAATAAAGATTCCCTAAAGACACAAACCAACACAACACCACGTCATCTACAAAAGAAAAAATCAGCTACACCCCCCCAAAAAAAATTTAAATGGAAACACAAAAACTAAGTAGTTTCAATAAATATTCAGTTAATTCTTAAAAGTAACAGTTTCAAAAGGAAGATTTTTTTTTCCCCTCCACTCCCTGTGCGTTTCTGTAGAAGTTCGCATATCTGGACATAGGAATAGATACCTATCCATCCAAAGAAGACTCATTAGGCAAATCTGCATTTACATGTGTAAACGTGACTCAAAGCACAACTTGAAGGAAGAAGGGTAAAAAGAAAGCAACCCAAGACTTTCATTCTTCTCCCTTCAGATAAATCATTAAACATCCACACATGGCAAAGGAAGTTTTACACGGCTTTAAGTGAGCCTCGGGGAACTATGCACTAAGAGACCAAAAATGCACATTTTCTGACTTCAGTTTCCCAGTTACGAGTTTAATTACCATCTCAGCACCTTCCCCAGAGCACTATGTCATCCTGTGGAAAGCCACACACTCCCTTTCAGTCCACCCTTCCCCCCACCCCTCTGTTCAGAAAAGTTTTTCTACTCCCGTTTAATTCTGAATACGATTTCATCGGTCTAAAATTTTGAATGTGCCCAACCACACAGTATTTCCCACTTAGAAAACCCGATACAATGACAGGAATTCATAGTATATTTCTCATTCAACCAGACATTTCTTGAGGGAATTGCAAAGGCTCTGTGTAGAAACAGTTTATAT
The DNA here is from genome assembly GCA_004027205.1 of Ctenodactylus gundi. Taxonomy (NCBI): domain Eukaryota; kingdom Metazoa; phylum Chordata; class Mammalia; order Rodentia; family Ctenodactylidae; genus Ctenodactylus; species Ctenodactylus gundi. The sequence continues at coordinate 1,146,615 of PVKB01000085.1, read as the reverse complement.
GTATATATCTCTCTGAAATTGGCAAATGTCTTTTACTTCCTCTAATATTCTAACCAGAGATCTGAGCTCATTTTTTTTTCTGTCCATAGGCTCAAAAAAAAAGGACTGTATTCGCTAATTATACATCCTGAAAAGAATTTGGTTCAGTGTAAGATGATCCTAGTGATATGCTAATCCCTTTTTCTGCTTGGTGCTGCCTGAAGCTTGTGTCTAACATTTTTTTTCAACTGTATGACAATAAAAGTTCTGGCAACAAAAGAAATAAGTGGGCAGCTAAAGAAGGTATAGCTAAACACATGGCGGCCGGCGCTCCCTCTCCTTCTGGCTGCTCTTTTGTGGACCCCAGTTCCGTGTCCTCGCGTCAATAGCCGAAATCCAGCCACCTTAGCAACTTAGTATGACACCCAAGCCCTCTCTCTTTACATTCATGAATAGTCAGCACCCAGCAGACAAAATAGAACTAATCTTTTTTGACAGAATTGTTCAATTTTAGAGGAAAAGCTTTTGAGTCTTCCACCCATTTGCAGAATATGAGACAACAATGGCCGCAATCAAAATTTAAAAACAACACTGGCCAACAGGCCTGGAAAAAAGTCTCTGAATTAAATAGCACATTCGGTCAGTCCCAGCGGTCATAAACTTGCGGCAAACATTAATTTCAATACGTGAAAGACAGATAAACAGAGTGAGTGGACACAGCCTGCTCTGGGCTTCCTTTTGCTATGAGACACATTTCTTCCTTTTCCTTTTCTTCCTCTTCTTCTCTCTCTTCTCTTTTTGCATGGGTTAATAGAAACACAAGATTTCTTTCCTCTCAAAAATAATTTGGTCTGGGGGACCCAATGAATCTCAGTGCAAAAAGCTTTGCTTCCAGCAGCCTTTTGTAGTCATGTGGAGGCAATTTTACCATTTAGAAATCCTGGAATGTATCAGTCACTTATAAGTCTAACATGTGCTAAAAAATGAATCTTCTCCCCAATCCTCCCCCTTTCATTTAATACACAGCATCTCTATGCCTTTGGAGACAATGTGAACAAGAAGAAAAATCTACCCAGTTCATGGCAAAAACAGAAGTTAGCAACATGGTCCATGCAGCTGCAACGTTGCATTTAAAATTCAGTTTCCTCATAGGAAGAGGGCTAATCCTGCCCTCGTAATTCCCTACAGCCAAAATGTGCCCCCTCCCCGCGTGACAGTGCAGTGCAAAGACACTAGCACGCTTATCTTGCCTAACCAGATGGCCGACTTGGATCAATGCACACACGCCACGATCAATGGGAGAGATAAAGAATTAGGAAAACAGTGGTACATGCTCCCAGAAAGCTTGTACACTGCATAATTATTTTATGATTCTACACATGGCTACATGTGATACTGCGGTAGAGAAGGAAAGGGTAATTAGATGCCAGGAAGAATTTTGTAGTGGACTGCACTTTGTCGGTCAGCACTTCCCACTCTAGCAAACTCACCGCCCTTATCTGACAGGGAATTTAGAAAACATGAGCAGAACTGTCAGGAGAGGTATTTCCATTTTTGCCAGGCCCTGCCGAGTCCCAGCGTCTGGTTCAAAGCTGGAGGAGGCTGGCTGGGATTTGGATTTGCCCCTGCCCAGTGAAGGCAACCCACCAGATGATATTTGTGTGTGATGCAGACTGTAACCAGGAAGAATCTGCTCTCCGGGTGATGCCGGCAAGTTCGTTCAGTAAAAAAAAGAGCAAGCAGGGTGAAGCTATCCTTAATTTCTGTGTCCTGATTGGCTAACCAAAGCAGTGTTTTTGAGCAGGTTGGTCACACACTTCTAACTAAGAAAAAATCTCGGCCTACCACCCTGTTCTCTGTGTAAGTTATAAGGAAAGTACACGAGGATTTGAAGTGGGCACACGGCTGCTTTATTTAGAATTCAGAAGAAGGTCGTAATCCAGAACAATAAACTGCTGTGACGTGACGCTCCACTGCGGTAATGTGCTCACCAGAAAAAGAAAATGTTCCTTCAGTTCCTAGTTCGTGGCAGGCTCTTAGCAAATGATTACATGATTAGTACAAATAATCATCTACCTTGACCCTGTATTATTCCAAAATCTTATTCTTTTATCATTTGGTGTTGAATGCAGATGAAGTAGAAGTAGGTTCTCCTCTGCATTTGAGACTCAGCCTGCATGCTAATTAAAACATTCAATGAACTTTTGCACCATTTTTTATGTAAAGAGGGGGACGAAGATCTGGAATGAGACACAGCTTGTTACCACCATCAACTGCAAAGCCAGTGGGGGAGATGGTCATTCGAAAGAGTCTTATTACATTCCAAATACGGTGAATGGTCAATGTCCAAATTATTGAAATAACCATAAATCCTTAATTTCTAAGGATCAATAAAGTATAACCTTAGTAAAAATTTAGAGGGGAGAAAAGGAGATTGACAACTGTGAAAAGTCATAATCCCTTCTCATTGTAAGTCCTGTGAGTTGGGCTTAACACAAAGCTCTGTATATTTATGTGACTCAGTCACCCTCTGTGATGTTCTTCATGTAGTTATCTTGTTATTTCTGTCCCCGAACGGATCCCTCCTCGGCACAAATGGATAGTTATGTTAGGAAGTAAGGCATGATGGTTAATCTTGTCAACTTGACGGGCTTGACAGGTGCCTAAAAGATTAATAAAACACACTTGTGGGGATATCTGAGTGGGTGGTGGGGTGTGGTTTTGTGGAATACATTTGGTCCTCAGCCCTTTTTCTTTTCTCTGGCTCTTTTCTTGGTCCTCGGCTTCCTGGCTGCTATGAGTCACGGCAGCTTTTCTTTGCCATGTCTTCCCTCCATGATGCTTCCGCCTTGGAGCCAGTCAACTACAGACTGAAACCCTTGAAACTGTGAGCCAAAGTAAACCTTTCCTCTTCTAAGTTGCTGGTGTCAGGCCTTTTGTCCCCAAAGTGGAAAAGCTAACTAACACGTAAGAGAAACTTTCATGTATTGCAAAGAGGAAGAATTCATGAGTAGAAGACGGAACATCTACAAGAAAGAATGTGTCCGGTTCCCCAGAGGGCAGAACTGAGATGGTCTCCTTTCTGTGCTGAAGGCAAGGGGAGGTGCTAGCTGGACCTGAGTCCATAAAGCTGACACCCAAGAAGGAATCCGTGTGTTCTTAGTTCAGTAGGACTCCTACCTCCCTGCAAAAGCAAACTCGAATCCCGTCAGTGTCAGGAATAATCCGTGGTCAGGTTAGACTTTCAGCTTTTAAATGTTTATGTGAATCTAGGTTTGCAATTAAAGATCACCGGTCACACAAGGAAACAATTCTCTGTAAGGGACAGTTTATGAAAAAAAAAAAAAAGAATACAAAAGCGATTCATATCTCCTGGGATAAAACCCACACAACTCACCAGATAAAGAATACAAAAAAGTGTATAAAGTTTTTAAAACAACTAAACCCATATTTCACTAAAATGTCTCAAAAATGTATATAAAAATGACAAATTTGAAAGATAATCAAATTTATTTTTTTCAAATTTACTGAGGAACAATTTATATACCGTATTTGTAACCTTCCCAGCCCATTTGTCTTTATTGATACCCCTTCCTTCTGTCCCTTCTCTTCTCCTGTTTCTTTCTCTATAGAGTTTTTAAGGTCAGCTGGACAATTTTTGTAAGATTACCTACTGTGATTCTGATTGGTATTATGAGTCTATAAATCAGTTTAAAGGTAACTGACTCTTAATAGTACTTGGTCTTTTAGTTCGTGACCATTTTAAATGAAAGTGACTTTTTTTCTAATATTTATGACTTTTATTTATTTTTCTTATCTTATTGTAGTGGCTCATGATCCCCTGTACAATGTAAAGTAGAAATGTAAGAGCAAATATTTGTACATTATTCCCAATTTTAGGGGAAAGTACATTCAATTTCTCATAATCAAGTACATTAGCTATAGGTTTTTCATGGGTATAAACTGTTCCTTTAAAGAACTTTCTTTTTCCTAGTTTGTTGAAAGTTTTAAAAATAATAAGCTGATGTCGAATCATATTGAAAGGTGTAGGACTCTGGAAATTATTGTGTTTTTTATCTTGTATTGTATTAGTAGGACATTGTTTTTACATGGTTGATTTATACATTGATTTACATGATGGACTTATATATTTAAACTGCCTTGCACTCCTGGTATCAACCTTAATCGATTATAATATTTATTTTCTAAATATATTATTGTATATTGTTTACCAATATTTTGTTAAGAATTTTTGCCATGTGCTTATGAAGTATGTTATCTGTTTTCTTTTTTAGTGCCTTTGCAAGCTTTTTATAGTAGTGATATGATAACTGTATAGTAGGATACTTAGTCATTATCTCTGTATATTTATCATGAGATATACAAGTGCTCAGATTTGTTACAAAATATAAAAGATACAGTTTCTTAAAGAAATTGTTCATTGGAAATAAAATGTTAGGAGTATGGGTTATTAAGAGCTTTTCTCAAATGTTAATAAAGATATTACCCAATCATATTATCTAATATCATTAATCTTAGTTTCTTGTCATATTTTACTTTTAATTATAACATTCATCATTGAGCTCAAATATATATACACACATATATATACATATATATATAGCATTCACCATTCTCTGAATTTAGGGGTGTGTGTAGTTGCTTATGTGCTGTCTTGCTTACTAGCACATAAGCTTCATAAGAAGGAGTTCTTTATTCTTGCTTCCTTTTCTTGACTCTTGGCTACTTGCCTAGGATGCATTCTGGTAGGTTTCCTTAAACATGTAAAATGTGGAGAAAGACCCCTGGAGAAAAAGCAGATGGGCTTTCTAGCTGAAGTCAGACATGGTAAAATGATGCACTCTGCCTACGCTGAATACTGGCTCTACCAGGCATCAAAAACCACACAACTTTAAGCAATTATGCAGTCACTTTTTGCCTCGTCTTTTCAATCTAATAAATCGGGTCAACAATATCTGCCTTAAAGGTTTTTAATAGAATTAAGTGAATTAATACACGTGAGACATTAAGAAAAGAGCTTGACATAGAATAATCACCAAATTAACAAAATAAATAATACGCATACCATTTATTTATAATTGTCATATATCCTGATTGGACCTTTAGCATTAGAAGTGGGGCTGCCCCTAACACCAGCTATTTGTTACACGCAAAGCCAGTCATCTTTGCCTGATGGCTGTCCCCATCCACACCTCCACTCTACCAGGACTGAAGTTTGCAGTATCATTTTATGTCTGATAGGATGCGCCTTTGAAGCTGTGCTGGAGTGTGCACAGCTAAGGTCTACATCAGGCCAGATGGTCTACTGCAATAAAATCTGAGTGAGGTTCTTTTATAAGAAAACTGTCAGAAAATATCCGAAAAACACCACAGGAAGTTCTACACAGAATCACTCACAATGAATTCAAATGTCTCACTTCAATACAAGTTCTCCAGCTGCCAGCAGGCCTGTGACCGCACCCAGTGGGGGCTTGCTGCCATGGTTCTGCAGTGTCCTAAGCTTTGTCCTTTCTGCCCTGACTGAGTTGTTCTCTTCCTAGGGTCAGTGCTATCCCCAGTGCTTCCTCACTTCCTCTGGACTGCTCCATGCTGAGTTACAGTAAAAGGCAAGAAAGTACCCAGTGTTACTGCGGCCGTAACTGTTCTTTTGCCATCCAAAATCCACTCAAATGCTAGGTTTCTTCTTTCTCTTAACTTATCAAATCCGTGGCTGCTGAACAGGAAGTACTTTTCCTCTAGAGAAAATGACTTATTAAGTGCACTCCAAGGTTAGACACTGTGGAGAATATCCCCCCACCGCTAGAGTTAAAACGAAGTCTTATTGTGGCTTTTCCATTTCCTACTTCAGAGATCCTGATTGAATATTACTGAACTAAAATCAGAGGTACCATCCAGCAGGAAAACGCCTACTCCTCTTTACTACATTTTGGTTTTCTTTTTCCTGTTCGTTTTGTTAAAAGTGATATCTTACATTAGTGGGGAAAAACCCTACCACAATTGAGGAAAACTTAAAATTATTACCTTGTGCTCATTTCAGCTCTAAAGAGTTAAAGACATCATATTATAACAATCAACGCATTCCCATGCTTACAGCAGCACAACGCCCAAGAGTCAAGTCATGGAAACGGTCTGAAAAGTCCAAGAGAACGTGGTATATATACAAAATGGAGTACTACTTGGCCATAAAGAAGGATAAATTTCAGTCATTTGTGAGAAAACAGATAGACCTTGAGATTGTAATGCTAAATGGACTAAATCAGGCATAGAAGGTTAAATATTGCATGGTTTCTCTTATATGAGAAATACAAAATATGAACAAACATATATAGTTGATAGGAAACAGAGATATGAACTTTGTGGAGTGGGGAAGGGAATGGAGGGGAGATGTGAGGGCAGGAAGGGGAAGCAAACATGACTGTGATGAGATATGTATGTGAGTCAGTCCCCCAAGGTGAATGCAGGTGTCACTGATCACAGACATATGCAAATAGAATAAATTTTTAAATTTTCACTTTAAATTATCTGTAGGAAACACAGCTCGTATCCTGAATGGGAAGAAATTCAGGGCTATCCTCTGAGACAGAGAACAGTTTACAGACACATGTTGTCATCACTGTTACTTAAGTCATTTACCTCTTCTGCCCACGTGTGTGAGACAGATCAGTTCGTTACGACTAGGTTTAGGGTACTCCAGCTCCCATTACGGGGATCTTAGGGTCCTGATTTCGTTTCTTTTCATTTCTCCAATCATGTATGACTGATTTCTGGAGATTCCCCAGTCTTGGAATCATTCTTCAAAATATAGTCCAGGTTTGATTCATAAATTTCTTCCAATAATTTTAGATTTCCAAGTGTCTAGAGGAAGAATCCAAACACACTGACTCATTGTCTAGCTAGGAACTGCACAGTAATTAAAAAAAAAAAAAGAAACACAAACAAACAAAAAAGGAGAGAAGGAAGGGAAGGAGAATGAAAGCCTGAATGAAGCCCTGAATGTGGAGGGTGGGAGGAATCTTTACAGTTTCAGGATTATAAAGGATAATTCTGTGAGGGTTTATCTTTTATTTAAAAGAATAATCATGCTCATAATACACTTTTAGGTATACTGAAATGTTATTTCCTATAAACATCAGTAAAAACATAAACAAATGAGAAAAATAAAGATTAGACGTTGTAGCTGGGTATGGTAGCATATTCCAGGAATGCCAGAATTCTGGGAGTTTGAGGCAGAAGAATGTTAAGTTTCTCAGTGACTTAGTGATACTCTGTTTGACAGGAAAAAATCACTATGAAAGTGCAAAGGGTATAATTCAGTGTGAAGGCCCTTGATTAAATCCCCAGTATTGAAAAAAAACTAAGCCAAACAAACAAGCAAAAAAACTGGTTAGACGTTGTTCAATAATCATCAGTCTTCCTGCCTTGCTTCTTTAAATACTTGTAGTGACATATCTGTCACTGTCTTTGTTGTCATGGTACCCATTCAGAGGTGGCCGTACTCACCTCATGGCCAGAGCAGATGACCAGTTAGAAAACAAACAAAATTCTTTGTCAGTCAAATTCTTTATGTTATAAATTTGAACCAAGACACAAAACAAGTAGCTACTAGAACTGAAGCCCACATGGACACAGAAGTGGTGGCCATATTTTGCCATGTGTGACGTGAGCAGAGGCTGCAAGTCAGGAAATCCAGAGAAGTGTGAGAGAAAAGATGCCAGAGACAAAGAAATGCCAGAGAGCCTGCAGCTGGAAGCCAGACGCACAGACTTTGGCCCAGTGGACCATCTCCTCATCAAGACACTGCACTCAACTTTCCCACCCTGAGTCAAGGACAACTGGGTCTACCCAATAAACTGCCTCTTATTTGTACAAGCTCAGGTGAGTTTATGTTGACTGTAAGCAGTGGGGCTTTCAAGATGGCATCCTGCTCAGGGCTTAGAGCAGGCTCAGTGTCTTACTCAACTCTCCCAATCACTCAGAGGAGCAGAGTGGGGACTCAGCAAACCGGGTGAAACTCAGCGGTGCCTGAACATCACTATTACGTTACTCTCGGTCCTGCTTTCTGCCACCCAGTTTTCTTTACCCTTAGAATGGTCTTGTTGTTTCTTTTCTTTGACAATAGAAAAAGTTCCAGAATCCCACCGGTCTCCCAAGTAGGAAAACCTACTGTGTGATCTGGGAGGCGACCAGGGCGTCACAGTCACACACCTCTCTTTCTCTTTTTGTTGGTCTCTGAAATACCATCAGCGTTTTCCTGGAGTCATGTTGGTTTTCTGAGATGTTAATTAAGATACAAATACATAGGCCGATATTCTCCCTTCCCAAAATACATTCTGCGTAGCTAATCTCTTAAGATCCTCCATGGAAAAAATAAGGAGAGACAAATAATTAGGAAGCCACAGTATGTTGTGTTCCCATCCTTAAGATTCAGAGGGTGCTCAGTGCACTCAACACTCTGAAAAGGCCTCCGGTAAGAAACCTACTTTTGGTGGATTGGTGTGTGTGTCTAAGGACAGAGCTTGGCAACAGCTGTGATTCCGCCACCCCCAGTGATGTGATTTAGCCCAGGTGAAAGTGAGTAGCTTCTGTCTCATAGGGTTATTGTGACAGTTTAGTAGGACAGTGACAACTATAAAGAACCAACACACAACCAGCACACAGAGGCAACTAGGAATGCTAACTCAGAAACATTATCAATGCAGTATTTTATAAATTTATTGGATGGTGCCTATTAAACACAAGTCACTTATTGATACTTTGCAAAATACATATTCTGGGGAACTCTGGAAGAAAGAAAAGCAACCTGAGAAATAAAGGAATCAGGGCTGGGGCATAGCTCAGGAATTAGAGCGTTTGCTTAAGAAGCACAAGGCCCTAAATTCAAACCCCTAGCATCACATATTAGCTGGGTGTGGTGGTGCACGCCTGTAATCCCAGCAGTCGGGAGGCTGAGACAGGAAGATTGCGGTGAGTCCAAGGCCAGCCTGGGCTCCATAGTGAGTTCAGGACTAGCTTGGGCTGCAGAGAGAGACCCTGTCTCAATTTTTTAAAAAAAATAGACAGCAGAGAGGGAACCAGCAGGACAGTCACAGCTTTCCTGTAGCTGTGACTGAGTTGTGGGGACGCCATGCGCTGGGGTAACTAGTGTCAACTCAGTCTTCCATGGAATTAGTAGCATCTATTCAAAAAAGGAGATGGTCATTGCTCGGGGTGGGGGGGGGGGAATCAAAAAGTAAAAAGCCTTTTATAGTATTATTTTAGGAACCCCCAAAGGACCTCTAATTGGAATAAGCAAACTCAGGTCTGCTAGTGTTCAACATCTGTAACTCTCCAAGGAATTTTAAGAGTTCATTGGTCATTAGATCTGCCATTACTGTTGTGGCCAGCACTTCTCTGCTTTTCAGAAGACAAGTGAGCAGAGTTTCAGACACACAAACAGACAAACAGCACTTTTATTTCTCCTTTGCTTTTCATAAGATACGTAGATACACAAGGAGGAAACTTGAGATGGTCATTCGTAATAACTTTGAAAACTTCTCTTTGTGTGCGTGACGGTAGGGCTCGAGCCCAGGACCTCACCCATGCTTGACCAGGGCTCTACCATGAGCTACACTCCCAGTCCTTAGCCTTCTTTGCGTGTGTGACATCCCTCATCCCTGGCAGACATAGGAAGGTAGGCAGGCAATAAAGACTTGAGAATGAAGAGAGAAAGGAAGACAAGACAGATGAACACAAGGCGTGCAGTGGTTCGGAGCACAGGTTTTAGGCCAGGGAGGCCGAGGGTCTCCATTAACGCCCCACTGCACACGATAATATGTCATTTGGGAAGGTATTTAGCCTTCACAGATTCAGTGTACTTAAGGTAATGACATCTAACTTTCCAGGTTATAAGGATTAAATGGAATAGCAAAATACTTGCTGTTGGCCCTGGATCATGGGTGTCTCACGAACAGTTAGAGAGTACTCTGGGCCAGGAATCATGCCAAGTGCTTTAAGTGCATTGTTTTGATGCTCTTCAAAGTTATTTTTCAGGAGCAGATGTATGTACTATCTTTGTTTATGGGTGAGGAATGTGAGGCTTCGAGTCATTATGTAATTGGCCCAAGCAAGAGGTGGGATACGCCCCAGCCTTGTGCTTCTGAGAGCTATGGAAGCTCTAGAGTGAGGGGTGGCTCCTCCTTTCCTCAAGGGCAGCATTAACAGCATCATACAGTCTGGGTCCTAAAATAAGCACATTACTTTTTGCAGGGACTGCCTAATAACAGGACAGCTTTAAAAATGTGTGGAATGGAGTTGGAGTAGGAAGTAAAGGGAAACTTGCTATCTTTCCTAATTGTTCATGGCAACAACATCCTGAATTTTTCAATTAGAGAATAAATGCTCTGGGACATACCGCACTTACACACCACTGCCCTGCCTGGTGAAACTCTAAAGAAATAATCTCAAACCGGTAAGAAAGTAAACATTTATAGCAGCACAATGGTTGAGATTTTGACTCAGTTGAATGTGTCTTGTAGAGTAAAAACTTGGTATTGGTTTCATTTCATACTAGCAGAGGGAAAGCACTTAATTGCTATTAAACTTTGGCACAAACCATTGAGAATACCTCCAATTAAGAGAAACAGCCAGAACGCTTTCTATTTTTCTTTTTCATCTCTTGGGTTCTTTGTCCTTAGCTTTTTTTCTGCCACAGAGAAGCTGTCTGCAATTGACAGGAAAGATGGCAACCACCTGCCCAATGTCCCTGCAAGCTGGAACCCAAAAGGCAAGAGCTCCTCTGTATCAAATCACACACAAACTCTGGGACTGGCCCTTCATGGGACGAATACTTGGGCGTTATCTCAAGCAGTGAGAATAAAAGATGTCAGGGATCCTGTGATTGGTCCAGCCTGGGTCACGTGCCCACCAATGAGGCCAGAAGTGAGTAGAACACTGATTAACATGACCAACATGACCAGATAAGGTTGCTCCATTTATTTGTAGCTTGTTGTTTATACGAAACTAAAATTTAGTTGGGAATTTTGTATGTTGCCTGGAAACTGCCACCAGAATCACACAAAATGGGGGAGAGCAGTCTTCAACTGAACCAGCAGTTTGGCTGAGCTAAAACCAAGCTTCTTAAAGACACAAGTTGCTCCATCCTCTTGGTTCCTTTGGGCCCTGAAGGCTATAGCTCTGTCCTAAATTGCAGGAGGAAATGCTATTGTTTTAGGCTGAACCCTAGCTACAACAACATTTTCAGGGTCACCCCGTTTATCTGCGACGTAGCAAAGCAGCTTGAGGCTCTAAATCAATTACTTGCGCCATCACTAGTTTGTGTGTGCAAGAACTTTTGACATTCTTCTGAAAACTTTAAATTCGTTTTCCTAGTTAAATAAACATTAATGAAGTCAACCAATCACAATGCTCATGCCATTTATGGTCTAGGATTTACTATGCTAAGTTACATATTCATTTTTGCTTTAAGTGGAATAAAAGCCTACCTATCTTTTTCTCCTGTTCCTCCTTTTTTTCTCCTTCTTCAAAATCAGGAAACGCTCTTTAAAATGGTGAGACAAACCTATATTTTACCAACAGCCTGTGCCATTAAGCACTACTGAAAAAAATTCAATTGAAAAATATTTAAAAGAACTTTAAATCAATGACTTAGATAGTACAAACAATAGCAGAGTTAAATTATTGAACAACAAGAAAATTTGAATGACTGCATGAAATATACTGAAATGAACTTATTCTTGAAAATCAGATCCCAGAATTGTGACTTTGAGGTATTTATAAAGATGAAGATAAAATGTAGAAAAATCTAAAACAGCATTGTTCAATAGAAGTATAATTTGAATCCAAAATGTAATTTAAAGTTTTATAGTAGTAGCATTTTAGTAAGTAAAAAGATAGAGGAGAAAGCAATATAAGTATTAAGATGTTTTCACTTAGGCCATACAATCAATATTGAAATTGTTAATAAGATAATTTATATCCTTTGTATATGTACAGCATATCTCCACTTGGATTCTGACTTTTAATTGGAAATATTTGATCTATATTTAGACTTCAAAAAATTACAGGGGAAATATTACAGTCACAGACAGATATTGTTCCAAAAATATTTTACAGTTTTTCAATGCCTTAATGTAAAAATATTTTATAATTTTTCATTAAGTTAATTTAAAAATTAAGTTTCAGTTTTAAATTCAAATTTAAATTAAAATTAAATTAACAATGCTGGCTATCACATGCGGGTAGTGGCTGCAACATTAATAGCACAAAACTAGGGTCACTTTCAAAAGAAAATTTTAAAAAATTAGTTTAATAGAACCATATGTGAGCCATTTTTTGTGTTAAGGAGTCTTAACAATACTATATTAGTGTTGCCTTAGCAAATTACTGCAAACTTACTGGTTTAAAATGACACAATTTTTTGTAGAAGTCTAATAGAAATTTCAACGAAAGTGAGGTGTCAGGGCTGGTGACGTGGATCAGGGGCGGAGCTTGCAGTGCTTCTGAGCTAGGCTCCTGCAGGAGGCTCCAGGGAGAGCTTTCAAGGCCACCTGCATCACTTGGATCACATATCCTCCTCTCTCCTAACCGTCAACGCTGGGTCCCCATGTCCCTAGGTCCTTCCTCCATCACCGCATCTCTCTGAGCACTTTAACAGGTGTGTGGTGGTATCACATTTTAGTCTAAATTTTCCTTCTTTTTCCCCCAAGGGGTAATTGTTTCTGTGCACATATGTTGTAGGGAAGGGTCTGATGCAATGTTTTGCCTGTACTTACCAGTTGCCTGTTTTCTTATGATTCAATTTGAAAAATTCTCGTAGTCCAGCTCGTAGTTATAGATGGTTTGAAAATGCTGTCTCTGAAAGCTTACCTTGACTTCGCTTTCTTTATTTTCTTTCTTTCTTCTTTGTGGTCTTTCTTTTCATTCTTTCTCAATCCTGAGGCTGATCCAGGGCCTGCTGAGAAAGTATTCAGCAGTGGAGCTACATCTCCAGCCTGAGAGCATCTTTCCAGACACTAGGAACACAGAACAGGGCTAAGGAAAGTTATAGATGGTGAGCGGAGCACGCCCAGAGAGTCCATGATGGCTCAATCAGAAATGCTGTAGGGATAGGGTTGCCTAAACATCACCATAACCTGCCCTAAGTGTTAAACACGAACCCATAAGATCTAATATTTGTTCTGCCGGGATTTGGTCTCATTCTTTTCTTCCCTCTATTTTTCCCTTTTGGAATGGAAATGTTTACCTTGTGTCATTGTATGTTGGAAGTCTAATTTGCTTTTTCAAATAAGACCTTGGGCTTGAACTTTTTATCAGTACTGGAACTGTTAAGACAATGGCTTCTCTTAGAGATGCCCTTTTCCTAATGAGATCAGCTTGAGCCTTTTAGGGGCCAGTGGTGGAATGTTATCGTTGAGGTCTAAAATGGAGCATTTAATTCTAAAGTTCTTAAATTTGAAGACGCAGCCTCGTCACCAGTATGTGCTTTCACCCTCGGCTCTTTGCTCTGTGCTTCTTGGCTGCCATGTGGTGAACAGCTTTCCTCCACCCGGCAATTCTGGAAAGCGGTTTTTCTTCATTAGAGCCAGCCAGTAATGGTCGGACTCCACTAAAACTGTGAACTAAATCAATCTGTTCTCCTTTAAGTTGTGGGTAGTAGGTATTTTGGCCAAGCAACTGCCAAGTGGCGAAGACATAATGCAGAAAGGAGACAATAATGACGAAAAGGAAAATGGGCCCTAGTACACAAAGACCCGAATCATGCTGATATCATCAAAGTAACAGAACTAAAATATTAAAGATTGCAAAGTACCTACAGTGACACAATAGAAATTATGTGTTTGGGGTTTGGGCCGTATTAGAGCAAATCTCCACCTTCACTTAGGCAGGTGATATCTACAGCTGAAATAGAAAAGTGGCTAAGACGTAAAACAAAATGAGACAATTATTTACCCCTGGACAAACAAAGCTTTCACAAAACAGAACAAAAACAGTGAAATAGTATGACACAGAATTCTGTATATAAATGTTGGGAGAAAAAAGAAAAAAAATGAAGATTAGTTGCCACTAGAAACTGGTCTCATGAATGGAGGAAGGTGGTACAGGTGATATTTGTTTTTCATTAAAAGACGTCAGGGTATAATACAGCTGCATTTTGATCATGGGAGTGGCAGGATATTATTTTTATATTTTAAAAGTTATGTATACAGGAAAGAAGCAGAGACAGGGAGAATTTTTCGAAGGTGTAATATCTGGGCAGGAGATGACAGTGTTTGGTCTACATTGAAGCATCAGAGATGGAAAGAAGTTGTCAAATTACATATGCATTTGTGCACTGCACATGTGTACACCCATACCCAGTTCTATGCACACATGCTTTTTTTTTTCCCAGTGTGGGGACCAAATGCCTGGCCTCACCTATGCTGGGCAAGCACTCTACACTCCAGGCCACTCCAGAAATATTTTGAGGATAAAACTGATAGAATTTATTGACAACTGAATATAGAAAGTGAGGAAAATGAGAGTTATGAGGAACTCCTAGGTTTTTACTCAAGCAAGCAGTTAAAATAGGTAGAGTGATTTCCTCATGTGGGGGAATTCTGGGAACTCAAAGTGGATGAGAAATGAAAAGTTAGTTTTGGTTGTGTTAAATCTGAGAACGTTGTTAAGGGGAAGGACTCTGGATCAGACTGCCCAAGTTTACCACAGACTTCCCGTGTGAGCTCGCATAAATTACTTAATCTCTCTGTCTGACACTTTCCTCATGTCTAAAAGAGGAAATAATAATTGCTGTAAAGACCCAAATTGCTAATTAATTGATAAGGATCATTGTATGATCTCTGATTCATCCCAAGCACTCTTCCATTGTGTATGTGTAATAAATACAGCTGAATGCACGCCTACACATGTAACGGGAGATGGTGAGCAGGAGCAGAGATATGCAAGTCTGGAGATCTGGGCCAGTTAAAAATGAAGAACCACTGATATTAAAGCTGGGAAAGCAGCTATAACGAGGAAAGTCCTTCAGTCCCACAGCTACATTTAAGTGGGCAGTACTGCAAAGCCATCTGAAATGGCAGTCCAGCATTAAGAATCAATTCATTCAGAGAGCATGGGGCAGGAGTAGATTATTGAAACAAATGACGGAGTTGTGGGGAATAGTTAGGAATTTCGGGAATGGAAGGAGGGAGAATCCAATTAGATCCTAACATCATGTTATAATAAAAATTCAAGATAGGTTAAGGAATTGGAAAGAAGATATGAAAATAAAAATTAACTGTTGAAGGAAATAGGTACAAATACATAAAATGATCTTGAAATGGGGAAGAGCTTACCAAGTATTAAAGTTGTGAAATAAAATGCAAAGGAAAGAACAGCTATATATTTTACTAGACAACATAAATATTTAAAAGCTTTTGAGCATTTAAAGATTACAAATAAAATTTAAAAATTAAAAATTGGCAAAATACATTGAAAATATTACATTTCAATTATTCATGTGGCATCTTGTTTATTAAGAAACGTTTAAGCATGATGCTAGAAATGACAGAAGGAACAAATAGAAAACTTATTAAAGAAAAACACAACCAATAAAGAGGTTAATAATTCGAGTGCTTCTGGTAATTAATCAAGGACACATAAATGAGTAGAAAGTATTTTTCCACATAAAAATAGCAAAAATGTGGAAAGTTGTAACAATCAACGATATCAGGGAAGTAGGCACCTTTGCATCAATGATACAGTGCAGGCAGGAAAACATATTAGCTGGAATTATGAAAATATATATCAAAAGCTTAAACTTTTTAGTAACTTTTATTCCATGAATTTTGTTTTAAGGAAATTTAAGTGTGTCATTAAAAATAATGTCAGTCTGTACTTATTAGCATGAAATGACATCTCAAACAGACTAAGAGCAAAGAACAAGTTATAAAAGGAATATATTGTGGTTCCAGTTTTGTTCAAATATGCTGTGTTACAGAAAGATCAAAAGCAAAAACATCAATATCATAGAAATGATTATCTTTTGGTGGGATAATTTTAGGTGATTTTTATTCAAAATATTTACTTCAGTTACTGTAATGAATATGTATTCAATAATTATAAAACATTTACATTGAATATGCATTATAGCATCATTTAGGATATTTCTATTAGAAAAGTTTACTAAAATGATTTGAGATTAAAAATGAAGACTGATAAACTTAATACCATAATTAAAATTTATTCATAATGGATATATGAAAGGATCATTAAAGACTATTAAGCTATCGGTAAAAAGTTTGATGCGGATTACATAATAAATGTATTAGCCTGGTGATACCTGGGTTCCTGGATTAACTTTAGCATCACTAAAAATGGGGCAATTAGACATTACGAGTCTTATTGTCTGATACAAAAGCACGCATATAGCACCTCCAAGGAATATTGTTGAAAGGAGGAGAAAAGGAAAGAAGGGAAAGAGAACAGAAAGGGGAAAGGAAGAAAGGGAAGAAAGAAGGGAGGGAAGGAGTCAGAGAAGGTCTAGCCAAGTCCATAGATTTATCAGCTTATAGGAAATACAGAAAGACCAATGAATTACTTAGCTAACACCTCCACGAGTGTGGGAAAGGTAAAACTAATCCTTCTAAAACTGACCAGCTAGAAAAAGCAGGAGGGAGACTTACTATAGATTGAGAGAAATTCAAGAGACATAACCTCCACATGTGACACATAGCCCTCTTTGCAGGTCCTGGTTCAAAGAAAATTGTAAAGTTTTTTTAGATCAGAGGCACTTGAGCTGTGTTATACTATACTAATTCATTTTTTGCTAATTTTATCAGTTTTGGTAATGGCATGTTATATTTCAATGTTCTTATCTGAATACTGAGATATCTTTGGTGTCGGATACCTGAAACTTTATTATCTAGAATTTAAAATAAAATACAAAGTTGTCTGTTATTGGTGGAGAAAGATATATTGCTGGCATGAAATTGACGAAGCTTTTTGTGATGGGCACAGCTTAGCAGAGCCTGCATTAGGAGTTGTAGAAGGCCCTCTCCACTTTGCGCATATTGGAAAATACTTCCAATTAAATTTATAAATAAACTTCAAATTATTAGCATAATTTTCAGCTGAAGAAAAATATGTGCTTCTGCTAATAGTTGTGGTATCGTGGGGTATCATTCATGTTTACTAACAGAAAAATTATTCTTTAGAACTTCAGATCTTATATTTCTGATTGAATAGGCATTTGGGCATGTTTAAGTTAACCTGTAGATATGTATAGATTATTGAAAACAACAGTCTCTCAATGAGGGCAGGAAGTATAGCCCAGTAGTTAGAGGGCTTGCCTCGCAAGCCCAACGTCTTGAGTTCAATTTCCCAGCACCCTATAAACTGGGCGTGGTGGTACATGCCTGTAATCCTAGCACTTGGGAGACTGAGGCAGGGGGATTGCTGTGAGTTTAAAGCTTGCCTGGGTTACATAGTTCAGGACTAGCGGAACTACAGAACAAGACCTTGTCTTGATAAACTAACAAATGACTATCATGAGTAAAAACACATTTTGAGATGCAGGAGGAAATATGTCTCAGGAGCCAAAGAAGAGTGCATAACTACTAATGTCTCAGGACACGTTTCCTGTAAGGTGTTTTGAAAGATTGAGACGTGTAGATTCCCCAAGAAGAAAAAAGGATTGTTCGTCTCTCCACATGGCCCGGGGACAGCTTAGTGAGGAAGCAGACATCACGAGCACTTCTGCCCCAGTGCTGGGACTTAGAACCCAGGGCCTTGCACAAGCCGGGCAAGAGCTCGAGCACTGAGCTGCAGAGCCAGTTGAGGGATCATAAACATTGTAAAGATCTCTTTATTTTTCGTCCAGTACACCACATGTCTAAACCCAGCAAGAAGATGTCCTTTATGGTCTGTGAAGCGTTCCTTTACATCCCAAATAATTCCTCTTATCAGTGAACATTTGTGACACATGACAATGGCATTCAACTCAGGAAACTGGTGCACAGACGTTCCACATCTTTATTTCCCTCCCCTCTTGGGGCCCTTCTCCCTCCCCTATCCTTCTCAGATCCCTTCCCACCCCTACGAAATCTACCGTCCCGTTTCCTGCCATCTTCTTTTTACTTATTCACATTTGTATTTCTAAATGAAACTCACATTTCCCTTTAGATGTGGCTGATTCATCACACTTGCTTTCCACCTGTCCTGCGCACTCAGGGGGCAGGGTCATGGGGCAGGGGCCAGGCGTGCCGAGTTATCCCCAGAGCCCCACCTATGCTGTGAGGCCTGGCAGATAATAAGTGCTCGGTGACGATTACCTAACTAATTGATCAATTATCGTTTGTTTTACAATTATTTTCCAATCCTGTCTACTCTGTTCCACATGACACAGGCTTGTTTTTATTGAAAAAATGGCAAATAAAACTTTAGATGGAATACTAAAATCCTCATAACATTTTTGCTGTTATTATGGGACTGTGTGAATTTGAAGGGCATTCATAATGCACAATAGTGTGCTAGACGTTGGCCAAGAGCTACTCCATCACTGAGTCTGAAAACCTTGAGAACCTCCCTCCTGCCCCCCAACCTCTTGTGTTTAAGAGTTTTCAAGCTCATTCTGCACAGGGGACGGACTGGCTTAGTCTGACATTTTTGTCTTTCACCACCTCCTCCTAAGTCGCACAATTCTTTTCAGGGTCATACAAGATTCCAGCTGCCTTTCTGGTGAGGGAAACAGCCCTATGTGCCCCACCAGCTCTCCTGGCTGTAATAAGAGACAATCCGCACAGCGCTGTCCAGCTGCCCGGCAGGAGGACAGCCAGTTTCTATAAGCAAATATTTCTCTCTCGAGAAAGTATAGTTTGTACCTCTGCACTATCAAATTTCCAGGTCATGCTTGCTTGCTGGGAAAAAGAATCCTTAGGAAGAGGAGTTGCTCCCTGGAGGGAGGAGAAGGCAACAGTCGTCTCTGAAGTGACCCTTGTCCCCAAGGATGGCGACAGTGAGCCCCAGGGAGGCCGCTGAGCCATAGGCAGAGGAGGTTTGGGTGACCACAGAAGGGAAGATCCCTTAAATGGGACTACTTGCGCGGCCCTCCGCAAAGCTCTGCGGTTGTCAACCAGACGCTGGTCATTGTCAAGGGGCTGAAGTTGCTCAGCGGATTAACAGGATGTGCAGTGGCTTGCTCATGTGCACACGCAAGACTCATTCAATGCCATTTTCAAGGACAAAAGCAAAGCGAACTGATAGGTCTGCAAAGGAGCAGATTAAAACCACAGCAATAAACAGGCCCTGTAACTCCACCACCAAAGAGCTCTCCTGCCCCAGACCAGACCCGGCCTCCTGGTGGGGCACCAGGGGCGTCCTGCTGTGTCCTCTCCACTCTGCCCTCTGCTGGCCTGCGTCTCCTTCAGGGAACCACTTAGAAATGGAGGATGGGGCTGTGCTAAAGGAAAGGCCGCCTCTTCCTTGACACACCTTTGCTTCCTGAAGAACACACAGCTTAACTACGCTTCCAGCTTCGCCTCAGCCCGGCAGATGCATCGAAGCAACTTCTTGGTGGCCTTTGAAATGAATGTTTATATTTCAATAATCTACATAGATCTAGTAAGGGAGAGCGAACAGTAGAGCTGTAACCTGAATGGCTGACTCTGGTTATGGGTTGCCACGTCATTATTTGGGAGTATTTACGGAATGTCTTACCTTCTTTATTATCTGTTTTTTCCACATGTGTGCTGTTTTTGATTTTTGATTGCTTATATTTACCAACTGTCTTATTTGTTATATTATCTGGTGTTGCAGGTGTGTTTTCTTTCTCACTCCACTGTAAAGAGAATGCAGCTAACGAAATTGGTAGCTTGTCTAATAGCCCAAGCACCGTCAGCACCCTGTACCGCCTGGACTCAGAGGTCCCATAGCAACACACAGGTATTTATTTAAATCTTTATCCTGAAATCAGGGGGCGGGGGGGTTGTTTGTTTGTTTTTGTTTTTTTGAGACAGTGTCTTGCTCGATAGTCCAGGCTGGTCCTGAACTCGCTATGGAATATAGAGCCTGGGCTGGCCTTGGACTCAGGGCAATCCTCCTGCCTCAGCCTTCCCAGTGCTGGGATTACAGGCAAACGCCACCACACCCGCCTTATGTGGTGCTGGGGATCGAACTCGGGAACGTAGTGCTTAA
Source organism: Ctenodactylus gundi (assembly GCA_004027205.1). Taxonomy (NCBI): domain Eukaryota; kingdom Metazoa; phylum Chordata; class Mammalia; order Rodentia; family Ctenodactylidae; genus Ctenodactylus; species Ctenodactylus gundi. The sequence goes on along the minus strand of PVKB01000085.1, from coordinate 1,126,449 downwards.
CTTAGCACTTGCTAGGCAAGCACTTTAACAGCTGAGCCATTCCTCCAGCCCCCAAATTAGTTCTTTTTTATATATATGTAAGAACTAAATGGCTTCAAAAGGAAAATTTAAACATTGACAATTGTTTTGACAAGCATCATTTTGGTGTATCAAAAAAGTCAATTATTCCAAAACACTATTTCAGTATCCTTTCATTTTCTAAAAACAAGCAAACAAAAACAACCTTGGAATCTTTTTATAAACTAAAGGAGTTATTTTATTGCTTCAATTAAAAAAACCTCATATGAGAAAATAGAGCAACAGTGGGAGGACTTAACAATGAATAGGATTTTTAAGAACATAAAATTAACAATAAATTGATTGAACTAATTAAACTTACAGTATTTTGGATTTTTATGTTTCATATTATGCCGTTTTTCCCCCCTAAACAAATATTGAACAAAAATATTTTGGATTTTCTCTTTTTCTCTAAGAAATTTTGGGCTGCTTCCTTGTGGCCAAGCATAAAATTAACTACAATCCTGTAACAATACAGTCCACAGTATAGATTCTGATAAGCTGTGAGACAAATTACACCTAACAAAAGGCCATAACCCCGCGGGGGAAAAGCCTTCCATAGCAGAAGATACACCTGCTTTTTCTGCCCCAATCTGTGGTTAGAAGGTGTTTTCTTCCTTTGCAGGCAACCCTTGCTCAGTCATGTACATGATGACAAGTCTTTTTCCATACATATACATACATATTCCATGTATACATATGAGAAATATATGGTATATATATGTGTGTGTGTGTGTTTGTGTGTACAATACATAAGGTTCAATGGACTTGAGCATTTTGTGCACATATATATAGTGTCAAAATTACAATCCCTCCTTCTTTCCCCTTTTGAACTTTGTGCATCCTCTCAATCCCACCTAATGCCCCCCAGTACCCCCACTTGCTTCTATAAAATGACTGTATTCTGGGTTTCTCATATAAAGAAACTATTTGATACTTAATTTTCTACATCTTACTTTTCTGAGCATGGTGGTGTCATGTTGTGTCCATTTACCTACAAAAGCCTCAAATCTATCTGCCATGACAGAAGAGTAGTACGCCGTTGTGTACATGTACCACAACTTGCGCATCCATTGGTCTGTTGGTGAGTATTTTGGTGTCTTCCACATTTTGGCTGCTGTTAGTTGTGCTGCTATGAACACGAGTATACATGTAACTCTGCCATATGTTGCTTTTAACTCTTTAGGAAAGATTCCCAGAAGAGGAATGGAATATTTATATTCAGTCTTTTGAGAAATTTCCATACTGCCCTCCATAATGGATGTACCAGTTTACAATCCCACCAGCAGTGTAGGAGGGTTCCTCTTTCCCCACAACCTTGCCAGCACTGGTTGCTATTCGAATTCTTGATGCATGCCATTGTCTCTAGGGTTAGATGGTATCTTAGTGATGTTTTGATTTGCATTTCCTTAATGGGTAAGGTTGTTGAACATCTTTTCATAAACCTACTGGCTGTTTGAACTTCTTCATCTGAGAACTGCCTGCTCAATTCTGTTGTCCATTTTTTTAATTGGGTCTTTGGATTTAAGAGGTCTATTTTTCTTCATTTTGTTGTATATTCTAGTTATTAGCCTTCTGTCTGATATATAGGTGGTAAAAAAAAATGTTTCCCATTCCACTGGTTTTTTCTTCACTCTGTGGATAATTTCTTTTGCTGTACAGAAGCTTTTTAATTTGATATAATTTGATTTGTTGATTCTGGGAGCTATTTCTTTTGCATTGGGTGTCTTGTTAAGAAAGTCCTTGCCTATGCCTCTATCTTTTAGATTTTTGGCTACTTTGTCTTCCAGGAGGTTCAGTGTTTCAGTTTTTATATCTAGGTCTTTGATCCACCTTTGATTTGATTTTGGTGCATGGTTACAGGATATGTATCTAGATTCATTCTTCTGACTTGAGTTTTAATTAGCTTTGAGAAACTACATATACTGTTTCAATCAGTTTAGGCTGTATCATCATGAGAAACTCACCGACATGACATCAGATAATCCTGATTACTTCCCAAAGTCTCTACTTCCAGATACCATCACGTCAGGGGCTAGGGTGTCAACAAATGGCTCTGGGGGTTATAAATAGTCAGAACACAGACTATACAATTAAATTATAGGTCCTTTATGTCTGTTAACCACTAGGCATCTTCATGAACTCTTAACCATGAAACACGCACACGTGTGCACAAGCACATGTGTGTGTGCATGTGCACAAATGTGTGTGTGTGAGGTTTCATTCAGGTCACCAAGAGCCATAGAAATCAGAGTGTGCACACTTTCCTTTGCTCATATTTAACTCATTTCAAAAAATATACACTGGGCCTGGGCTTTTGTTCTCAAAGATGAAGAAAATGAGGCTTCTCTTCAAAGAGGTAATAATCTGAGAAGAAATCAGGAAAATGGTCACTGTATAATAATATAAAAAGCATGAAATCATCAGTATGAAGAGAAGATTCTGGAATTTAATGAGAGCAAAGAATTATTTCGCTGAAGAACACCTGGTAGGATGGCAGATTCATATTTGTTACTTCCCAATATTAAATTTCTCTTTGTGTGGGATTGTGAGGGAAGGACAGACCTCCTTTCCCCACAATGTGAGTCCTCGTAAGTATAATACACTCAGCACAATCCAAGCCTCTTTTCAAGTGATTAGCTCAAAAATGAACATTGTTTATTATTTTTCATTGACTAAAGGGAGAGTTTCAAGGGACTTAAACTGGTCGGGGCCAATGAAAACACAAGAGGTCTGAAAGAAGTCCTGTCCTTGCTGACCTATCTTACCCTTATCATGAGTCTTTTTGCTGGTTCCTCTCTTATTACAGACCTCTGGGTGTTAGGCCCTATGGTTCAGTTCCTGGTCTTCTCTTCTCCATCTCCTGTTACTTCCTTGGCAATAAATCTAGGTTTACAGTTTCAAATATCTTCTGTATGCTTTCAATATTGAAATATTAATCATCAATCTAGACATCTCTCTTAAATATAGAGCCTTGAGCTCTCTGCCTACTTGACTTCAACACTTAGATGAACAGTAGACTTCCAACCCTTAACGTGTCCAATACTCAAATTACTCAAACCTATTTCTATCCGCAGCCTTCCTTTTCTTAGATCATGGCTGAGGTTTAGGATCTGTTGGCTCCCTCATCCAATTTCAAAAAAACAAAAAACAAAAAACAAAAAAACCCTGTAGCTCCATGTTCCAATCCTCCCTGGAATCCCCCCAAGGTTCATCACTTTCAGTGCTACAAGCCACCATCGCTTCGTTCCCGACTGTTGCTACAGTGCCCCTTCTGTGTTGGTTCAGCACAGCAGCTGGACAGTACCTCGTGTACTGTGACTTGGACCAATTACTCTTTGGTTAGAAGCCCTACTGACAAAAGCCTTTGCGATAGGTTCACAAGATTGGGCCTTCTGCTGCTTGACTGGTTAGCCCACCTCACAGCTCTTCACCTAGCTCCGTCCTTGGAGCACACCACCCACACATTCCACAGCTAAGACAGCTCTTTTGGAGTCTCCTACAGAAATCAAAAACAAGTAGAACTCATTTATTCTAAAAGCAACTCCTGCTCTTGACTTCCCTGACTATTTGAATGATCCCAGTTGAGTCCACATCTTTTCTTCTTCCACTTCCAGTTGGTCCAGCCATTTCTCCAAATCAGAGGAGGGGCTACTCACCTCAAGCACCACGCTCTGCCAGTCTGTCACACCTTCACTAACCAATGCTTTCACTAGCTGGTCCTTTAATTACTGTTTTTTTCCCCTTGAGAACAGTATTCCCAGGAAACATTTAAAAATATGCATGCCACAAAGACTGAGGCAGCATACGCATTTAATCTTGGGAAGCTACATACCCTGTCATACCTGATGTCCCACATACCTGGTGTCATACTGGTAGACAGTTGCTAGTTTAGAGCTCTCAAAGTATTGCACATTGACATAATTACTTTTATTTCTTTTTATACTTAATCCCTTGGGTTGAATTTAAAACTGTTATACACAAGTAGATGTATTACTTATTCATTTCATTTCAGCATAATAAAATTGATAGATGAACTACTTGCTATCAAAAAGCAGAACTGAGACACAGCCTAGCACCACCATCTATAACACAATCACCAATTGGTAGCCCATGCGCCTTGGGGGATCCACATGTGCGATTTTGTTAGACATAGGGTCACTGACTAAATTCAAATTTCAGGCAAACAATGAATTGCAATATACATATGTTTTGTGCAATAGACGGGATATACTTAGGCTGTAATATGTAATTCCTTGTCCACTTTTAAAATATATTTTTACTAGTACATAGCAATTTTACAGAATAGTAGGTTTCAATGCATAAATTATCTTTTGATCCAACCCATGTCCCTGTCACCTTCTCTCATATCCTCTACCTCCTTTGTTCCCTTCCTCTCATCTAACAGAAGTCTCTATTCTACTTTTATGCAATCTTTTTGAAATTCCACGTATCAGGGAGAATGCAACATCCTTGCGAGATACACGTAGCATAGTGAAGCTTGATGATGCTCAACTTGAAGATCTTGGGTTCTATCCATTTTCCTGCAAATGACATAATTTCCTTAGATAGTTGAATAATGCTCTATCTGTGTGTGGAGTATTATCCAAATGTGTACAGATGCAGCATTGTCTTTATTCATCTGTTGGTGGCCTCTTAGTCTGGCTGCAGCTGTAGTGACCACGATGTCTGCCACAGGAGCATGGGGTGAGCAGATATCCCTGCTTTCTTTCCTTCAGGGTACGCTGAGGGGGGTAGAGCTGTGTCAGATGGTAGCCCTATTTTTATTTTTATTTTTTTTATTGAACTCTATACTGACTTCCATTGGGGTTATATGAACTCATATTTTCAACAGCTGGTATTAAAATTTAACAAGGCATCCTGTACTTTTATTGCTGCATCTGGCCATCCTAGTTTTGGCTTTCTCCTTGCTGGTTTTCTTCTTACTTGTCCTCCTCCTTCTTTTGCCAGTGTATAAAACCAACAGCCTTTTTCATTAAAATCTGGGTCCCGGGCTGCTCTGACAAGGCAGGATGTCTGGATGTGGCCACATCCAGCTGAGCAGAGCAGAGGCTGCTCCCTGTAGCTGGGGCCTACATTGCTGCTTATGAAAATGTAAATGATTTCTTTTACGCACTTATTGTATTTATTAAAAATGTAAAAATAAGCCAGACCCAGTGACATAGGCTAATATTCCCAGCACTCTGGGAGGCTGAGGCAGGAGGATTTCAGTTTCAAGTGACACTGGGCAACTTGGCAGTATGCTGTCTCAAAATTGAAAATAAAAAGCAGGTTAGGAATGCAGCTCAGTGTGAAGGTCTTGAGCTTGATGCCCCAAACCACAAATATATATATATATATATATATATATATATATATATATATATATGGCAAATCAGTAGGGCGATCTATATTTTAAAAGCCAGGGGAGCAGTAACTTTTTTTGAAGATGTGAAGATTTTTTCTGTGTTTTTTTCCATTAGATCAGTTTAGCCCCAAAGGTTTAAGCAGGACAGCAGAAGGACAAGCCAAAGTCACTGACTCAAAAAAGAAATCCCAGAATTTTCTCTTCTCTTTTTTTCTCTAAGTTTTTCCCTTCACAGTGATGCAATTGGGAAGAAGCAGAGGAAAGAACGCGACCTAGTGATTAAAGAGTACAGGAAGTAGAGTCAGACAGACAGATGTGAGGCAGACATCTATGCTTTCTTTGAACTTCCTTAATGTTTCATTTCGGCGCTATTTTCTGGTCTACAGGTGTTAGTCTGGGATAGAGTGACAATTTTCTGCCTCCTTAGAGGGTGGTGGATCCCTGCAGTTGCCTAGAACAGAGCTGTACAATGAAAGCGCTTAAAGACAGGTGAGTGTTTTCCACCTTGGGCCACTTCCAGGAGGAAAACAAAGAGGCCTGGAAGACACAGCTAAAAGTGGAGGTAGGTAATTCCTCCCAGCAGAAAACAATGATAAATTACAGCTTCCTCTGGGTCCCGGACATTAACAAAGCAACTTCCTCTACTTTTCTTCTTCCTTCACTTAGCTGGCTCATTAAAACAACTGCTAGACCTATTGGTGAGTGAGAGATCGTCTTCAGACAAAATCAGGGCATGTGGACATGCCCGGGGGGTTAGGCTCGGCATCCCCAGGCCTTCGTGAGGCGAGACACTGTCCCGACGTGTATTTACTGCAGTCTCAGAGGAAGAAGCTGGGCCAGTTTCCTCGCTTGTCAGGGTTCTGGTCTCTAACATCTTTCAGAGGCGCGAAGACTCCCAGGCAGTGAGGAAGCTTTTCACAGGAACCTGGATCGCGTCCCTCAGAACAACGCTGCCTGCGTTTGTTTTCATTTGGGGGCCACAAGATTTCATTAGTTCTGAAGACGGATAAAATAAGTTTGAAAGCCACCATTCATTATTTCAGAGCCCACATTTTACATAAAAGGGAACTGAAGACCAGCGAAGTTTAGCAGATCAAATGGGACCATTCAGTAGAATCAGGATCAGAACTCAGGTCTTGCTGACTTCCAGCCAGAGGCTGTTTTTCCCAAAAAAACAGTTTCAGGAGGAACTTGGGTCCCATCAGAGAAATGGCTGTGCCGGGCATGATGCCCATAGCTCAGGCCACCGCAGCACTTCAGAGAACACGATTAGCTGATTTCATTGCCAGTTAACCAGGCTTCCCTGATTAGTTCCAGCCCAACATCGTCAGCCAGGTTTTGACTCACACCGTGAGCCATGAGCAAGAGCTCAGGGACACTTGGGAGGCTCAGGTCTGCTGGGCGTCACGGTTGGGCAGGTGTCCCGAGGGCCCATGCTCACAAGCATACGAGCAGGGCAAAGTTTATTTGGGAAATTCCATTTCTGAAAATGATTTTATAATAGAACTGAAAAGAGCACTGTGTCTTCTAAAGAGGACGAAGTGGGACGAGTCCTGATGGTCTGGTACAATAAAGACGTGAACACTACTGAGCATCTGTTGGTGCTTGAGACTACAATGTGGGTTTAGAGTACTGTAAAGTCACCTGTTTGATGCCTCTACCCAAGCTAGGTCTTATTTTGCTTAACATGTGAGAACACCGAGGCTCTGCGAGTTAAATTCACTTGCTCAGTCTCACATCAACATGGACTCTGTCCCAGCCCTGACTATAACTGAGTGATCCATTGGCCAACATTGGCCCCATGTGGCATTTTGGCTAACAGATGAGATCACCCACAAAACGCTTCTCTTTCTTGTCAGTTATTTCATGTGTACAGCATAAGACACACTGAAAGTGTTTCCAATAATGCTGTTCCTCTGAGGGTCCAGTAGGAACAGTGGAATCTTTCTTCCCACAGATGCATCTTCTTGTTTTAGTCTCACCCTTTCCTGAACTCGCTGGGGCACTCGGGCATGTTGCCCCCCACTCCAGGTGCAGGTGGGTGTCACCCTGCCTCTCTCTCCACCCCCATCCACACTGCACATATGTATCTGTATACACACACCTATGGATTTAAACCATTTTTTTTGGTTGACATAAGTGCTATTCCCCTAATAGCGCCAGCTCTCTTCCCCCTGAGCACTCGCTTGCCTGGCCCCCGTGGGTCACTGTGGGGTCTTTACTGGTTTTGACCAGTGACTTTGATGAGCAGTCCCATGTCCTGCCTTTGGACTTTTAATTGCTAGCATGTAACCCCTCTGCTCTTTTCGCCTTGCTTGAGACCCACATGGCAGTTCAATCCCCTGGGTCCTTGAAGAAGCCCCGTGGGCAGACCCCCACCCACTCACCACCCTACAGTGGGCATAATAAACAGAATCAAACGCTGCTTCCTTGTCTTCAGCCTGGAGAATGCGGCTGTTTGTTGTTGCCCTCCAGGCTGTCGGGCCCAGCCAGGACACACTCACAGAGCCAAACACTCTTTGTTCATCTCCCATTTCGTCTTGCAAATAAACCTACGAGGTAAGTACCATCGTCATGCCCATTTTGCGGATGAAAAAGCCCCAGCCGGGAGAAATTAATTAAGTTTTCTAAGCGTGCTCAAGACCTGGGAGACAGTCTTCCCCTCCACATCTTCCTGGCCCCAAATCCTAGTCTTGCTCGCCACCGTCCTCCATTCTTTCCGTGTAGGTGCTCACTGAGCAAGGGGGAAAAGCATTTGTTACCCATCTTCCCAAAACACACTTGTTTCACCACGTCATTTAGCTGTATGCCTAACTTTTCTTATTTGTATCCAAAATCCACATTTAAAAAAAGGAAAAAAATGTAGTGCTTCTGCACAACCTGTTACGGTATCATCAGTTACATCTTAATGGTTGGCATCCTATCACTTTCTAGAAACTATGATCTGGCAAAAATAAGTCCTTCTCACAGCAAGAAACCTCAGCCAAGAAAATTAGCTTTATTAACCAAAATATCACTCTTAGAATTGATGGCTGTGTAGATGACCTTTGGCCTACTGTAATATAGCAATGTGTCTACCACAGTAAAAATGCCAGATTGAGACAGGTCCCACAAAAGGCAATAAAGGAACAACATTCCAAAGACAAATACACTTGAGACACTTATGACAGCCATGGGAAGGAGGGAGTAATCAGTTATAAGAAATGACAGTGTTTTGGCAGCCTTGGTTATTTTAACTGACAGGACAAATAAAACTAATGTGAATTTTTTTTTTTAAGAGCAAGGGCATAAGAGTTCCAAGTATAAATCAAAGTTAGTTTTGGACTTTGGTTTAAATCTGCTAGGCAACCCCTCTTTTTTCAAGGCACAGAGGTAGGCATTTTCCTGTTACAGATAATAAAACCTTTCTAGTTCTACTAATTTTTCTTCGGTTGTTTGATTTAATCTGGGTTTTATTCTGCTGTTAATTCTCGCAGACTATTTTGCCCCTCAGTCTCTTTGAGGCATTTTCCTTGTCTGGCTATGTTTATGGCTAAATGCAAATCCTCCATGAATTCCTTGGGAGTGGACAGGGTTGCTCATTAAAACAGCCCTTGTTGTTTCAAATGCAACCAGTTTTAAAGAGGCTGTGAGATGTTCTGACTTCTGAACTTTGTACACTCAGGCTTCCGTAAGTGAGCATGACCTACTTTTAAATGTCTGTCCGTGCTCTCATTTTTTTTTCCACTTCTGGAAGCAGAAGTGAAAGCTATGCTCACATTTGCTCTGAATAGATAAAGGAACCTAAAATAAAGAGTCTTGGCAAGTCAGAGAAATCTTTCTCGGGAAGAGTGGCTATGAAAATGAGTCAGGTTTTGCCAATAAATATCTTCACCTGGCCCCCCATCGCTAGCATTAAGATAGCATTAAGCAAGCTCTACTTTATGTCCAGTCAAAGCAAAGGTACCAGATTTCTTGCTTAAGAACAAGTCATTAGTGGTTTGAATGTCCAAAACTCTGTTTCCTCAAGATGCAAGTTTAAACACAAGGTAGGTCAAAGGTGGAAGAAGCCTGCCACTTCATGGACTGATAAGATGTTTGGGGTCCAGTTGAGGCCTGGCAGGAAAGACGGGGAATGAAGGAGACCCCAGTGCTTCTTCTGTTATCAGCCTCTGGTTTTCTGAAGAACTAATGTTCATTAATTTCCTCTTCCGTAACAGAGAATAAAAAGTTCACAATCACCAAAAAAAACCAAACAAACAAACAAAAAAAAAAACCAGAAAGTAAATCCTACCTCTGTTCTGGTAAAGAGGTCGGCGTGCTCTGTTCCTGCTACGGGGTGTCTGCAGTGTAAAGTTCACAAGTCACTGGTGCTTAGGGAACTGCGCTTGATGGGACTTTTCCTCTTCCTGCACCTGCAGGCTCTGGTGTGTGTTTGTCAGGGAGAGGTTGAGTTGGCAGGAGTTTCTCTTGGAAGACCCCTAAGAGAAGATGGTAGATCTGAGATCTCCCTCCGCACAGGCTCTACGCAGATGGGAGCATCACAAACATACATGCCGCATGCAGGGATGCGCTGCCACATGAAAGCCGCTTAGCAGCATGGAAACTTTACTATTTTACAACCCGTTTTAATGGGATTGGATTCAGTGGTGTAAATTTCACTAAGCCTGCCTTAGAGAGAGACGAGAGGGAGACAGAGCAAGGGAGAGACGGAGATTCGTTCACATCTCCAGATTGCTGGTTCTCCAAACTCATTCCCGTTGCCACTTAAATATTCTATGTTAATTGTATGGCCAAGTAAGGACTTTCTTATTTAAGTTGTGAGATAGTGCGGGTCTTTGGGTGCAGTCTGAGGCTTCAAAAAGACTCACACGGAATGGTGGATGTCAGTGCAAATACAGAGCGTAAATCTTCTCCCTGCAAAGCCGATGAGGTGCCATTCACGATTTACCCCACGCGCATAGCCGCAAAGATGGAGGCAAGTGCTCCCAGGGCAAGGGTTTTGAAAGGGAGGACTCAATAATCAGGACAAAAGATGATTTCACGTGTGTGGCCCCATCGCTGGAGCCAGGAGGAGCAGCAGGGGATTCTTGGGTCTTACGATTGCATCTCTCACCAGCTCACTGCGCACTTGAACTGCAGTTACCCTTCACCTCTGTTTCCCATGATTCCAAGTGAGTACACTGAGCCACCAGGCAGCGTCATAACCTACGGGATGGGTCATGTGTCCCCTTCGCGTAGGCCAGCCTCTTAGAAATGCTTTCGTTCATGCCGTTCCCTGCTAAGGCCCAGATAGTCACAAGGCAGAGCAGGGCAGGGCGGAGCCCGGAGCTGGCACCCCAGGGTGGGCAGATATTCTTCAGGTCACACAGCTGTGCCCCTGGTTCCCCATGTCTGTTCCCGCATGTCCCCAAAGCGTTCATTAGCCGTCTTGGAAAGTCTGCTGTTGGTCAGAAGTGCTTCTGTCTTAAAAGAAAACAAGTCCCACCTCAAGCCACAATTAAATCTGACAGAAAATGAAAGAAGGGGAAAATGAGGGCAAGCGTGGGGTTTAATTGTAGAGTCTCACCAGCTTGTGGATGATTGGACACGTCGGCAAATGCTGAGGGTGAGTTGGCAGGCCCGGGGGCGGGGGCGGGGGCGGGGGCGGGGCCTGGGAATCCGCATTTCCAGCAAAGCGCCAGGTGGTGTGCTGTTGCAGGTCTCTGGACCACCCTCCGGTAGCAGAGAACTAGACTAGGCTATTAACTGTCCTCTTCCTCTTTCTAAAGCAGAGAGGCAAAATGATTTATGCTGAAGGATGAGGGCGGGACTACCTTGGTTTCCGTTCCTGGTACCAATGGGGTCACTTATCACAAGCCACATTTGCTTCATTTTTTATTTACATTATTTTTATTTACAACATTTACTAGAGCTTTTTTCTTTCTCTGGAAAATAAGGTTATTATGAGTATTGACTGAGATCAGGTCTTGGAAACCCAGAGAAGAACTGGCAAAAGCTTGAGACGAGCCAAGGGGAGTGGGGTGGAAGTAAGGCCCACACTCCAGAGCAGGGCGGCTCAGGGCTGCCGGGACCCACAGGCGGAGAGGTGGGAAGCAGGGCAAGGGTCAAAAAATTTGGCAGCAGGTGCTGTGTGGGCAGTTTTCTTTACTGAGCACAGAGAGGAGTATGCAGTGAGGAGCAGTGACACCGCAGAGGAGTGACCGGGACAGGGTTGGGAACACTGAGCTGGAGGTCCGGGCTCACGATACAGTTGGGCGGACTGGCCTCAGGTGATCACGTGGGGTAACAAGAAAGAAGAAACCAGGACAGGATTTTGCCGAGCACTGAAGGTCAGGAAGTGAGCGGCGGAAGAGAGTCTATGGTAAGAGACTGAGAGAGAAGTGTTAGGAAAGTCGGAAGAAACCGAAGGGGAAACAGATGACAGTAGCTGCGACTTAGGATGTGCTAATTTTGAGCAGCATGACCATAATGTGGGCACAGAGCTTGACAAAGACCTTTGGAAGTCAGCAGCATTCGGATGCATGAAAGACCTGAAACACTGTTGTATGCATTTCTGCTGTCCTTCCTACTTGGAAGGCTGAAGCAGGAGTTCCAGCCCAGCCTGGGTAATGTAGCAACTAAGCGATATCCTGCCTCAAAATAAAAATAAAAATAAAAATAAAAAGGACTGGGAATGTAACTCTGTAGGAGAGTGTGCACCCCTGCATTTGATTCCCAGGACTGTAAAAAACAAAAACAAAGCACAGAAAAGTGAAAGGCAATGACTAGGAACTATCTGGGAAAGGGAAGCCAGAAAATGCAGAGAGAAGTGGTCAGTGATGACAGGGAAGGTAGGCATACAAGGACTCCCGCGTGGTGGGGGGACAGGGTCACGGTCGTACACACAGCTCATTTTCATTTTAAAATGTTCCAATTAGAAAAGCAAAAGCAAGCAAACCATTTCTCCACAAAATATCTTAAATATCTCCAAAAATATCTAATGCAGCATCATAACTGTTAGAGAATGGAAACCTTCATGATTAAATAGACTGATGAAATCTGTCAGTCTGTCTGTCTGTGGCAACCACTCCACTAATTGGAAAGTTCAATAAAGCAACTTTGTGTAAGCAAAATAGGAAACTATCGATCTGGATACTTTTTAACAGAATAGACCAAACTACTAGCTGCTTTAGGCTAGGCCACGTTTGTCCAAAACCTTCATTCTGCCCTTGTCAGTTCAGAATATTTGACTGTCCTTTCCTCAGTAGTACTGGCAATGTACCCTAAACGATATCGTCTGTTAACTGTCCTCGTCCTGCAGTGGCCAGAAAGCCAACACTAGTCCCTAGAATTGAAATATTCAACTAAAAGTCCGAATGCGATACAGAGCATAATTTGTGCTGGTGTCAGAATGAACAGAAAGGATCAGGAATGTGCCCTTGTCCTTCCATCTTGGCACCCCAGCCTGACACTCGCCCAAGACCCAGCCCAAAGAGGCACTTTACCGATGCTTATTGAATGAAAGGCAACATAAAATATTGCATTTACCAAGCCCCGCTCAAATCCCACTACTTCAGAGGGCTTTTCCTGCGAATCCCACTCTTGCAAGGCACTTTGTACTCATGGATTTCTATATAAGCTTTTAATCTTGTCATCCTGTAATTATTATTATTCATGTGTTGTTTTTAGTCACTCTTTTAGTGTGTGTGTGTGTGTGTGTGTGTGTGTGTGTGTGTGTGTGTGTATGTGTTTGCTTGCTTGCAAATGCCCATGGCTTTCCTCCCTTAATTCACTCTGGGTCCTCTAAGATCCTTTATTTTCCTCAGGTTTGATTTCGCACCCAGGTCTGTGCATAGGAGCTTAAAAATACTTGCTGCTCAACTCATTCTCTGCCTGGACTAGACTGTTTGATATTTTAATCATTATTGCAGTCATTCGTTGGTCCCAAATTTATATGCTTCTCTACTTCCTAGAAAGATGAATGATTAGACACACTTGCATGCAAAGACTTTTTAATAGATTGACTTGTAAAAGAATAAATATTCTATTCTTTTCTAGAAGTTTGTAACTTTTCTCCAGCACACCTTCACGTCCATTTAAAAGCTGGGCAGTAAGTGATAAGTCACCTTCACCGTAGAACCTGGGCTTTCAAACGCATCGGCACAAGTAGATCTTGTCCCGTTTCACAGCAACCCAATGTGCTATGAGAATGCCCTAATGCAGCAATCACCCGAATTGGATGAGTTCCTTAAGGTTTGCCTAAAACTACACATTCTCCCATAAGGATTCATTTCTGTAACTTCTTGCTTGAAAGCAGAAAGTTTTCTGGCGAAGTTAATCAATACTGCGGGATGTGATGATGCTTAAAAAGCGTAAGTGCTCTCAGGCTTTAGCGAAGTCAAACACCGAAAGTCATTTTGCCTTTACCGTAATAACAATAATTACAGTTTTCACACAATTAATAGAGCTCAAATGGATACCTTTTATTTACTGAGTACCTACTATGTGTAGGGAACCAATTTGCTGCTGAGGGGACAAGAGGGGAGGGGAAAATATCTCTGATGCTTGCTACGTCCTTTTGGGTAAATAAACTAATATATCTGGCATATATTTCTAAACTAAAAGAAATTACTAAGAACTTCTTTTGAGACTTGCAAACATTTAGAATGAGGAATAACACCATGATAGACTAAGGGCATATTTTTAAATATTTCCTTCCCATAGTATTTAAGGCCAGCGCACAATTACAAAAAAACTTTACCTAAGTCTTACATAAAGGGCATCCTGGCCTCTCATTAAATTTTTCTAATTTTTATGCTTTTACAACAGAGTACTTGGGATCTTCTATAACATACAACCTGAGTATACACCAGGTTAATTAAAATAGATCTTTCTTAAGATTTAGTAACAAAGAATTTAATTATAAAATATCTATAAAGTATAAAAAATGAGCTCAACCCAGGGCCATTAGTTTTATTTCTGTCCACGAAGCCATTAGGATGAATGAAACTTCCGGTGCAGAATCCTGAAGCACAGCTCAACCCTGAGCACTGCGTTTTGAGGAGAAAAGCGTTTGACTGATGGGTCCCATTGGCCTACATGTTGACCTGTTGTTCTGTTTCCCGAAGCTGCTCATGTTGTGGTTATTGTAATAAAGCTCAGCTATTGAAAACCCGAAGCTACCCATCATACCATATGCTTATTGTATGACATGTTTATTATTTTCCTTTCTGTTGGTTTTATGGTGCGTTCCCACGGAGGCGCATGAGTAACTATATATATTTGCTTTTGAGGTGTGTGACTTGGCTCAGAGATAGCCAAGTGTGCCAGCTTCACCTGTGGTTGTAAGCTTATTAGAATTACAAGAATCATCAAGGGCCAAACCCCTAGAACCTCTGAGGAACCTCTGAGGCTGAGTTTCCAAGCTGTTAATGGCTTGATTGCCTTCCTCTGTTACAAACAAAAACAGATGAGTTACATTATGAGAATATCAACATTCTAAACTTAGTCTGTTCGTTTCCTGGTGAAAAGAGCAGATCTTCAAAAATCATCCTTCATTTTGGAGATCTATACTTGTTGATTGCTGTGAGTAACCTCATTAATATAGAAGCAGTTATCCCAGAAGAAAATATACTTAATTTCAAAAAACATTTGCTCAAACATATTTTTTTTTGGAGAACAGGTTACCTGTAGTTAAAAGGCAGTATTAGAAAATCTACTTGGCTATTTTGTTTGAGGCCTGCTACTTCGTTCCGTTCCCCCCACTGAAGACTTGGGCTTTCTCATTGGTTCCTGATTAACATTCTTTGGATTGCCTCTAAGTACAATCCCGTAGACAAATTTAATTGCCTTTTAAAAACACAAGCAATAGAAAGCCCAGTAGGAAAACAAGCATTGTTCCAGAGGGCAGCAATCCTGGAAAGACAGTTTTGTTAGTGGAAACACATTAGTCTTTCACAAACTAAGCAAGGATGATATTTACAGAGCAGTTTATGAAAGGTCAAATGCTCTTCTTCTGCCAACAAATGATGCATTTTCTTTTGGAAGAAAAAAATAAGAACTCCAACAGGTTTTGGGGAGGATGCGATCCACAGACGCGTTCAGGGTTCTGACAATTTTAGGATATGTAAACTGTTTTAAGTGTTTTGATTCAATAACAAAGCTTTCTTCAAATTTTTTAAATGCTAAACATAGAACTCTTTTTTCACTCTGATAATTCTCATTTACAAGAAATTAATTATAACTTAAGATCCTAATTGTTAGGCCAGCTTTCCTTACAGTGGACTTCACTGGTGGCCCTGTGAAGAATTTTCTACACTTTTAAAGGGGGTCCGAGTCTTATTCAAGTTTGAGAACCAGCACTCTGCCTCCTGAGCAGCTCTCTGCTGCAGAAGGGGCCGGTAAAGGCAGAGGGCGCCACCGTGAGGCCCCCATTTCAACGCTTGTCATTTCAATTGTGGTGGGCGAGAGATCACAGGCCAGCAGGGCTATCTGTTGCAGAGACATCAGACAGTGGAGTAAAAAGGGTAATCCATTTATTTTTAGAGAAGTTCGCACTCAGAGATCATACACGCTGCAGATCACAGAAACACATGCAAGCATGAAATTTAATTTTTAGTAACTCTTTCCTGGGGCTTCCGTAGAAAGCAACAGTGAAAAGAAAATGATAATCGTGACAAGGCAATTACAGAGGTTTGGGGAAAAATAAAAAAACGTTGAAAATATGCAGTTTAAAAAATATTTTCATAAAAAATACAAGCCGGGAGATTTTTAGTGCAAAAGTAAAATGAACATCGCAGAGAGGACACCTTATCGTTCATAAAGAAGGATGGGCATGTTTTTCCTCAGCTGTGATCGTTTTTCCCCTAGTGATTCAGAATCTATAAATGTGATAAATATTGGTTCCTAGGCTTCCTACAGATGGAACGAAACACGAAGAACAAAAGCAGCGCGCCTGCGTCTGGGCGTCAGGCATGAAGCATGGGGTGGGGGGGATTAAGCGGGGCTCCCCGGATTACGAAGAGGAAGGGAAGTGCCTAACACGGCTTGTGCAAGACCGCAGGCCATTTCCAGCGAGTAAACACGGACAATTCGAACAGAGAGAGAGAAAAGGAACGTAGGAATGACGAGGAAGAAAAGGGGGAAGAACAGAGAGGCAAAGGAGGGAAACACAGAAGCCCAAACTGTTCTACTCGGCCACAATGCCTTTGTTTTAATTGTTTTTAACACCTGACCAGAAAACAAAGAAACATTTTCATCTCTTTTCATTACTACCCCCTTCAATTGCAAATATCCAGCTAAACACATTTGTTCAAGAAAAGAATTACAGTTTGGCATGTCTAACAGCACTAAGAAAAAATATCGACTCAGTAGAATGCCGAATTCTCCAGCTCTTAAACTCGTCCTAAAGAGTGTGGACTTTGCAATGTAAATTCAAATGGTAGAAAAACTGTTTAACAGCTATGATCCACTGTTACATGGCTGAACTAGCCTTCCTTAGAAAGGTCTTTGGGAAAAAAATATTTAGGGGAAAGAGGAGTCCCCATGGCAATTTTCCTTAAAAGCCCTAGATTAAATAATACATGAGGAAGATGTGACAATCCACTCCCCAGTGTTCTGAGTTTGCTGGCCACCTCTTGCGGCAGTGATGTCACATGGAAAGAGGGGACGCACAAAGAACCAGACCATCATCCCCGCAGCAAAATAATTTGTCAAATCGTCAATATTTGCAGCCACTCCAAACATGGGACATTTCGACCGAATTTGTGTCTTCCTGTGGTGCTCATCTCACTCCCGAAGCCGTAAACACGATGGCCGAAGTGACAGCCTGGCTACAAATCCGTCTGGCAGCTTCATTAGACAGCTCTCGCCCAACTGATTAAACTGCATTTAAGACCCACTTTGATTTTTTCAAGGCTTTTGTTTAAATTAAAAGGTCATGTTTTCAAGCAAATGATCCACTCTTCCCTTCATTCTGGGGCTCTAACACACAGTTACATTACCACCGATAGTTCGGAGCACTAGGAGCCTGCTGCCCAGGCAAGGACAGGGGCTTCCCACCCCACCCCAGCCAGGACTCGGGGCTGGTGGAAGCTGTTTATTTATTTGCAATAGGACCTAGTAGGAGGCCTGCCTAGGGAACACTCAAGTTGTTGTTTAACAGGAAAATCCTAATGGCCTCTCCATGGCAAAAGGTGATTCCATACACAGAACATGCCAGTAACTTCCACATCCATCCTGAAAATTTTGGCAGTAGGATTTTTCTTTAAGTGGACAATTTCATAAACCTCCACATTTTACCCCGTCTCTGTTTTACAAACAGCCAATAAGTCAATTTTCTTGGGTTATTGCATCAAAAAAAAAGCAAGGAAAACACATTCTACCCATTTAAGTAGCATTCGCTAACTTCTGACTGCAATACAGCCCAATATTATGTGTAAAACAGTGATCATGAGTCCTACCGCCAGCAGTCAGGCTGAACAAGGAAATGCAGGAAATTTCCCTCACTCTTGTCCTGTGGCTTTTCTGTTGGTGGCATGGCACACACAGAAGAAGCATCTGAGAGATAAACCATTCCTAAGCCGTTTTAACTTTCTGGGCGACCACTGAAGGCTGTTACCCATACATTTCACAGCAGGTCCAAGAGGAAGAATCTAAAAACTAGCAACCGTGGTTGCCGGGAAATCTCAAAAAAAAAAAAAAAAAAAAAAAGAGACAGAAACTGTTTGTGGCCCTGTTTTTGCCTCTGCTTCACATGGTTTGTGTTGTTTACGCCGCCTGCCTTTATTTCCTAATGTATTTACCATGCCTCAGTGGGAGACCAATTTCTTTGTCATGAAGTTGATGAAAGGATCGGGGTCAGGAAGCGTCTACACAGGTAGTGGGGATTGGCGCTGGGAACTAACGTCTTATTTCCTAGCGCTGCTATTTTTCATTTGTTAGTTATAGAATTTTGAGCTTTTATCTGTTATTAAATTCTATGCAAAATTGATTTTTGGATTAGATTTAGTGCTTTTTTTTACATTTTTCAATTATAATTAAATCCTCCGTAATCATCAAGGGTTGAGTAGCACTGGCGTTGGCAAACTCCCACTGAGCATCAGTAACTCAGTGTGAACAAGGTTAGTGAACCATATTAAAGGAATAGTATTGCCTTTTCATTTTCATTTCAATGAGAGTCAACTTATAATAAATAAATTTGCATATTAGTACCACAAATAAAATCCAAAAATTACACACTTGTGCACACACAAACATTCCTAAATCTATGTTTTCCACATACAATGAATGTAAACAATTTCCGGGTCTTTGAGACCATTCCCAGGCTGTCTGTACCACAAAGATCAAGTTCTTGAAACAAACTCACAGACACCCGCACTAGGACACTACGCTTCCACTGGCGTGAACAGAGTTCACCCTTGAGCACTGAGGAAAAAAGAGAATCAGGATTTTAAACTATAGTCAATAAATTTTTCAGCTTTTATTTACCCAATTTGCTGGTGCTCTAAGCCAAAACAACACAAAACAAAAAATTCTGTTGATAAAAAAACCAAATTCAGATAAAACTATCAAATCATGATTTAACCTATTTAGTATACACAATGATAAGTAAGCCATTTTTAAATGATTTCATCACCTACATTTTAACTAGTGGGAAAGATACATATGGGAGGTATAGAATTTCAAAAATGCAATTGTCTGATTATGAATTTCATTAATTAAAAATGTTAGAGCATGCAACTGAGTTCTTTTTTCAAAAATCTCCATAAAAGTATTTAATTTATACTCTAACTTAAGACTCCTTAAAAATCTTACATAAATATCTCACTATTACTTTTCGAAAGCACCAATTCCAGAGTAATTCTAAATCTTAAAATTAAGTTCCTTAAATAAGGAAATGGATGCAAAGCGTTTCCATGTTTAGTAAATTACTATGTTGGGTGTTGTTATGTAGTTATTACAATGGTTTCTAGATAAATATCTGACTGCTAATGTTCAACATAGTTAATATTCTACAATTTTTCTTCCTGATCCAATACTTTAACAAATTAAGTAAGTCATTACTCACAAATAATTAAAAGAAACACTTTCAAAATATTTTCAGATAGCAAAGTCTTTAAAAATTAAGTTCATGTCAACCATTGTACGTCTCAAAAGTTCCCCAAAAGGACAGTAGAGAGTTGGCAGAGAGAAGGAGAAATATTTTTCCAACTTTTCCTAAGATATTTTATCTTGAGGGGGGGAAAAAAATCTATTTTCCATTTGAAAAATCTCTACCAAGTAGGTTGAATCCAAATAACTAACAATTTTTTCCGTTCATTAATCATGTGAGTTCTAAATATGTTTTTGAAAAAAAGTATATTAATATTGACAGACACATTAGGCAAAGCAATATCAACAATGCACAAAAGGCATTTTAAACAGCCTCTTTAATAAAGAAGGAGATGAAAAATACCAGCACACCACAGTGTGTTTAATTAGGAGGTATACTGTACTTAGGAGCATTCTAATGAATAATAAATGATGTTTTATTTCCTGTGCTCAGACGCAAAGCCAAATAATCAGGATTCAAAGCAACTCAAAGTATTAGGTAACAATCGGGAAACTTGGGCAAGATGCTTTTTCCCTCTCAAGTTTAATTGGCTCATTGTTCCCAGGAACTATAAACCATGGGGTTGGTGGCAGTGCTGAAGTCTACTTCTATAAAGGAAGATTAACATATTCTGGAACTTTACACTAATCCTTGTTTTGAGTTAACTCAAGCAGATTGGATTAGTAATTCTTACCTACCACCCACCAGAAGGGACCCCAGCCTCTTTTCTTTGACAACCGGTGGTATTGTACACCTTCTGTGCGCATGGCCCACTGAAAACATTCTCGGGGGACACACTGTGTTCAGGGAGAAAGAAACTGTTTTGCATGAGGGAGCCAAAATGCAGGCCTCTCAGAGCTGAACCCGGTAGTTCGTCTATTATCAGCTTGGTGCACTTTTGGTTAATTCAGGCGGTGGTGAGGTATTCTGAGAAGTTCATTAAGCATTTCCTCATCGGTGAATTGGCTTTTCTCCTCTCCCCATCTGGGGAGGGCCGCTGCAGAAAGGCAAGAGAAAAGGCTCCTCTCCCCAGGACCCCGCACCCAGGTCTCTACCTTTCCTCTTTCCCTGTACTCCTGCAACTCTCCGATTGGAAGTCAAGGAAGTAAACTGAGCAATTTTCTAGGAGAAGGATGGTAGGCCTGTTCTTATTAACACAAGGACCTGGGACACCCATCGACAGACGTCTTTACAGGATGAACTAATGCGCCCACAGTCGAGTCCTGCCAAACCTTACAGGAGGAGCACCCTTGTTGTGTAGGGTCATGTCTCGTAGGCCTACGTGTGCCACCGTGTGCTTGCAGATTTTCGATTTTCCGTTTGTGAATAAAGATTTTAAATCTCTTTTTATTCCGATCTTTGATTTCCTAAAAATCTTAAACTGTGACCACAACTATTCATGATCTGTGTCCTGTCTGTAAAGAATAACCTAGAAATCCACCGCTGTCCTCCTTTTCTTGGTGGCTTTTGCCACAGAGCAGCCAGATGGTCCTCTTGTAATGATGGGACATGGTTAGCAACTGTTTTGCTAGTAAAAATTATTAGAAACAGGCAAAACATTCCATTTTCTGCCATATTACAGAATCCACATATTAACTCTTTCTTTACTCCAAATTGCCAAAATTATGTTATTTGATGCAGAATCTCCAATAAGTTTAATGGATTAATAAAAATAAATCTGATGTTTAAAATTACCTTATGTCATTTTGTTAAAAGAGTTTTTGCCAAATGAAAGCGACTGCCAATAGTCATTAAATGAGGAATAGCAGTTTGTGATTTCTGGGGAATTCGAAAGAGAGAGAGCTCATTCCGTAGCACCTGCCTTAAAACAATCTCACATGAAACAGTAGTTTCCAGGTTGCACAGAGGCACAGTTTGAGAAGTTAGATAAAGTCCATTCAGCAAGCCTGGGCTTTGACCCAGTTACCTGGACTCCAGACCTCATTCACATTGCTTCAGTAACGAGTGCCTCACGTTTCATGTTATCAAGAGTTAAGCATTACTGAGTTGAAAACACGGAATGGCAGACGGACTCACTTGAATACACTGTTGCCACCCAGAAGATGACCTGACTGAGGGCCGAAGGAATGAGAAGCAAGACCAAGAGGCAGGCTGTGAGCAAGTCCCCCATCTAGAAGGCAGGGAGGCAGGTCACGAACTCTCTTAGCAGCCCGGGCTGCCCATGACAATGGACATCTAGAGACAGTGCAAAGGGAGCTCCATCTGTAGAGGTGAGGGCTTCAGAAGGGAGCATCACTGGCTTCTAAATTGGGCTCCCTCCTCCTTCCCTTCTCCCAGCCTTCCCAACATGGCTCAGCTTTGGCCAAGAACCAATCAAGGCATCCTCGCAATCCTTAAAGGAAATCACAGCCTCAGTCCCGGATCTAAATCTCCTTGCTAGCACCTCCATCCTTTGTAACTATCTCCCAAATCTTGGTCCCTTGACACAGTGTTCATTCTTTCCTCTCTCCAACCCCTCTACAGTGGCCTACAAACACAGAGGCCCAGCCACCCTGCCCGCTGTCTCTTCCCAAGATGCAGTGCTCTCCTGCCACTGTACTCCAGCTTGGGGCAATGGGAGCCATGACCAGAATGACTCACCCATCATGTTAGCATGACTACCACCTGAGCCCTCTGTGGTCCCATCCCAACCACCTCCAAGAGGGGACTGGGTCAGGGTGAGACTTTTCCAAACTTTCCCATATCTTGCTGCCCCTTTCTATTTCACCTTTCTATCTCCTTAAAAGAAGAAAGAAGCAAAGAAAAAAATAGGATAGATATGAACATGATTTACTCTTGATGGAACAGAAAGTACTTCAGAAGACTATGGACTAAGATGAGGAACGCAAAGATGAGGGAGGCCAGAGGCTAGATTCTCCTTGCTGAGAATGTTCTATGGCGTCTCACTTGGCCCTCCTTCCCTCACCCTGCGCTGCCTCTTGTGTGGCTCTGGAACCTGAAACAATGACTCTAAGGTTCTGATTTCCTCCTGTGAAGAAAGACACCTCCCAGAAAAGAGGAAGAGGCGGCACCTCTATTTTCAATTAAAGATGCCTAAGAACCTGGGCTTTTCCCTGTATTGATTAGTTACACCCATGGGACAGATGTCTCCTGCACAGGAAAGACACTACACACACACACACACACACACACACACACACACACACACACACACCAGGATTTGGTACAGGTGGCCACAGAGTTCTCAAAGTAATGCCTTTCTTCATTTGTCCTGCCTCTGCTGAAAGCGACTCTGTAAAAGTGAATGATTGCTCACCTGCATGCCCAATGGCCAGGTAGGATAGTGACAATGGTGCCCAAGTGTAAGTTGTCAGGTGGGCTTATCAACATGGCCCTGTCGTGGATTTTCTGCTCTAAACTACTTCTCTCTGGCTGATAGTTAGTGTTTCACTTTCAAGCATGGGTGGCCCCACTCGTGGCTTGAAAAATTAAAGAGCATATTTCCTGCCCTTGCGTTCGCAATCACTGCCTTCTTCCTCAGACCTTTTCTGTGATGCTGAGTACCTGTGTCCTATTGTGTTGGAGACAGACAACACAGTGTAAGGAAGATCTCAATCTTGTTTTCCCAGGGTTCATACTGTTGCAGATGGCAATAAATTGACTAAAAAGGAAACAAAGTTCAACAACAGAGCATCATCTAGGCTAGTGCTATTAATATCCACCCATGCATTTATCATGAGCAATTATTGGTAGTCCCCCCTTTTTGCTACTAGGGACCAAAACTAGTGATGTCCTGTCACTTAGCTATATCCCTTACCCTTTTAATTACATTTTTTAAAATTCTGAGACTCGGTCTCATTAAGGTTCCAGATTGAGTTCAAATCTGTGACCTTCCTGCTTCAGCCTCTGGAGTAAGTAGGATCATAAGTGCCCGGGGAATACATCCCCCAAAATATCCCACACTGGGTAACAAATGATATAGTTGGATGAGTACACACACTGGGACCCACATGTACACATAAACACACACTGCCAACCAAACTGAGCTTTCATTTAAGGAATGCCTTCCCAAGCGCCCTAGGGCAGGGCATAGACATTGACATGAGGAGAAAGGGCCAGATCACCTTTCTTCCTCTCACATCGGACTCAGTGCCTGTAGTGGGGGAACACAAGACAGCTGCCCTCCATCAGCCACCTCCTATGTGTCATCCACGGGTGGCAAAGAGCTTGCTTAGTGTGTTTCCCCAGCAAGTCGTTGTCCACAGAAGCATCGCGAAGATGACGGTAAGCCCCTGTCGATGCTCAGGTGCACAGAGAGCTGCAAAGACCAGCAATGTGGGCAGAGTCTGCAGAGCAGGTCACCCTGGCTTTGTCCTACTGGCACATTCAGCGGTGGTTCCAAGTGTGCTTTGCAGACTGAATGTCAAAACTTCAGCTTTATTTAATAAACTTTGTGGACTAGAGGACTAGCCCAGTGGTTAAAGCACTTGCCTTGCAAGCACAAGGCCCTGGGTTTAATTCTCCAGTGCCGTGTAAGCTGAGCATAGGAGGCACATGTCTGTAATGCCAGCACTTGGGAGGCTGAGGCAGGAAGACTGCCGTTAGTTTGGGGACAGCCTGGGCTACATAGTGAGTTCAGGGCCAGCTTAACTACAGAGTGAGACCCTGTCTCAAATAAAAAAAAATAATAAACTTTGTCATTTGTCTTGGTCATTTCTTTTTCTATTTTCCCAATATATTTTGGCCCTTGTACATTAAGACAATTATCTAACATTGCAACTTTTCTTTCTTTTTTGCAATCCTCTCTGTTTACATCTAGAGACTATTCCTCGAGTATACATGGAATTGCCCCACATACTAGTCAAGATTTATTGGAGTGCTGGTGACAGGGAGGCATGTGGAAGTAGTGTGAAAATAGGTGAGAAGTCTGAGAACATAGTCATGCATGGCTGTACCCAGGGTCAAATGTCATAGAAATTGTCTCTCACATTTACCTTCCGTTATATGTGAGTCTATTTTTTTAAGTCTTATTTTTCAAATGTTTTTCCACAAAGGGCCAGAGAAAGATGGCTACCCGTAGGTTTCAAACATATGCACATGAATTTAAAAATTCACATCTTAAATAGGGAAGGAATATTATAAATGCCAAATAACATCATATTTCATTCTCTCTGACTTCTTCCTTCCTTTTCCTCTTTTTCTTGCTTCTTTTCTCTTTTTAAGTATTTAAATCTCAAAAATCAGAATGTATCTTTAAAATAGCAACTGAGACACACTTGACTTAACCTAAAGGTTTGTCTCAAAATTTGCTGAATGACTTGGTGGGAAAAATCCTGACACCTGTAAGATTCTTTTTAGAAATACTACATCACTGATATTCTTGATGGCACCGTGACCTTAGGGTAAAAATACACATATAGCAACAACCTAATTCCAAAACTGGTTCCAGGGAATTGAGGTATGCAAACAAAGAAGTTATAGAGGTGCCACTGCTTTTGCTTACAGTTTTCAAAATTTACATAAGAGTGAGATATTATAGACACTGGTCTCTGGATAAGTCTAAAAGAACATTTGAAGTAAATACAAAATTAAATTTCATAAAAATGTATTCTAGCATAAATTAAATAAGTGATGATTATAAATCCATGGCTTTTCTTTGTTCACATGAGCAGGATTGCGGACAAGTGCCAAGTCTGAGCTGGTGGTAGTATCGCTTTATGGTATCGCAATAGCATTTATGACTTCCGTTGCATATATGCATGTGAGGTTGTGAGGACTGAGCAGACCTCCCCTGGGAGGGAAGAGAGAGTAAAACTGTGCTAGGACTGGGGCCCTAAGTGCTCTGACTCCAAGCTTCACACTAGCTGGCAACTGAGGAGATTCACACTTTACCCTGTCTGTGGGAGAAACTGGGTAATCACTAAAATCGCTCCTGGTAATCAAAATTTTGAAGCTGATGTACTCCATGAGCCCAGTATTCTTTTCATAGAATGACTAATTATTTGAGCATTCTTCATGCATGATAGTTATTTCATGAAGAAAATTCAGTAACTCATATTATCTAGAAGACTTTAAAAAGAAAAATGTGTTAGATACACTTTTCCCCCCTAAATCCATCAAAATAGTAAAACATATCAGGTTAAGGGCAATGAACATTTCCTCTTCATCTATCCTTGCCAAACACAATGAAATACCCAGCACAAGTACCGATCAATTTTTCACTCTCGGGTTTTGTCAGGAAACACTGATTCCCGACTTGAGGTTGCATGTTCTGCAGGTTGATTATGTATGTATAAAAGATGTGTCAGTCAATTTCTTAATTTCTTTCTGAAGAGGCAAGAGAAGAAAGTGACTACCATGTAAGCAGACAAGATCAAAACTATCCTACAGCTAAGAATTGGAATGTAAAGAAAAACTAGCTTGGTGCCCAAAATTACCGGAAACTTGTGGTACAGCAGACTAAACAGTTAAGGTTTGGAGAGGCTACCAACCGAAAAAACAACACACAAAAAACAAACAAACAAACAAGCAAAAAAAAAAAAAAACCAGGAAAATCCTCCCCTGATATACAATAGTCTACAATGACAACAGTTTTCTGGAGGATGATGTTGACTCCAATGTAGACCCTCAGGCCACCATTCTTGAGTTTGCCCAAGGTGGATTCTTGTGCATTTCTTTTCATCACATCTGCCTAGAAATACATAGCGGTGGTATGTCTGGTTCCTGCAAAGCAGGCCAATAGTAAAAAAGCAGAACAAGGAGAACACACAAAAACCTTCACGAAGACTTGCAAGCCCAGTTCCTGAGGAGCTTGTCACCCTGTCTCTTTGGCAGATCCTTGTTTTGGCGAGACAGGCTTACCCAGAGTGACAAAGGAATCGCACTTAGAGTTTGTCTCTGCTTCCTGAGTCATTGGTTAAAGACAAAATTGAGCTCTCTTTTTAGCAATCTCTGTATCAAGACTTCCCTAGAACAAGATCATTTGGTCATGAAGTTTTTCTAATATGAACATGTAAGAAAGTAAATATTCCAAGGAGGAAAATTATAAGCCCTGTCATCCTGTGACATAATTACTTGTTTTCGTGTCTGTTCTTTCCCCAACTTCAGTAAAATGTGAACTCTGGCGGGCAGGATACCTATCTTGTTGATTCACTAATGAATTTCCAGTGCTTAGAACAATATCACATAAATAAGAGTCACGTGCTAAGTATTTTATGAATGAATGAAAACCAAGACAGTCACTAATTCACTCAGGACGAGGAGCTTCCACCGTGTCATTTCTTCACCCATCTTACATTCTCTCTAGTGTCATCTTCTGCAACCAGAGATGACAGGCAAGGAAGCAATCCTGCAGCTGCGCCAGCAAAGACAGACCAATATGGCAGGGAAAAAGCATATCATTAAGGTTCTACTAGAGTTTGTATACAAGTCAATCACCATTGAGTCTGTAGCCGACACTTAAAAACATTAATCTCAAATGAGCCATGCTTGGGATTCTTAGGTAGCAACACAGTCCTTCCATTGCTGTTCCAAGGACTGGCAAGTCCTTTTTCCTCTTCGATGACTGTTTCTCTTCAATCACCCTCCTTTATTAAAGTTGCTATACTTTAAGCCTACGGGGTTGACTAAGCCTATCGGAAGGCTCTGAGAATTTTGTTGTGATAGAGTCCTTTCAGCCCTTAAAAATAATATTTATTCACACTTATTTTTTTTTCTTTTCTCGATTCTTAGAGTGGTCTTTGAGGTGACCAAAACTAGAGTCTTGTCATGGGTCTGATGAAATGCAGCTGATGTAAATAAATTTGATTCCATTGTCAACCAATATCATCAATTTTGTTTTAAACTCGACTTTTTAACATTTTGAAATATTAAAAACAGCACAATATCACTTTTAATGTGAAATTTTTAATGAACATTTTAAATGTAGAACTTTTAATACAACTGAAAATTTAGGCCCATCCTTAAAGTTAGTTTCATTTGTTTGTTTTACACAAATTTTCACTTTCAGAACGTCACTTTCTTATTCTACCACTTGCCTGTCCTCACCATTATTAAATTTGTGAGTCTTTCTTGTTTTTGAATTTTAAAGTGATTGTCTTTTATTTTACCTTCCAAACATTGTACAAGATTGACAAATGTCCATATTGCTAAAGCATCGCCTAACATTTAGAAGCTAATGTCAATGTCTATTCCAAAATTGAGTGAGGAGGAGGGACATTGTCCAATGCTCTTGGTTCAGAGTCCTTGGAAGGCTGAGAAGTTCACCAACATAAACTATTTGATGATGTAAGCTATTTCTTAACTGTACTTTAGTTTCTAAGTACAGCTCCTATGTTTTATTTTAAACTATTTTTATAATTCATAAAAATATAATTAAGAGAAAGCTTTACTGGTGCCTTCTGTACTAACCTAAAACTGTTTCAAATGACCTCCTTTTTATTGTCTCACAACAGCCTTCTGTTCTGAACTTTCCATTTGTTTGGTAAGCATTTTTTTTCAATGGAAATCTCAATTAGGAGAAAAAAGGGAGGGAGAAACAATCATTTAATTCAAAAATGAATTTGGAGATCAGGCCACTGACTTAGGCTCATGCCAACAACGTCAGGCTTTTCAGTCTTGGCCACATGACCCATAGGGACTGAGAAACAACTGTCTAGCTGCTTTAATCCTCCTTAATTTGAGCACAAAGAAACTCACATGTATTTCTAAGAACATTTTTGGAGTACAAGGAGTCCATTTCTGGGGGACACTGCCTAATGCCCTTTTTTTGCTGATCTGGCTGTATTCTAAATTAATTTTTAAGTCGTACATAAGCAGAAAGAGGCATGGGGTGGGAAGGGGGAGTAGCTAAAAGGGAGTCTGTGTCCTGTGTTGTTAAAACAAGCCCTGAAGGAGTCTTCAGGGACTTTCTTCGTACCATTATGTGAATTTTCTTTATGTTGGAGCAAAGCTGGGCCCAGTCAAGAGAAAGGGAACAGTGTGAAAGGCTCATCTTCCCTTGGCTAAAGAAGCAGGAGGGAGGCACCAGAGAGAGGAGCCAGGCAGGCCACTTGTCTCTCTTCTTTCATTTGGAGTCCTCTACGTTCCCTAGTCTTCAGAGAAACTTCATTAAAACCCATGAACAACTTTCTAGGAAGTAAATCAAGCCCATACAGAAATAATGTTCTAATATATACCAAACCTACTGCAAATATAATAGTAAATGGGGAGAAATTGAAAGCATTTCCCCTTAAATCAGGATCATGACAAGGCTGCCCACTTTCACCACTCCTATTAAACATAGTCCTCGAAACCCTTGACAGATCAGACTGGCAAGACAATGAAATAAAGAGAATACATTTTGGAAAGGAGGATATCAAACTGTCCTTACCTGCACATGATATGACCATTTTCATAGAAGACTCCCAAAAGTCTTAGAAATGATAAATACACTCAACCAAATTTCAGGATTCAAAAGCATGCTAAAAATAGCATTCTTCTATACTAACAATGAACTCATTGAGAAAGATCACCAGAGAATAACTCCATTCTCAATCACCCATCAAAAAACTAATATCTAAGAGTAAACCTAACCAAGGAAGTAAAGGACCTCTACAAAGAAAATAATATTATACCGAAGAAAGAATTTGGAGAAGACATCAGAAATTGGTAAGATGTCCCTTGTTCTTGAATAGGCAGAACGAATATAGTCAAATGACTATGCTGCCAAAGCCAATTTATAAACTCACTGCAATTCCTATCAAAATGCCAACAACCTTTTTCACAGAACTTGAAAAATAATTCTTAAATTCATATGGGCCATATAGAATAGTCAAAGCAATTATGAGTAACAAGACAAAAGCAGGTGGCATTATGATTCCAGACATCAAAGAAAGAAAGAAACCTAGATACTAAAACTGAAACACTGATGTTCTGGTTGACAAATTTGACAAAAATCTAAAAGATATAGGCATAGGTAAGGACTTTCTTAATAAGACATCCAACACAAAAGAAAGAGCCCCAAGAGTCAACAAATTAGATCAAATTTAAAGCTTCTGCACAACAAAAGAAATTATTAACAGAGTGAAGAGAGAATCAACAAAATAGGAAATAATCTTCATCACCTATACCTCTTATAGAAGGCTGATAACTAGAATATACAAGGAACTGAAGAAAAACAGAACCCTGAAATTCGAAAACCTGATTTAAAAAAGGGCAACAAAATCGAGTAGGCAGTTTTCAGATGAAGAACTTCAAATGGCCAGTAAACACGTGAAAAAATGTTCAACATCATTACCCATTAAAGAAATGCAAATCAAAGCATCACTAAGGTATCATCTAACCCCAAAGAAAATGGCATATATCAAGAACTCAAACAACAATCAATGCTGGTGAGGATGTGGGGTGAAAGGAACCCTTTCACACTGTTAGTGGGATTGTAAACTGGTACAACACCATAAAGGGCAGTATGTAAATTTCCCAAAAGACTTAGAATAAATATTCCGTTCCATCCAACAGTGCCTCTTCCAGGAATCTTTTCAAAAAAATTAAAGGCATCATATAACAGACACAAATGTATACCCATGTTCATAGCAGCACAATCAACAACAGCATTTTAGAAGCATTTGGAAGACACCATAATACCCATCAACAGACCAATGTATACAAAAGTTGTGGTAAATATACACAATGGTGTACAACTTGTCTATAAAGATAGTTAGGAAGCTTTTGTCTGTAAATGGATGCAACTTGAATCCATCATGCTCAGTGAAGTGAATCAGAAGATTAAATATTGAATGGTTTCTCTAATACAAGAAACTGAGAATACAGTCATTTTGTAGGACCAAATGTGGATGATAGTGGGAATTGAGGGGAGAGTACAGGAGGGTCAAAAAGAGGTGGGAAAGTTATAATTTTGATGCAATATATATGTGAACAAAATACTCAAGTTCAATGTAAACATTATGTATCATGTATATACATATTAACAAAATACTGGAAAAGAAAAATTGTGTTCTAGTAGATCTTGATTCTCCTGATTTGCTTTAAATTATGAAAAAAAGCCTCAAGATAAAACACACACACACAGACACACACACGCGTGCGCGCGCGCGCACACACGCTTGCAAAAATAAAAACAGAACTAGTGAGATTACTGTGCATTTTAGCATGATGAAGCAGCTGAGTTCTCAAGTCTTTTATCTGCAGTTGATTCATCAAATTAGAAAGTCAGGAAGCAAGTGGGTCTAGCTGTCCTTGGGCAAGACTGCAAAGACGTTGCTTATCTCCCGTTCTCTCTGCTTCTGCCCTCCTCTTCTTCCCCGTGATTTCTGTCTTAGCTACTTATTCATTGTTGTGACAGGAATATCTAACATCCACAAGGGAAGAAGGGTTTATTTTAGTTCACAGTTTCAGAAGGTTTCAGTCTATTCACTGGCAGCTGGCAGTGGTGGAAGCATGTGGCAAAAGAGCTCTTCGTGGCATCATGGGCATGAATTCAAGTGAGGGAGGAGGGACTGAGGTAGTGTACACCCTTCCAGGTCATGTACCAGTGTCCTGCCTTTTCCAGGTCACACACCCAGTAATGTGCTACACCACTGTAATCTATAGCACTCTCCTAATCTACAGCATGCCCATGATCTATAATCTACCACACACTTGTCTTCCATCACACACCTGTAATCCATCTCTCCTGACAAGGCCCCACCTCTTAACAGCACATAGAATTCACAGGTAATTCACAACATCTAAGTACATGTGGCTTTTGGGAGACAGTCTAGGTCCAAGTAATAACAGCTCCCATATACAACCCTTCAGAAAACAAAAACAAAAAAACCCTTCCTTGATGTAGAAATCCTTTCCAGCCCTTTACTTACAAAGAATCTTACTCTCAAGAAAGAGTCAGACAAAACCACCAAAATTGAGGAGTAACAATAGCTATTATTTACTGATTTCTTGTAATGGGCCAGCCACTGGTCAAAGCACCTTCTGGGTACTGTTCAGTTGTATACAACCTCTTGAGATAGATGTTGTTCTTATCCACTGATTATAAACTAGGCTAGGGATTTGCTGAAATTCACAGAAGTTCCAACCCAAAAATTCTCATCACAATGCATACTCTTACTCACCCAACGAGATGGTCACCATGTCTCAGTGTGTGGGTGGCAGGTGACTGCTAAAACTTAGGAGACTGTTTCTCCCGGAGCAGTTATCTTTGGCCAGGGGACAGTGTTCTCACTCATGTTGAGTGCAACCCTGCCTCTCCTATGAGTCCAATTTGCGTGCAGCGTAATACAAGCGTGTGGGATCTGCTTTCCTCCCTCAGGCCTCCCCAGATAAAATGATAATCTCAAGGACACTGTCGTGGACCAGAAGGGATACAAATGGGCCCAGAATTTGAAAGCCCAAGAGAACAGCTCTACCAGCAGCAGCTCAGAGGAAGAAATAGTTCAGCTGTAGCATTTTCCACAGTGCCTGCAGAACTCACCCCTGGGGGATAGCTCCTTAGTCTCCCCAAACCACCTGACACCCCATTTACCTGCCATATCCTAACCAACATCCTGAATTCTCTGAGCTTGATAGCATCTTTTCCTCTTATCTGTCTCTCCAATTTTGACTTCTATGGCTTACAAATTAAAGTGAAGTAGAGCACTGGGCTGTGTACTGTTTGATAATAGTGACCTAGTTTCACAGACTCAAGATATCTAAAGTTTCCACACTTTCACAGACTCAAGATATCTAAAGTTTCCACACATAATTTTTTTCAGAAATATATATATATATATATATATATATATATATATATATATATATATATATATATTAGTTACTCTCATAAAAACAAACAGCAAATCAATTACAAATTGCCTTGAAGATTTAATAAAGAAAAGGAACTGTGGATGAGATATCTGCCCAGAAAAGCAATGTAGTTTGCTTCAGGTTTAAGCAGCTAATTTCTGGAAACTTGGGAGAAGGCCCATGTTCTTCCTGGAGTTATTTTTATGAAAGGCTGAGAGGACAACAAGGACTCCCCTCTTGGCCTCCAAACTCAAATCCAGAGTTTTCCTGGTCCGAGAGGCAGCCCTGGCACTGGGCCAGCTATTCAGCTTTCATGTGCAAGCTCAGGTGATGAGGAAATGCCACTGAAGTAATTAAAACAGAGTCCAGTAAGAGGCAGAAATGGCTGGATTCTCTCCAGTGTTGGTGACAGCCAAGTTCTGGGCTGTTTCCTGGAATGGCTATCCCAAGGAAAAATCGGTGAAAAGTTCCAACACTGTGTGAATATGTTTTGGCTATGCTGAAGAAAAAAATCAGAAGGCTTCACATATATTCCATCACTGTTGTTATGAAAGGTTCTGAATTTTCTCGCTATTTTACTCTTTTCTTAATGACTTGATAACCAAGGTAAAGCAATGCATAGACCTTGAGTTACTCAGGTTAGTAAGGATCGTAGTGTGTTGGAAAAGCAATGACAGAGAGCCAGAAGTCAGTTTTCCAGTCTCAGCTCCAGCGCAATGAGCCATGACCTTGAGCAAGTCACTTAAGCCTGTGAGCTCATAGGGGATGAGTACTACAGGACCTCTGACACTACTTCCAATTACATTTTTCTGTGCTATATGAAAGTTCACACACCAAAGGTCTACCTGCCTACCTATCTACCTATCCATCTACGTACACATTCATATACATGTCTGTTTCTCTGTCAGTAGACAATATAGATTTAGTGTTGCCAGGCTTTGCCACCGGAGGACTTTAAACTAGCAAGATATAAGAGAAAACAGAGATGTAGGAATGGCCAACTGAATAGGTACCTGAATGTAGAAGAATGAAATTAAAGAAACCCCTGTTTTTTTATCCCCACAAAATATAAGTCAAAGTGAATCGAAGACCTAAGTGTAAGACCTAGAATTTCAAAGGTGCTAGAAATAAATCACAAAGGAAACACAAAAAGACTTCCAGATGAAACTCCAGTAGCACAGGAAGCAACAGCAAGAGTCACCAAAAGGGACAAAGCAAATTAAAAAGTTTCTGCCCATCCAGGTGAAGACACAGAGTAAAGAGACAGTCCATAGAATAGAAGAAAATACTTGCCAAATGCCTCTTCAACAACAGATTAATGTGTAAAACACGGAATTCAAAAACGTGAACACCAAAATAACAAATGGGCAAACGAACTGAACAGACACTTCTCAAAAGAAGAACGGATGGCAGATAAGCATGTGAAAAAATGTTAAGTCTCCTTAATCATTAGGGAAATGCAAATCAAAACCATATTGAGATTCTATCTCGCCCCAGTCAAAATCACTGCCACCCAGAATGCAAGGAATGATGGTAAGAATGCAGGAACAGTGAATCCAGTCACTGTGAAAATCAGTAAGGAGGTTTCTCCAAAAAGTAAAAATAGAAGTGCCACCAGACACACTATACGACAAGGAGCGATACCACTCTTGGCAATATACCCGAAGGAATCGAAGCCAGCATGCCACAGGAATCCTTGCATGTCTGCGTTTGTTGCTCTTCACCATAGCTGAGATGTGAATCACCTTCATGTCCATCAGCAGATGAATTGATTAAGAAAACGTAGGATACACACTCACCGCAATGTTCTCCATCCACAAAAAAGAACAAAGCTAAGTCATTTGCAGGAAAGCAGAGAGAACTGGAGATCACCTTGTTAAAAGCAAAATCAAGCAGACTCAGAAAGTATCACATGTTTTCTAATTCATGTTTACCTGATACAATGAAATGGAAATTACTTAAAAAGATGGCTTCAGAGTAGGAAGACTATTATTAGACAAGAGGAGGGGAATAAAGGCAACGGGAAGAGATTTGTAAGAGAGGATAATAAGGGAGTGGATACCAAAAAATGTCCTATGTATGTACAAAAATGCCACATTGAAAGCCAATATTTTATCAACTTAATAGGTGCTAAAGAAAATGTATTTAAAAAATCAATCTCACTTTATGGTGATATGGCTAGAAAGAAAGGCAGCCCTGGAGCAGAGAGGGGGCTCCGGAAGGCAAGCATCCCCTCTTGCTTTTTCCCTGGCATGCACGCACTGAACGGAGGTCGTGTGCCCAGAGAGGTCATCAGCAGGATCCAGCCAGCGCGCAACAACGGAACAAAGCTCATCCTCTGTGGCCAAGGCGCTTTTTTGCCATTTCTCCTCCAGTTTGAGCTGTGGCTGGCAACCCTTTCATTCAGAGGTCTGGAAAAAAATCCGTTAGAGTATTAAAGTAACACATAAAAACAAAATATAAAATGCATAAAATATAAAGGTTACATAAAATATAAAAATACATACCTTTAAAATACAAACATTATACATATTACTGGGGCACCATGCAATATTTGGCCATACACATACTTTGGGTCACATTTAAATATGTCATTTTCTCAAGCATTTATCGTCTCTTCATGGTGGACACATTCAAAATTCTCCCTTGTAGCTTTTAATAAATGCAGGACATTCTGCTGTTCCTTAGAGTCACAGGCAGCCCTCCACGGGCACACCAGCCTCCCTACGCCTCTCTGCCTGCCTGCAACTTAGTGGGCCCTCGTTGACCTCTCCCCACCCTGCGCTCCCCTTATGCTCCAGCCCCTGTCATCATGTTACTCCGTAATCCGAGACTCCCCACTTTCTTCTTGGGCTTCCCACGTGAGCGAGATCATGCAACACTCATCTTTTTGTGCCTAGCTTGTTTCACTTAGCAAAACAGCCTCCAGTTCCATCTGTGTTGTAGCAATTGACAGGTGCTGACTGTTTTTTATGACTGCCTAGTATTCCACCATGTATACATTATGTATGACATTTTAACTACCACTTAGAGTGTTTACATCTCTTGGCTACTGTCCAGTTTTGCAGTAAACATTGAAATGGAGATGTCTGACATACTGATTTTATTTTCTTTGAATATATACACCCAGCAGTGGGATTGCTGGGGCATGATTGCTCTGATTTTTAATTTTTTATGATTTTTTTTGAGGGTTATAGGTCATAGCCATGAAGGATGGAGGAGGGAAGGACATGCTGTTTCCCATGATATTTGTTCTACTTTACATTTCCATTGTAGTTATATTAAAAGATCATCATCAGAACCTCAGCCTATTTAAGTAGTTATAATTCACATATCATGCAATTATATGCACAATTAGTTCTACACACTCACACACCATAGTTGAAAACTCCTGTGACGTTGTCTCCAGTTCTCCCCTCTTCTGAGCCTGTGAAATGGGAGGACTTCCATACCCTTTCTGGCATGGGATGTGGTTAATGCTATTTGTGAATAGAGACACAAAATCTGCTCCAAAATCTGATTCAATCATCTCCTGGGTTACAAGTTGTTTACTACCATCCTTTTCACCGAAGCAGTGTTTTTTTCTGCTCTACAACCGAGTTTCTTAAGCAAGTCATCGGCCGTTGAGCAAGGTAACCGCAGGAGAGCGAACAGTTAAGATGCTCTTACGCAGATGCATTCCTGCAACCCAAGAAGATCCTTTTCTCCGGATGGCTAAGAAACAAAAGCAAAATTCCCCCAAATATTTGAATCTCCCAAATAAAAGAGCAAGATTGAGGAGGGGGACCAGACTGGAGAACAAAAGAGCGAAGGAACCTCCAGGGGGAGGTGACAGATGGTCCACCAGGTGGACTTTGACAATCCACAGAACTGGCCCAACTGACTGGTGGACCAGGCAATTTTTAGCAATGATTGCAGTGTGAGCCAGAGTGCACCAGCCATTTGGCTCCTTGCCAGGCATCACTCCTAGAGACATTCCAACCAGATAAGCAATACATTCATTGCTGGAAGGGGGTTGAGGGCGAACAGGGAGGAAGTTATGGAGAATAGGCAGGGTAGTGGAACAGAATAGAGCCCACCCACCACCCAAATCTAACAGGTTCCAACATGTCTGAACAGGTAACCAGCAAGGTGGCTTAACCTTTGGTCTCTGCACACCCGGGAACATTGCCCCCTGAGCAAGATTTGATTTACTCAAAGAAGTAATTAAATCTGGTGGCATAGTGCTAATCAGGACAGCATTCAGCACTTGCAGCTGGAAAATTCTTTCTCTCCCCTTTGTAAATGCCCAGACCCTGGGCACTTTACTATTCAAGTTTCTAATTAAAAAGGAACAGGAGATACTCAATAACCTGCAGCAATCCATCATGCTCACGGCCTAATGAAAGACCACTGGGATGCAAAGATGGTCTCCTCTCAACTTGACGCTGGAAGGCTCCACTGCGAGAAAGCCAGCAGTGGCTTGGTCCTGTCCCTCTCTGCCGACTTAACTGTCACACTACATCGTTGCTGCTAAACTGCACGAAAGGTATTTCTAATCTCATAACAGTGACTGGAAGGGGCTGAAGGACACAAATTAAGTCTCAGAGCAGTGTAGCTGAGTAAGAATGGAAGGTCAGTCAGTTGACTCTTCCCACAATTCCCCAAACAAGGCAATTATTCATGAAGGAAATTTCAAATTATTTTCATTAGACTTGTGTTTTACCAATCTAACCAAAGTGATTAATTAGGGATTAAAATATTTACTCTGCACATGCTGCCTTGGCTCAGCACTGGCATATTTAAGCATTGTGCTAAACGGGTCAGCTGTTTGCGGTATTGTTTGGAATTCATTGCCGATGCTCTATGTAAAAGGGCACTGACATGCATGTCTATACCATACTTGGGGGCTCTCCAGACACCAAACTGGAGAAGCAGAAAGAGGCTCCTGGGTTTCTGCCCTTTGACCTCAAATTTCTACCTTGTTAGAACCACTTTGTGCTATGGTCATAGTTTTCTGGATGCATGTCTTTGCAACAAGGTGCCAGGATGCCTGAGGGCTAACATCACCCTCAATCAATGACACAACACACGTAGTGGCGGGGATACTGCGGGATGTACCACGGTGTGCTGTGGGAAGGAAACTATAAAGACAGGGGGATTTTCTGAGACTTTGGAGGGGTTCTCAGAACCGTAGAATTTCATAGACTAAGTTATAAAAATCGGGTCCAATGCTGAGACAGTAGCAGCAGGACTGGTTATCCAAACAGGACAGTCAAAGCTCATGTGTCTCACGGGCGCCTAGCAGGTCTGGTGTACTGAAAACTTGAGTTCACTGCTTGTTCAGCGGGACTCCAAAGAGGATACTCTCACTGGAGATTGGCTTGTTTATTCATAGTTTTCAACCTTTTGAAGGACTGTTAACTCCTTGCATTGAAAAGAAGTAGAAGGACTTATTTGCATTGCTATCTCAAGAGGGATGAGACCGTGAGAAGTTACAGCCACCCCTCGGAAGGGTTGCAAAGGGCAGAGAGATGCAAATGGTGCCCCCCGCATTTCATTTTTCATTTTGCTTCTTGGCAGCAATGCTAGTCACGTTCTTTCAACTGTTTTCATCAACAGTTCAGAGGTGAGAAAAAAATCTGTAAACATATACATATTTAAGTGACATAGGAATAAGCCGCGTTCACGTTCTGGAAACAGAGATGTGAAAACAAGGTGGTACATCAAATAACGATCCTTTTGGGTACAGCTGCAGAAGAGAAAAGTAGGTGCAAGACTTTGTTGGCAGCGAAAGACACAGCTCAGAAAGGTGGATGATGGAAGAACCACTATTAGAAGACCGAGTTGTGCGTGAGAACACAACCAGGTTAGGGCGCTCTGGTGTCAGGACTGAAAAGCGCCCAGTGGCGGGATGGATTCCCGGCACCCTGAGCTGGAGAGGTCTTGGATTGGTTGGGTTGATCAGAGAGCAGCATTTCTGTGGAGTGTCCAGGGTATGAGCCAGGTTGGCCAGAGTCCAAGGAGACAGCTGGCATGGAGACGTAAATGTGGCAGCAGGTATAGCAGTGCAGCTCTGGAGTTCATCTAGGAGTAAAAATAATAATGAAAACAATTTATGAGTGATTTCCATGAGCCAGATACCACGTAAGTGATGCTGCACTTTGTTGGATGCTCACCACAGTTCTAGGTCTGTTTTATGCACAATTACTAAGCACCAGAACCAGGATCCAAATGTGGGTATGCCAGGGAGCACAGCGCATGCTCTTAGCACAGAATGCAGTGTTCATAGACGGGAAGGGGGATGGGGCCTAACACGGTGGGCAGAAGCAGGTGGGACACATTAGTGATTCCTGTTCTGCCTCCCAAGACAAGACGTGGAAAAGCCAAAGGTGTGTCTCGCTCCCGAGCAGCAGTGAGGTCTAGGAGACTGCAGGGACCACGGGTAGGCTGGAGGCTGCACGTCTGGATTCCAAACTTCACCCAGGTCCTCCAAAGTCTTTAGGAAAGCCAGGCAAGGTTTGGGCATAGGTTCTTCACCACTGAACATAAGAAAACTCACTAGCTGGCGCACTATGTGAAGCTATTTGTGTAAAAAAAAAAAATTAAGACAGTAAATTAGTTACTTAAAATAGCTTATCCTTGTAAGGAATTATGCACAATGACTTGGCAAATGATGTGGGCCGCGACTTTGCTAAGTAGTTCCCATACATTCCTTTCATCTCATGATAAACCTGTGCCTAGGTACTGGTATAGCCACGTGATAACAGAGACGAAAACTTTTTTTCGTATTGTCCAAACAGCCACATGCATGTAAGTTTTTGTGATTATGATTTTTTAGGACACAGTAGCTTCTAACTGAAAGAGAAGACAATTAAAAAAAAAAAAACCTTTGAATCTTCTAGAGAAAGAGGCTGAGGTGAGGCCCACATAGGGGCATAATTAAGAACCATGCAAATAAACAAAGGGGAAATTTTCTGGGGAACCCATGTGGTTTACCCGAAATTCTGAATAACTGAATTTGGGGTAATCTTAGCTCTATTTCTGAGGGGGAATGTATCAGATCTAAAACAAATTGGTGTTGGCTAACAGCTTTGAAACATTATCTGCCGCTAGAAGTTGGGCATGTTTCTGAGTACTTTAAGTCTCATAGAAGTTACATTTTTTTTCCTTTACCTCATATCTAACTTTTCTAGCCACTGCAACGTCCTCAAGATGAAAAAGATGCGTAACCGGATTTGCATTCCTCACTGGAATATAACTGCTGCGAGCAAACAGTTCAGAACTTACTTGTTAGTAATATTATTAGAAGTCACAATCGTTTTCCTCACTGGGCAAAGTACCCCGAGGGGAAAGAAGTCACCTGCCACTTTCTAATGTTATTTAATCTTTTTAGTCTGTCTGAGCTGTAAACTGTCAATCACGGTTAATGTTTAGTCACCTTGGATGCTGTTTAATCAGTAGAATGCTTTGTATATCTGTAAGTGCCTGATGACACAGGAATTAAGTCTTCACGATAATTACCCCACTACACCATTTGACATCATTACTCACAGGCCAGGCCCAGCCTTTCTCTTAATCTCTCAGGGTTTTTCTGTAAGAAATGTTTCATTACTGCTCCAGAACCAGGATGGTTATTTCAATCAGAGAAAACAGGTAACTGAAATCTGCACAGTGGGCTGTTTATGCTGTTTGTCTTTAATGCTGCTGATGACAGGATAATTGTGCTGATGCGAATTGAGTGCCAAGTACATGTGGCAAGAGACAGGAGCAGCCCCGGTTCAGCGTGTGCACCAAGGTTCATAATCATGTGTCCCACTAAGGCAGGCCATTCAAAGGGAGGAAAAGGACCGTGGGTCATGTACCCACGTGTTAATTTTGTCTCTGTGACTGGCTATTCTTCACTTTTATCCTTCCTAACATTTTTCCTTCCTCTTTCTCTTTTTCCCTCACCCATTTTCTACATTTTCCAAATTACATATGTTGACTTCATGCCACCTTTACAAGAAAAAGTAAGTATATTTATAAAAATCACTTTAAAGTTATAGCTGTTTGGCAATACCACATTCCCTTGATTTAACATATTATTATGTTGCAGCTAGCAACACCCACTCCAAGTGCTTGTTCTCCGCAGGTCTTAGAATGCTGGTCAGTGAACACCAATCGTCTCCTGTCAGCGTGATTATTGGGATGGGCTCAAGTTTGAGGACTGTGAAAATGCTGGTTGGCGATGGTGCCAAGTATTTTCTGTTAGAGTGTAATATCCCTCCTCTCTCTCTCTCTCTCTCTCTCTCTCTCTCTCTCTCTCTCTCTCTCTCGCTTTCACTCTCTCTCAAAGGAAAGGTCTTTGGGCAGAGCTCTACTTGCCAGCAGATTTTACATGACCACAATAAATGAGTTCCCACACAGGACATTTTCCCAGTACCTAGGTCCTTGTGGACTGGACTCTTTCTTGCCCTCGTGGCCCTTGGGACTTTGGGTCTATGCCTCTTTCCTATTCTTCAGCACCACACTGTGGTGCTTGCTGGAGCCCTTCCAGAGGCCCCAAAGAGTTTTGTTTTGTCAGCTGATGAGTGATTAAGTCCCATAGTCCTTTACAACCCTATGAGTATAGAGCAGAAACTCGTGTTAACTCTACTTCCATCCACTTCTGTCCACTTGTGCAGCTCCTCTGTGGTCATCTTACCCTTGGTTGGTTGGCTGATTGGTTGGTGCAGTTTTTGTGATACTGGGGCCCTTGGGTGAGCCAAAGAGGCTCTTGGTGGTGGCTGTGCTCACAGGTCACTGTCTCCTCTGTATTACTTCTCCTGAAGTTTGCTTTATTAAAGGTATTTTAAAGCTTGGATTTTGTCTGGTTTAAAAAGAGCACAGGAAATTCATTAATTTATCCCTTCATTCCACAAATACACCTTGAGCACAGCTATGTATGCCAAGCAATCCTCTGGGTGCTGAAACACAGCAAGAACCAAAACAAGCAAAAAAATCTCTGCCTATATTGAGCTGCATCTTAAGGTGAGAAAACAAAATTAACACCTGGCAATTTAATGACACAATGTTGCTGGAGCTAACTACTATGGAGAAAGAATGAGGAAAGGAACGGGGAAAGGAATGAGAAAGGAATGGAGGAAAGTGACTTCAAATTAACTAGAGGTCAGGAAAACCTCAACGACAAGGTGACATGAGTCAAGATGGCCAGGGATGGTGGCTCTGGGACACGGTGGTGGACGAGGAGGAAGGAAGGGGGAGAAGAGATGTGCAGGAAGGAGGCCAGTGTGTCAAGGGGGTTGAGGTGGAGGGTTGTAGGAACACGGGTTGCTCCTCTGGGGCTGCATGGGCACTCCCATCTCCTCAGCGGAGGCAAGGCTGGAAAGGTTATGAACAGAGAAACGACAAGACCTGGATGTGGTGAGCACATCAGGACCCCTGGGAAGAGCAAAGGCTGAAGGAGGGAGACCAACAGAAGCCTACTGCCATGTTCTAGGGATGGATCTCGGGTCAGCATGACCCCTGTAGTCGGGAAGAAGGAAGAATGTGCCACAAGGTGTCAAGTAGGGAAAAGGGATTTATCAACAGGTTAAATGTGGAACTCAAGAATGGCTTTTAGCCTAAACAACCAGAAGAAGTGTTGCTTACAAATGTATAGACGTTATTTTAAACTACCCACGTTTAAACCATCCGAATTTCTAAGTAAGCAAATTACAAAGGAAAGAGTGTACAGAAAGAAGAGCTCTAAGGACCGAGATCTGGTCACTCAATGATAAAGGGACAGAAAGCCAAGGTGCGACTCTGCTCAGGTAACACTATCCTCCGAAAGAAAGCCAAACTAAATAATAGCTCAAATTTAGTTGATTTCTCACTTGTATCAACTCAGAAATGGGCGTTTCTTACTGGTGAGGGACTCTACTTTCACTTTTTAGCTCCTCCATCTTTGACCTGTGGTGCTCAGGTCACCCCAAGACTCTGCATCTTGGGAGGAGAAAGAAGAGAATATGGAAGATGGTGCACAGAGAAATTCCAAGGTCCCCTCTAGGAATGTCACCTGGGACCTTTATAAATGGCAAGGGAGATTCACAAATGAAATTTAATCATGTGTATTTGAAAAAAGAGAAAGGGGACCTAATGACAGCAATCCAGGCTCTGGCACAAGAAGGATCCAGCCCAGGAGATGAGAAGAATGATTGATGAGGTATTCAAAAAGTCAGTAGGTAGTGATGCTTGAGAAGACAGAGGAAAGGAGATTCCCAAAAGGGAAAGTTTGGCTATGTCCCACCCAGCTAAGAGATGAAGGATGACTCAAACTGACCATTAAGTTCACATTAATCAATATCCACAGTGACTCTGAAGAGGGCAGAGTGGGAGGTGTGATGAGGACAACAACTTCTTGGAAAGAATTCAAGTAAGAAATAAAGTAAATCAGGCAGAATGGGCACAGATAACTCTTTCTGGAGTCTGCTGAGTATCGATCAACATAAAGATTTGTCTGCTGCCTTCTCTGTCATAGTGGTGACAGGAAGCAGAATTTACTCCAGGCACTTTGAACAAACAGACTAAGAAAAGTATTTCTTTCAGTAATGTGGGCTGAATCAAAGTACTAAACAACAGATATTGAGATAGTCAGACATTAGTTACTGAGGCAATCTACTATTCTTCCAAGCTGATGATATGAAGAGAAGAAGTTAGGTGTTCAGCACAGGAACTGACATAGTAGAAAAGAATTATGGAGTCAGGGTTCTGGTCATAAGAAGAACCAGCTACTGCCTGAGACAGACCACAGAAAGAAGGGGAAAAAAGGGGGAGCCAGGAAGACTTGCCCTAAATCTTTACTCCAAAGAGTGGCCAAGTCCAATCAGAAGCACATGAGCAAGAAAGCTCAAAAAATATCTTCCACCATGTTCATCATTACCAAACAAGGCAAAAAAGAATGTAAATGCATCTGCATGTGGGGAAGGAAGAATGGAAAATTACCAGCTCACAGAGGTTGCTGGACTGGAATTTTGGAAGTGGAAGAATGTTTGTGGAGACTTAAAAGAATGTGACTTTTGCTTGATTGAGTGTTTATTCATAGGACAGTTTATCTTTCCCATTGACTATCACATACCAATAACAATAAAAATGACTATCTCAAAAACACTGCTCTGTTCTGTGTAGCAGTGGCTCCCAATCTTTTCAATACCAGGGATCAGTTTAGTTGAAGGCCATTCTTCCAAGGAGTGGGTGAAGGGTGAACTTGTTTTGCAGTAGGTTGTTGGAGGATAGCTTTGAAGTGGTGAGCAGCAGCTGGAGGTGAGTGAAACTCCGCCTCCTGTGAAGTCGGCAGCGAGGCCTTAGAGCCTAACGGGAGAGCTCTGCCAGGAAGCAGAGCTTCACTCAGGCTCACCTCCTGTTCTGGGGGCAGTCAGCAGTGGTCGTGGGGATTGAGGACCCCTGCTCTCTAGGACGCCATACTTGTGTATAAATTAGCACAAAATTAGCACACTGTATTAGTCAGGGCTCTTCAGAATCAACAAAGTGTCTATAGATATCCTCCTTTACGGATGGAGAGTCATGCGACATGTAGGTAGATGATGATGGCGGTGATGATGACGATCATGATAAAGATGGATGGATAGATAGACAGACAGATGAGAGATTTATTAGCGTCATTGGTTCACACAGCTATGGAGGCTGCAACGGCCCACCAGTCGTCTGAAAGCTAGAGAGCTGGGAGGCCAGTCTCAGTGTGACTCTCAGTCTGAGGTTGGAGGCTGACTGCTGATACAAGTCTGATGTCCAAAGAAGCGGAAATCTGGAGCCTTCATATCCCAGGGCAGAGGAAGAAGAAGGGGGTGTCAGCTCTAGGAATAAGGGAGAAGGCACATTTTCTCT
Source organism: Ctenodactylus gundi (assembly GCA_004027205.1). Lineage (NCBI taxonomy): Eukaryota > Metazoa > Chordata > Mammalia > Rodentia > Ctenodactylidae > Ctenodactylus > Ctenodactylus gundi. The sequence continues at coordinate 1,082,389 of PVKB01000085.1, read as the reverse complement.
GTATTTCCATTCCATGTGGACCCTGCCAACTGGATGGTGCCCACCTACACCGAGGGTAGATCCTCCTCCCTCGACTCACGGACTCGCATATCAGTTGCCTTCTAGAAAGAACTTCACAGACATACCTAGAAACAATGCTTTGTGAGCTAAGTGTCCCTTAATCCTGTCAAGTTGACACCTAAAATAAACCATTATACATAATATGTTTACTTAAAATGAGAAACAGGTATTTACTAATCCTTCAAAAACCAATTAGTGATAGTAACAATTCCACAAGAAGAGATGTTAAGCCCCCCAGTGTTCTATGGAAGAAATTTATATATAGCTAAAATGAGGAGAGTTTACTTACTATTCAAGGCTATTTGTATTTCCCTGAAAAGGGGGTAGAAATTCACGCTGGTAATCCACGTGCAGAGTGTAGTTTGTAGTTATAAGATCAGATGGTGCAATTAGGTCACATACACGTACAAGCACACAAGCAGCTTTCACAGGTGATTAAAGAGGGATTCCAGAACACACCAAAACCAACATCCTCACTATCCTTCGCCCCTGCCTTTGGCTCCTCCTCTGCTAATTCTTGTGTAAGTACTTCCAGGCATCATCTTCCTTTTGTGAAAAGAATAACAGCTTTACACAATATTCATGTTTTCAATAATATCCCATGCACAGCACACTTGAGGTTTCTTCTATAACTTTCCTAATCATCTTCTACCCAATACAATTAGCATTATCTAAATTAGTTATCAGTTTACCAAATTGTCTTCTCCTTTAAAAAAAAAAAGTCATACTGCAAAAATCATAGGTATAGACATAGACGGAACCAGTATTGTACGCTTGCAGACACTGGAGGGAGATAATGTCCTTAATCCTAATTAGAATTCTTTCCCTTTCCTGCATGAACTTCTCAGCATCAGGGGTGACCTTATTTTCATTTGGATAGAGGCATGGTAAATCAACTGACTTTCATTTGTCCTGCAACACATCGTCTTTCACTCAGATGTGTTTATTTAAGCGCTAGACTTTTTGCTGTCTTTATCTTTCTGCAATACTATGCCTTTAAAAAAATATCCCTTTGGAATATAGATTGCCTTTTGTTTTCATTTTTCTGAAAAATGATGTTTACCACCTCTTAACCTTGTTTGAGTCCTGAGTCCCAGCTCAGCAGTATAGTGTTTCTACTACAGTATTTCACAAAGATTAGAAAACTCCAGGTTGCCTGTTGAAATCGGTTCTACCTGTCTTCGGTAGTGCTAAAGTCTCCACAGGGCATGTGGATCCCCAGCTAGAGACTACATTGTCAGCTTACTTTGAATCTGAGCATCACTATGTGACTGAGTTGGAACCAAAGGGATGGATGTGAACATCGTCTGTGCCCTGCAAATTGAAAGACAACCTGTTTGTTTCAGTATACCTCTATTTTTCATCCTCCTAAAGGAGACCATGGACGTGATCATGAGCCACCTTTGATTTTGTAGACAAGGACAGTGCACTAAGGGATGGCAGAACAAGAGAGACTCGAGAGCTATGCAGAACAGAGCCATCCCAACCCTCTGGAATAGTCTACCCAGAACTATCTTCTGTTTGCCACTGAATTTAAGATAGTTTCTTTGTTAAATCAATTTTTAACCTTAAGTAATACAGTTGTCAAATGGGTTGAATTTTTCAAAATATCAGACAAGATATGGTTAGGTCCCAGTATGGCGATTTTAAACTGTAATGTCACTTTTTCTTAAATTACTTTGTTTTAGTATGAAACACAAATTATCTTTCTTCCTAAGCTGATGAAGTCTAATTTACAACTCTTACTCTCAAACTTTCCAACATCTGGTCTGTCTTTTTTCAAAGCTTGCTTGCTTCAACTGGAAACTGAGAAGACTACATATTTCTAAATAACACTGTAATTACTGATTAAATTAAAACAGAATTAATCGCCAAGGGCAACAGTTTTTTTTTAAATGAAACTTTTTATTGACTATTTCAAATTTAGGTTTAAATGTCCTTGAGATCTCAAACACAGCAAAATAAATACAGTAACAGATCACCATACACATTGAAAATTAGATCAGCTGCCTTCTTTTGATTTTTCCAGTGGGTGTACCTGGGTATCCATCTGCCATCTGTTTGGCTGCTACAAGAACGAGGGTGTTTGGTGGTGTAATTAAGAGTTGTCACTCAAAACAAGAAAACATCTCCTCCAAAGAAGCTGACTCCTGAAATCATTGTGATACCTAGAAATGCATAAGATTTCTTTGTTTTTAAGACAGTGTTCCGCACCTTGCTAAACCTACAAAGGGCATTTGATGTGGTATTTGCTTAATAATAAGGCATTTTTTAAAGTAACAGAACAGATCAGCATGAAACGTTTGTCATGCCCTGAGGTTGTGGCAGCAGTAGTGAATGCATTTTATCTTTCTCGATATTTAAGTGATTTAATATAAGTACCCTTTAAATTGTCTCCCCTCCTTTCAGGCTTTGGAATCAGGCCAGGGCAGACACGTACAATGCAGACCAGTAGGGATCAGGAACAGAATGTGCAAACACTCAGAGCACTCAGAGCATCCTGCTGACCAGGTGTCCCTGTCATGTCATTCAGCTTGAGGAGTTGCTTTAAACAGCAGAAATTCCATCCCCGTTACAACCAAGCCGAGACTCTAAGTACAAGACATGTCCCTTTACCTTGAAGCTTAATATTCCAACGTCCCTCAGCTTCTAGGCTGAGGATGCAGCAGCTGAGCAGGATGCTCACGGCCTCCCCACGCTGGGGCCCGCTTCCTCATTGACTTCTCCGGGATCAGGCCATGCCTCAGCAGTCCTTTGGCTAGCTCCTCTGTCTCTGCCTGTGTTCTACGCCTCTCTGATTGCTGGGTCTCCAGGGGATTTCATTCATGCCTCTTGCCTGTCATTGGCCTGTCTCTAGCTTGATGTCGCACAGACATCCCAACATCAGAATGATGAGAGTACAGCTTTGTGAACTATTTGCGGACATGCCCCTCCTTTGCGTTTGCTACTTTAAGTAGGAGTTCCCTTATTCATCTAAGATAGAAACCTGAGGGCAAGGCTTGACTCCTTCTCCATCAGCCCCTTAAGGAAGGAGGGACCCTAATGAAGGACAGCGAGCCCTCTCTGAAGGGTGCACGCGCCTTCTCTGCACTCAGCTGCGATCATTACTGGAAGCAGCGCTTCTTCCAGCTTCGCTCCAAGCAGCGTGAGCTGTGCGCGCTGTATGCACAGGAGACTTTGCCCATTTAACAGGGATCCCAGAAATGGCCACCTGCTTTCTTCATGAACTGGCCCGGATTCTCTTCTCTCAGCTGTCCTGCCTAGATCTCTCCAGACAGAGCTGGTCAGAGTCCCCCGGTTCCTTTTTCCCCCCCTCATTTTATTAGTGTTTATATGAAATACATAATGGTTACATCGAGCTTGGGTATTTTGTGCACATTCATAGCACATTAACATTACAATCCTTTCCCTTCCCCTTCTTGGCCCCCCTGTTTCATTTTTTAAAAAGTTTTCTAGGTGACTAATATCCTACCATTGTATTTATTTTTAAAAATTATATATACATGAATTCCAAATTCTACAACACACTGGAGACATGGGGTTTGGGTAATCAATGAGCGTCTATGCTCCCCCATTTTTCAGAGCTTCATCCCTTTCCTAGCTGACCATTGACTCTTTTTTTACCCTGTCACTCATGTGGGGCCTTCTTATGCCATTATTTTTGTGAATTTCACAACAGGAACACCTGTTTATAGTTAGTCGCTTGTGCTCGCTCCATTTCACTGAGTATTCTTGACACAAGGTGGCCACGTTTTTGTGGAAAAGCTTCCTATCTGCCTTTCTTTATGGCTGCATGGTTATCCATTGTGTGTAGGTACCACATCTTCTTTAAGTATTCCTCTGTTGGTGGACAGGTAAGTTGTTTCCAGGATTTGGTTATTATGGATTGTGTTGCTATAAACGTGGATAGTTTATATCCATGGATGTGGATATATCTATGTGGATGGGCTGTCTTTTTGGTATGCTGACTTATTTCTTTAGGGAATATGCCCAGTAGAGTGGAAGCTGGATTAGATGGCATTTCTATTTTCAGCTTTCTAAGGAATCTCGAAATTGCTTTCCATAATGGTTATACCAGATTGCATTCCCACCATCAGTGGAGTACAGTTCCTTTTTTCCCTCACCCTCACCAACAATGGTGTTTTGAGTTCTTGATGCAGGCCATTTTCACTGGGGTGAGGTGAAACCTCAATGCTGTTTTTAATCCGCATTTCTCTGATGGCCACTGATGAAGAACACTGTTCCATGTGCTTGCTGGCCATTTGTCCTTCTTCTGAGGTGTTTCTTTTCATTTCAGCTGCCCACATCTTGATTAGATAATTTATTTTAGGGGGCTGTATGTTTTTCAGTTCATTATATATTCTAGATATTGATCCTTTGCCTGAAGTGTTACTGGTGAAGATCTTTTCCCACTCTGTGGGTTGCCTCTTCATCTTGCTGATTGTTTCTTTTGCTGTGCAAAAGCTTTTTAATTTAACGTAGTCCCATTTGTTGATTCTTGCTGAGATTTCTTGTGCAGTTGGCAATCCGTTCAGAAAATCCTTTCTTGTCTCTGCGTCTTCTAGGGTTTTACCTATTTTGTCTTCCAGTAGGTTCAGTGTTTCTGTGTTGATGTCCAGTGCTTTGATCGATTTTGATCTGATTTTAATGTCTGGTGACAGATACGGGTCTAATTTCATTCTTCTGCATGTGGAAATCCACTTTTCCCAGCACCGTTTGTTGAAGATGCAGTCTTTTTTCCAGTGAATTATTTTGGTCCCTTTGTCAAAAATCAGGTGACTGAGGTTATTTGGGTTTGTTCAAATAGCCTCAATTCTTTTCCACAGGTCTTAGTCACCTTCTAATTGCAGTGGCTTAATACTCAACACACAACTTAAGGGAGGAAAGGTTTATGTCAGCTCATGGTTTCTGAAGGTCTCAGTCTATTCATGGGCAGCTGGCAACGATGGAAACACATGGTAAAGGGTTTGGCAGAAGACTCACTGAGAAAAGCTGTTCTTCCCCTGCCAAATAAGAAGCTAACGCAAGAGGAAGGCAGAGCTAGCTCTACCCTTCCAGGTCATGTCCCATTTGTTCTTTCCAGACCAAGGTCCAATGATCAGCCCCCGGTGGGTCAAGACTCAATGATCTACCCTTTCCAACCAGCTCCACCTCTTATGAATTAACTCCCGTCATGGAATCACCTTCCACAGGAGGCTTTTGGGGGACATTCCACATCCAAATCATAGCATTCCCTCAAGCCACTGATGACCCTCACATATCTTTACAAAGCTTATCTCAATGTAGCAATTATGTGTATATGTTTTACTGTTTCTTCTAACCGAATTCATTGAAAATTGGGATTATTTTTAAAAACTATTTCACAACTTGGTGCATAATAGGCTTATGTGTATTTATTGAATGAATGAATGGACAAATGAATGAATGAACAAAGAAATATTCCTGTTGAAGAGAAGGCTACTCACCGTGGCTGCTGGAGCTAAGATGCTTCTCTACTTCAGGTACATCATCAAGAAGTTCCTCAAAAGATGACTCCAGAAGTGAGTTTTTCTTTCTAATTTCTATTTAGCGAACAAACTTATAAAGTAGGACTCTGAGAAGAATTAGAATAAATGGGGTGGATTAAGCAAAGGTCACAGTTTACAAATGAACTGTTCTAAACAAAGGTCACATTTTACGAATGTTTTGTCACAAATGAGTACTAAAGTTAGACTGGGGAATAAAGAATGTTAATGATATTTTTGCATAAACTTCCTCAGCATGTGTTTCATTTCTTTTGTTGATGTAATTGGGTCATTAGTTAATATTACAGCCAGAAAGGGCATCTGAATGCTAAGAATCATAACTGAAAGTTGACTGACATATTTGAATTGTTCTTTAGGCTTCTAGGTTTTGAGTAGCTCTACAAAGTTTACCTGAGGGAACTACACTGAGAGTAGTTCTGATGGTATTATAGATAAAGTATTTAAAGAAATCAAGTTTGGAGTCCTGACTCTTAAAGAATGAAGGGAGAATTTTTCTAATCTTGATATAAAAATGTCTTTGAGGGTGATTTAAAACATAAATTGAATGTCATTTTAGAAATATTGCACAGTATTGTATTTCTTTCACAAACACTCTTATCTAATACATCATCAGATGAAAGAAAAATTGTCAAGTCATTCATGAATGAGAAAACTTGTACAAGGGCTTGCCCTCTGTCTACCTCTCTAGCTCCAAAAACCACAATATGCAAAGTGGTTTTTTAAGCCATTATATCTGCATTACTTGATCATAGAAGAATTTTGTTTAGCCTTAAGTGGTATGCCACAGAACAGAACCATGTATAATTTTACATTGATAAAAGCATATGCTTGTACTGACAGACAATTTTTGTTGGCACTTAACAATAAAGAATAATTCTTGGAAATATTGTGAATAAATGTTTCTTGTTTAAAATCACCAGAATTAGTTCTGTTTCTCCTGCAGATTTTTGCATACACCTTTACTCACTGACCCTTCTCTCTCCAGGGCAAAAAAAGAGTTACATTGCTAAGCCTATTGCCATAAACTCCTAGAGAAAAAGAAATCTCTAAGTGTATAAAATGTAGTCTATTTTGGTCTTAGTTAGTTTTTTGTTACTGCGACTCAATACCCAAAGCACAGCCCAGGGAGAAGGATTTATTTTAGCTTACAGTTTCAGAAAGTTACAGTCCATTCACAGGTGGGTGGCTGGAAAATGGTGAAATCACGTGGAGGGGCCAGAGCTGGTGACCCAGGAGACAGAGATCCTCACAGCATAGCAGAGCAGAGAGAAGTCTGGGAGGAAGGGTAGAACACATATATGTCCCTTCAGGTCAAGCCCTAAGCAACTGCCCCTTCCAGCCAGGCTCCATCTTCCATATTATACAGTAGCCATAGGAACATGAGACTTTTGGGGGACACTCTAGATGCAAACCACCTCAGTTACAATAAACTACTAGGAAATAATCGGTTGCATGTAAAATTGCGTGAAAAAGGCTTCAAAGGACTTGCTTATGTAAGATGCCTTTTTTCTGAATAAATCACTTATAGAAAACTAATCATTGGTGGATAATGTTTAATTTTTTAAAAAAATTAAGAGTGAAGGTTTTGGAGTGGTATTCATGATCGGGTTCTCATTTGAATAACCTACCTTATCTCATATTTGGACCATTACAACAATGTTAGATTGGCCATTTCTCTAAAAGTTAAATATTTTGGCTATAAGGAAGTAAACTGAATGTCTGCCACATTTAAATTGCTTTACTTTACATTTGACACATCTAAAACATGAAAACTAAAAGCTCCCTTTCTAAGGACAGAAGAGTAAGATGAAAAAGCTTTCCTCACCAGTGAGTTTGCATTATCGAGAGCTTGAACAGAAAGCAAAATGTGCATTATCTAGGAGAAGTGAACTTGAGTTCAGAGCCAGCTCCTCTGCTAACTCACCAGGTGACTCCCACAAGCCACAGAACCCCCATGAACATGCACGCATTCTTTATCACCCAATGCAGGATGGTCTCCACAGTGTTTCCTCTTCAGATGTCTGGTGCTGCTGCCCCCCACCCCAAGTGTGATTCTCTCAGTATGCCTCACTTAGCAGTTCCCCAGATGCCAGAACAAAACCAGACGCGCCCCTTCTGAAGCCTGGAGTAATCGATATGTGCATTGATTCAACCGCTGTTCATAACTGAGGCCTCAAGCACCAAGTTGTAGTAGAATCCCGAATGCATTAGAATGACAAATACTTGCCCTCTCAGACACTCAAAAACTTGAAAGTGACCACAGAAACCACACAGTAGTTAAGGTTCTTCATGCGACCCTGAAAAGTGAACATGTTTAAAACCATTTTTCAAGAGAACTACCTTCTTCTGGGTGTTGAGAATTATATTTTTATCATGAACAATCTTACTTGTCATTGCACTTGGAATGTTCTTGGAATTCATCAGCTGAGTAAAATGAGAAAATAATGAAATCTGCATATTTCTTCTAGATATTAAATGAATGCAAAATATAGTCTATTTTATGTCAAGTAAGTTACAGATATTATTTTATCTCATTTCTAAATAATTGTGTGTACATATTTCTAAACAGAGTTACATATTTGTGAAGTCCTCAACTTAAGTTAAAATTTTCACACCATTAGATGATCCTAAGTGTATTATGCAATTAGCTTTGATACATGCACACGCCTGTGCAGTATGAACTCTACCTAAACTTAAACTATCAACGACACAGAAGCCCCATAGATGAGTTTTGTTTACTCTATAACTTTTTGTACAGGGAACCAGACAACTTGCACTCATTCGTGGCTTGTTTTTTTTTTTTACTCAGAGTAATGTTATGGAAATTCACACAAGTTTCATGCTTCAGTAGTTCATTTGTTTTTGTTGCCAAGGATCACAACATTGGATAAATTGGCCACCATCGATGCATTCCTGTTGGTGCACACTAAGGTTGTTTCTAGTTTCCAACCCCTATAAATAAAGATGCTCTAATAGTCCTATACAAATATTTTTAAATATTTTAATTTCTGTTGGGTAATACCAGAAAGTGAAGTCACTAGGTTATGAGCTAGATTTCTGCATATTATTTCAAAGAAACTTTACAGGCTGCTTACCAAGATGGCTGTACAATATTACATTCCAGCCAACAATTTGTGAGTGTCTTAGTTACTTACTTGTTGCTGGGACAAAATGCCTGACACCTATAACTTACGGGAGTGTCTTAATTACTTTTTTATCCCTGGTACTCAAACATAGCTGACATGCACCACTTCGGGGAAGAAAGATTTATTTTAGCTTACAGTTTCAGGAAGTCACAGGCCTGGCTGGAAAGCAGTGGAATTACATAACGGGGCTGCAGCTAGAGACAGAGCCAGTGCTCCAGAGATACAGATTTTCCAGGCCACATGGCTGGACAGAGACAAGTCTGGGAGGAAGGGTGGAACCAGCACGTGGCCCTCCAGGTCAAGCCCCAAGCATCAGCCCCTTCCAGCCAGGTCCCACCTCCCAACACACACACTATTCATAGGTACATGAGGTTTTGGGGGACATTCCAGATTCAAACCATGACAGGGAGGAAAGATCTATTTAGCTCACAGTTTCAAAAGGTTTCACACAGTCCATTCATGGGCAGCTGGCAACAGAGTAAGCACATGGCAAACGCTGAAGAGCTGCTCACAGCATTGCAGGCAGAAGCCATTTGAGTCGTGGTAGTCTAAATTTGCACTTCCTTTATGAATAATGATCTCAGCAACTTTTATGGGAAAGTATTTGGCCATTTGTGTTTTCCTTCATGAAGTTAAAATTCAAATCATTTTCTAACTTTTAAGTTGGGCTGCTTATATTTTGAATTGCATATTTTTATATATACTCTGCATGTTCTTTGTCAGTTATATGTCTTATAACTATTTTCTCACTATCTATGGCTTACTTATCCATTTTTAGTGATATCTTTTCATGAACCAGATTTCAATTTTGAGGAACTTTAATTATTCATATTTTTCTTTTATTGTTTTTGATTTCTGTGTTCTAAGAAATTTTTGCCCACTCTCAGGTTGCAAAATTATCATATTTGTTAACTATTTTAAATTTTTATTACATTTAGTTTCTGATCTGTCTTTAATTGAATTTTTTACATGATGTGACACGAGGTCAAGGTTCATTTCCCACCCCCATGTGAATACCCATGTGTTCGACACTTTTTTCTTCATTATACGGCTTTGGTGGCTCCATCAAAGATCCAACGGCCATATCTGTGGAGGTCTCCAATCTGTTCCATTTTCTATATGCATCTATCAATATGTAAATACCATATTGTCTTGGTTGCTGTAGATTTATAGCAACCATAAAATCAGATGGCAAAGTCCTGCAAGTGTGAACTTTCTTTTCAAGATCTTATTAGATATTTTAGGTTCTTTGCTTGTTGTACAAATTTTAGAATCAAAATACATTCATATACTGTCTTAACTACATTTTTTGTTCACTGTGTGTTGTGGTTAGGATCTGGAGTGTCCCCCAAAAGTCTCATGTATTTTAATGGAACCATATGATGTTGGTGAATTGGGGTCTGGTCTGGAGGGGTGGATTGCAGTTAAGTTAGGATTAACGGTGTGTAGTGGCCACACCTGGATGCAGGAGGTATTGGTTACTGGGCGGAGACCTGAAAGGATACATCAACTGCACCTGCCTTCCTGGAGGAGGGGCACTAGTCTCAACTAGCCTCAGTTTTTCTTTCTGTTTGTCTGGGGAAGCTGCCTCCACCTCTCTCTCTGCCATGTACTTCAATTGTTGCCGGCTACCCCTGAATGGATTATGACTATCTGAGACTGTGAGCTAAAATAAACCTTTCCTTTCCTAAGTTTGTGGGTGTCGAGTACTGAGTCACAGCAATGAAAAAGTAACTAAGACACTGTGTCTAAATATCCAACATGCAAAAATCAGGCGAATAAAGATTTGCTTCAGCTCACAGTTTCAGAAAGTCACAGTCCATCCGTTGGCAGCCAGCAACAGGGAAAACACGTGGTGAAGGCAGAGGCGGTGGCAGCTCTTCATGGCATGGCATTGCAAACAGAAAGCCCAGTCCCTAAAGGAAGGCAAGAAGTTGCATTTCTCCTTCCAGGTCCGGTCCCAGTGATCTGCTCCTTCTAGGTTCCAGCTCAGTGTTCCACACCTTCCTACTCTAAGCCCCTAATCCACCACACACTTGTAAACTATAACCCACTACACACCTGTAGTCTAATCTACATGCCTATAATCTATAATCTGTCACATGCCTGCCTTCCACCTCACACCTATAATCCCCACCCACCCACCATCCACCCTTCCAGACCAGAGCCCTATCTCTTAATAGCACATAGATAATCCATAATATCCAAATACATGAGGCTTTTGGGGGACATTCCAGACCCAAGTATAACATATACTTTAAAACATTCAATGCAATCAGGCTGAAGCAGAATTCCCAGCAGAATTCGAGCACTGTCCTAGTTACTTTCTCATTGCTGAGACACAAGACTAGACTTCCACAAATAAGAGAGGAAAGGTTTATTTTAGCTCACAATTAAAGGAACTCTCAGCCCATTCATGAACAGCTGGTAATGGCTGGAAGAATTTGGTGAAAAACAGATGCATGAGGCATCAAAAGAGGAAAGAATAGGGAGGGGGCGAAGCTGGGGCAAGAGTACACCCTTCCAGGTCATGGGACCAGTAATTCCCTACATGCCCAGAAATCTTCCTGGCCCTTCCAGGCCCCTCCTCCTAAAAGCACTAGAAATCCACAGATGAAATCCACCTAATAGCCAACACATGAGGCTTTTTGGGGAGACATTCCAGATTTAAACCATAACCCACCATTTCACACATTCATATCTCTGTGCATATAAAGATCCTGACCTCTTGGGATCACCTATTTTATTACAGGAGTTCATTTTTCCTCTCATTTGGTCAACCATTTCCAAATCCTGGGATATACTGCTTTTACAAGTGAAGCATTTACCCTTAGCTGCAGCCTTTGCGCTTTGAGAACTGGATTAGCAAACCAGGCCCTATTAAATCATAAACACAATTCATAACAAATTAGCTCATTATTTAAAATGAAGTGAATTTAGATATCAAAATTTAACTTGTTTTTATAAAAAAGAATGCAGGTTATTTTCAATAAATGCACATTCAAGCAGAATGTGTGATATCTAAAGTGCTCAGGAATGTCAATTAAACTGTTTCTTTTAAACTAAACTTGAAGAAAGCACTTCATTCAGGATTGCTAACCTAAGTTTTAAGTAAAGATTTCTATGAAGAACAGCTTACCATGTTTTAAACATTCTTTCTGCAGGGCATCATAGAGTGATTCTTCCCAAAGCCAAGTTATTTTATCCATCATATGGTAATTAATAGCAACGGGGTGCAAGGCTGCTCTTTTTAAATTCTAGTCAATTCTACCTTTCCCAAAGATTTTTTTTCCCTACCTTGATAAAATGGTTAATGAAAAAAAAAAAAAAAAGAATGACTCGTGGGAGGGCAAAGGGCAAAGAAAGTCATTCTTACAGAATTAAATTTTTGCTAGCAGAGACTGGTGTGTTCTTAACATATTCTCAGAAGTGACCCCTCCAGTTACGTTGTGAAAGTCATGCAAATAATAATTGTGGCTAAATGCAGTACACCGACAGTCAATATTGTATTTTCCAAGCTTGTACTCATTATTCTTTATGGTATTCATGCATTTTGGGAAAGATCAAGAGATTTACATACCATATGGAGCGCTTTAGGGGACAACTTGCTGAGCACTTTAAATGCACAATGTTCCACAGCCTTTTAAATTCGGATTTCACTTCTCTCTTCTTTGTGATAAAGAAATAACAAGATAGAGCTAGATGTTTTTTCTTAATATAATAAATGCCTATTTTTACATATAAGATAAAAGTTGATATTTCTATCTATAATTCCTAACACAATCTTGTGGTCTAAAAATAATATATTGTAGCTTTCCTTTAATATGAGTGCTGGAAAAAAAACCCATATAAAACAACTCCCATGGATTTCCAAGCAACCTACTACATAAACTTGCCACAACTTACATCGGAACTGGGGCATCCGTCTGAAGACGTTGATGGTGGAGGTTTTCTGGAAACTGAGAATAGGACTCTGGCCTTAATTCTACAAAGTTCTGAGATAAAATATGATAAGAGCTAGCAAAAACACCTTCTCAGTACATATAATTATAAAATATAATGGAGAAAAGAAAAATAATTGGGGTAATGACTCTGAATTTTTATACTTAAATAGGAGGTTGGAAGATTTGTCATTCCAGAACTCTTCATAAATTGATTTACATTTCTTCCATGTGTAGGGTTACTATCAACGATAACACTAACAAGTGGTTATTGCTTCTCAAAAAAAAAATGCTTTTGAGAAAAAAAATCATGAAAATGTCCCAAAATCAATTAAGCCAATGTGAAACACAGCAGAAAGACAGGTTCCTTGATACTCTCAAGAATATTGGTAATGAAACACCCTAGCTACACTTATTTCCAGGGCTACATGTGTTTACACCAGTTTGTTGCACCCACACAATTCATCCCTCTTGATATCTTCAATAGCCAAATTTTTATTTGTTGCAGACTCTACACCTGGTGATCTGTATAATATGTAACTCAACCAAGGTGGCAACTGAACCAAAAATGAAAAAGAAAGATCCTATGGTTTGTTATGATCAGAACCCTGGTTCAGAGTGGACTGGAGTTTTATGCTTTTGAATCCAGCCACGTGCCCAAGTTTACCTGCAGCATAGGAAATCTTCCACATGTGGCAGAAACAGACACTAAGTGGCCCATCTCAACTACATTGTCTGGCCGAGGTAAAATAACGCTGCTCCTCTCAGCCACTTGGCACTTTGGTACACACACGCTACGCAGTTTGATGCTATTTCAGTTGCAGGCTTTCCTGCCCCAGAGCAAATTCTTAAGGAGGAGCAGGAACAACGGACAGAATTCATCAGCGACAGCGTTTTCTGGAAAAGCCCATGTGTCTACAGTGGAAAAAACAACACTGAGAAAACTAGAGAGTGTGCTTATTTGGAGCAGTTCCCTTTACTCCAGAACAAGCTGAATGAACTCTGTTCTTTAAAGACGCAGAATGGCGTAGAGAATCTGCTTAAATATTTGCTCAGATAATATTTTCTTACTATGAAAGTATGAATGTGGCAAGAGACAGATTAATAAAAGCAACTAGCTCCGTGGTTGTTTGAAGAGAGGCTCCATGTGTCCAAAGGTAGCAACCAAATATGCTGTGGTAACGTACGGCCCAGAACCATATACCCGGTAGGTGCCAGGGACTGTCGTCTGTGAGCCTGGAAGCTGAGACCTGCCTTCTGCTTCCCAGAGTGTCACCACCCGAGCGCATGAAGGGCATGTGATTTGCTTCAGCTTCAGAAATAACACCTCAAAACACCTGAACAATAATTGCAGTTTTTAAGTCTATATTTGCATTTGACATTATGAGCAGGAACTCATCCGAGTAAGAACCCTGAAGGAAAAAAATGTCAAAAGAGGTGATAATATATAGAATAATAAATATTATATATGTGTGCATATATGTATCATATATATAGGTATATATTACTGGATGTGTGTGAGTCTATAACTAAAAAAAGCTTTGAAGAGTGGATTGCATGTTTGTTTTAGTGAAAAGGAGGAAAGAGAGAAAGAAAAGAGCAAAATAAAGTGACATATATGTATAGTGATTTTACCAATCAGATCATAAGAATCATCTGCACCAGGAATTAGTGACACAGAAGTAACAGGCACTGTGGCACTGCAGTGACTTTGGGAGAGGATAAGCTTTGGAGAGAGCAACCTAGCACTACAAATCAAAATCTCTGTGGGCTTAAAAATTCCCCCTCTACTATGCTGAGGATATGAATCAGAAAGACAACACATAGAAAAATGTTCTGTTTTGGCTTTATTCAGAACGGCTGAAAATTAAGAACGACCTTAATATTTAAAATAGGAACTGGATTACAAATATGAACATATGTTCACAGTTATCAGGTGAAAGACATATTACAAAGAAATGTTCATATTCTTGGTTTTTAAAAAATACATGTTATGTATGTCCTAATACAAAAAAACAATGGGAATTATCTCAGGGAAAAGATTTGTAGCTATTTATTATGAGCCTATGTTCATAAAAACAAAAGCAATGAAAGTATTGCTATTTTGAACAAAGAAAAAAAACAATACATTTAAAGAATAAGTCCCTATTAGGTACTCAGTATCAATTTCTATTTTTACTGCATACTCTCATACTTAAGTGACATTATTACATACTTAAAAGTAAAATTCAGAAATCATGAGTGAAGGTAGCTGTGATAAACAGCATTCAGTTACAAAATTGGGTTCATTGATGCAGATATGGATTATTATACTGTACAGAAAGAGTAGGACAAAGTAACACTCAAGGCCGAGTTCCGAAGAATAGCCCCCGGGTAGCAGAGCTCCTATTTCCTCTGAGCTCAGCTCTGTGTTAATGTCTTTGGCAAACACATCTGAATGGAGAAACAAAACTTATAAACTTATAAACAAAACTTATTCGAATCCCTGGGTTCTAGGAGTCTAGTCCGAGATTACTAGTTTGGGCAGCATTGAAAAACACAAAAAGGAGGTTGAAGGTGGAGTGGTCCGATCCAATGTGCGTCAGCAATGGAGCAGAAGAATGACAATGTGCTGAGACAGTCCTGTTGTTATTCTGCCAACTGATTATTAGAAACCCTTCCTTCAGAGTTTCTATTCAATGATGATGTTTTGTGCCCTCTCCGTTTTCTCTGCTAGAAAAATATTGCTCAGCAGTCAAGACGCACTCCTAATTCCACATCTTTTGGGATGGATTTCCAAATCTCTTGTTGGAAATTTGCATCTCCTCATAGTCTTCATGCTGTCATGCCCAGAGATGTTCAGAGTATATCATAGCGAACTTAACGCCTGCCTCTGTCCCCTTACACTGAGAGCGACTTGAGACCAGGTTTGGCCATGTGAGACTCTGGAAGCAGGCTGGGCCTAGAAGAAGGGTATCAGCCATGGGCACTCTCATACCTGCTGTGGTGACGAGCAAAGTGAACCAGGAGGAAGGCTAAACCTCCAAAAGAAAATGGATAGTCCTCCAATGGAACAGGAAACTCAAAGGATGTCTGCTGTAAAATGAAACCCTACGTGGTTCTTAAAGACACTCTACTGACTAGAGAAAAGGCAGCCTCAAGCTCAAGCCAGCCTCAAGCTTGTGTAAATGTGATTCTATTTACAAAAATTCTCAACATTCATCTGAAAATTACAAAGGTAGAGAATGGACTAATGTCTGTCAGGCATGACGGTTGGAAGTGGGAAAGGGAGGCAGGTGTGACTCTAACAGCTAGCTCAAGGAAGATCTTTGTGATGAGCAAAGACTCTACATCTCAATTGCAATGTGTCCACAGTCAGCACACGCAGGTCAAAGTCCCGAAAGAAAGAGGTGTGACCTAAGAAAATCCCATGCACCGAGCCACGTGCTGTTCTCACATGAAAGCTACCGATGATCAGTCTCACCAATTCAAAAACACAGCACTACTATGTCTTTCTCAGAAAAACTACATGATCACTAAATACATCTTATTAAAATATTAACCAAAATGTGTAGCTTAGAAGGAGGATACTGTTGTAAAAAGATTAGCAGTTAGTATATTAATTTGCATTTATCAAGTAAATTAATATGACACAATTTTAAAGATTAGAATATCAATCTTATAAGCACGGACATTATATAAAAATTAACGAAAATTGAGAGGTGAAGGGAGAGATGGCAGTCCATGTAATAATACTAATATCCTCTTACTTTAAAGAAAAACTTAATTGACAGTGTCTGTCTAACATAAAAACAGTTCAAAAATTATCATAACCTTTTCCCAAACATAAAGATATCATTAGTACTGAATCTAAATGTCATCTGAAATTTAGTATTGAATTTATGCTAAATCTTTTCTCTCTCTCTCTCTCTCTCTCTCTCTCTCTCTCTCTCTCTCTCTCTCTCTCTTGGTACTGGGGATGGAGCCCAGGGCCTTCACACTGAGCTACAACCCCATTTTTAAATTTTTGATGTTGAGACAGGGTTTCACTAGGTCACTAAATAGTCCAGGCTGGGCTCAAACTTAGGATCCTCCTGCCTCAGCCTCCCAGAGAGCTGGGATTACGGGCTTATTTCATTTGGCCTGGCTCAGGTTAAAAACTAAATCTTACAGTGAAAAAAAAGTTTGAAGTCGAAAGCTCAACAATTTTTATACTCTTTTTATTCCCCCAATTAAATTAAAGGAATGGGCTGAGGAGTAGCTCAGCTATTAAAGTGCTCACCGCGCAAGCAGAAGGCCAAGCGGTTGGTCCCCCAGCATAACATAAACCAGGTATGGTGGCACATGCCTGTGATCTCTGCACCTAGGAGACTGAGGCAGAGGATTGACGTGGGTTTGAGACCAGCCTGGGCTACATAGCGAGTTCAGGACAGCCAGAACTACCAAATGAGACCTTCTCAAACAAACAAACAAACAAACAAAAATTAAGGGAAAGTTGCATGTACTTTGATTTTGTTGTATTAAGAATAAGTCCTACTACTTTTGTTTATTATCTTAGAATCAGGGTCTCAATATGCTTGCTGTCCAGTCTGTCCTCAAAGCCCTGATTCAAGCAACACTCCTGCCTCAGCCTCCATAGTAGATGGGACTACAGAAGCTAGTCATTATACCCAACTTATGGCCCCAGTCTTATGAAAGTATTTTTCCTTCTTTCTTCCCCCTACCTCCCTCCATGTCTCTCTCGCTCCCCCGTCATTACTCTCTCCTTCTGTCCCCATTCATGAAGGATAATTTAAAATGTTTAATATAATCTTAATATTACTTTTAGGTGAATGAATTTGAAATGATTTTCAAATACTCAGCACTATTCTTCAAAGTCTGGTTCTTTTCTGTGTGTACATTTAATTTCTTACAAAAAGTAGATTGGTTTCTTATTTAAAAATATCTATAGCAAATGTGTCACTAAGTTCACAGTTATCATTTCTAGTGGTATGCTCATAATTTTCTTATTTTTGGTACCTTAATAATCTTAAATTTTCAAACATAAATACATATAATTTTAGTTCAAAAAATCATAAGATGCAATCTGAAGCAGCAAAGTAAGATGTCATTATCTGAAATTTAGCCCTGGATTTAAAGCTAGGTAAGGAGAAACAGCTCAGGAGGACAAGATGATGAAGAAACACCAGGATTCATGTTCAGTTTCTCTTGTCTGCATACTCTAAGTCACTTAACACTTAATATCTAGACGACAACTGCACCCTAGAGGCTGAACACATGTTCTCCATCTTGAGAGTCCGGATGTTCCACAGACGCAGTTTTGGAGTTTCTCAACTCTGTTGAGATGTCTGTGACAACTGCATTTACAGGGTGTGTTAATCATCTTTCTGTCGCTGTGTCCAATACTTGAAATAATCAATTTACAAGAAGGAAATGTTTATTTTCTCAGTGTCTGAGATGCCGTTCATGCCTGTTTTGCCCGCACAGGCCTGTGGAAAAGCAGTCTCTCCTGGCAGGAGCATGTGACAGAAGCGGCCTGCTGACCTCATGGCCAGCGCAAAAAGGGGACGGGGAGAACGGCATCCCATAATCCCCTTCTAAGGCACACACCCTGGGAACTAAGAGCTCCCATTTGGCCCCACCTCCTAAAGGCTCAATCATCTCCCAAAAGCACCAAGTTGAAAACAAAGCCTTTAACATACGGGTCTTCGCAGGACATTCCAGATCCAAACTATAGCATGTGGTACCATGGAGGAAACACAGGCCAGATCTCTCACTCCAATGCAAACCTCTCAGGGATTGGGAGGTAAGCAAGAAGATGTGCAACAAGCCGAAAACAGATGTTAATGGAGAAGTTTGATTAGAAAGTTGGCTCCAAATCGACTCCAATTGCCACCTAAGAGAAGTAGGCCCCATAGCCCCAGAGTACAAAGTGCTCAAAGTAATTCCCATGGCTTGAAACTCAAGTATCACATTACAATGAGCTTCCTATCCAATACAGCTGCTACTCAAACACTATCCACAGTCAGCTTTGTTTTTTGTAGGCACCTCCAAAATGAGCTCCCGTTCATATTCAGGTTGGTATGAGTTCTTCCACCTACATGAAGCTGGAGAGAAGCAGGAGCTTGGACACACACAGCCAATATCACTGTGAGACACACCCTCCATGACCTGTAACCAGAGGCATAATGAGCTCAGAATCATGGGATTCAAATCATGGCTTAGAGGAGCACCTGGTAATCAGAACAGCTAACATTTATTGAGTACTTAATGTAGACCTGGAACTGCACTAAATATTTGACATTCATTATCTTTCTTAATCCTCATGATCTCTATTATTTTTATTTTATTAATGAAGAAATTAAGGATTATAGAAGTCAAGAAACTTGTCCAAGGTCACACGGAGACAGGTAGCTGTCTAGCAAGGGATCCCACCCTGATGTGACCGCCCGTAGGTGGCTCACGCCTGCTGCTGACAGGGAGACTAAGCAAGACAAGACCTGAAAAACTGTGATTGAGAACATCAGATTGCCTCTTGGTTTCAAAGCTGGGACAGCTACTTTTGTACATTTCAGGCAGGTGGAATAATAACAAAAATAAAATATAAATTGAAAGCAACAATAAACAGAATGCCTATTGTAAGTTCACAACTTGCCACTTCAAAACCCTCTGGACTTAGCTGAAGATAAGGAAAAGGATAATTAATATTATTTATAAAAATGCACAAAATATACTGAACCAGTCACATTTTTTCTATGAGACAAGTGGATTTCACTTCATCTGCATTCATAGAAGTTCAGAAATTAACTACTTTGGCAGCAATCTCTTGAACCTATCTGAAGTCTATGAGTGTTTGGAATTTCTTTATAAATATTGCTTTGTCCCAGTGATTGGAGTTTTAAACAGATGGTCATAGCTGTTTAAGGACAACAGACGGTGTTTTGCTTTAATGTAAATTTTGTTATTTCTCAGCAGCAAATTTCCTTCCCTAGTAATGTTGCTTATTCAGTTTGTTTTCTTCCAATGTAAACCGAGTTATGGAGTGTTTGGGTTTTCTGTCACAATAGGGGGATACATCTGAATGAATATTTCTGTCCACTGACTGCAGCATTTGGGTTTACCTATGAGCTCAAAAAAACTCTTTCTTCTGCTACTAAAATTCAATAGAATGGTAAATTTGCTACCATACAACAAAGGTTTATAATAAAAATGCATTTATATAAAAACAGCTCAACTTACTAAATGCACAAAATATTCAAAATGTCAACTTATTATTTTGGGGGGATTTCTTTATATATATTGAAAATAAATTAAACTTGATTAACACAGTGAAATGGGTCGAATATTGAAAAGAAGTAACAATCCCAGGCATCAACTTTTATCACATGGAAGCAGTGAAAAAACCCACAAATTTGCATAAAAAGGCAGGTGGACCAATGGAGCAGAACTGAGGATGCAAAGACAACCTTGAGCACCCTCAAGCATCTGATCTCAGACAAAGGGACCTGTCTTAGTTACTTTCTCATTGCTGTGACAGAATATCTGACAGAAATCATTTAAGGGAAGAAAGGATTACTTGAGCTCGCAGTTTCAGAGGTCTCACACAGTCCCTTCGTCGGCAGCCGGCAACAGTGAAAGCCCACGGCAGAGGCTAGAAGCTGCTCAGGCACTGCAGGCAGAAACCAAACGAAGCAGAAGCAGAAGCAGTTCAGTGTCTGGAGATCAGGCAAGCCAGAGCCTTCCCAGGAAAAAAGCAGTAACAATGGTTCTTCTTTGTTCACTTAATTCAAGCTGTCAGTTGAGACCCCACACTCAGAGTCCTCAAGTCAATAACACACACCAGAAAGCTCTTCCCTGGGTGCCCCCCTCTCGCACAGTTCCTCCAGGTCAAACCCCAATCTTCTGCCCCTTCCAAGCCCTACTTCCCAACAGAACAAAGTTCCACAATTATCCCACTACATCCAAACACATGAGGTGTTTGAGGGACACTGGAGATCCAAATTATAAGGGTGATGAAAACATACACTGGAGAAAAGATAGCCTCTTTAACCAATGATGTTGGGAACACTGGTCATCTACATGCAGAATAATGAATTTAGACCCATATCTTTCTGTCTATACTAAAATCAAATCAAAATAGATGAAAAATTAGATATTAAAACAGAAACACTGAACTCGCTGGAAGAAAATGTAAGCAAAATCCTTGAAGACATAGGCATGAGCAAGGACTTTCTCAACAGAACTTGATTGCACAAGAAATAACACCAGAAATTGACAAATGGGATTATATTGAATTAAGAAGCTTCTGCGCAGCACCAGAAACAATCAACAGAGTGGAAAAAGAACCTATGGAATGAGAAAAAAAATTTACCATCTACTTCTTAGACATGGAGTTAACATCTAGAATATACAAAGAACTGGAGAAAATTACAGCCCCCAGAATAAAAGAGCCAATCAAAAAATGGGCAACTGAAATAGACAGTTTTCAGAAGAAGAAATACAAATGACTGATAAATACATTTTTTAAAATGTTCAATGTCTTTAGCCATTAGAGAAGTGCAAATCAGAACAGCACCGAGATTCCATCTTGCTCCCGTAAGGTTGGCTGCTAACAAGACCTCAAAAAAAAGAAGAAAAGAGAAAAAAGCCAGCAAATGCTGGTGAGGTTGTGAGGAAAAAGAATCATTCTATATTGTTGGCGTGACTGTAAAGAGGGATGACATTTTTGAAACCAGTGTGGAGATTTCTCAAAAAACTACAACTAGATGTTCAATTTGACCCAGTTATACCTCCTCTGGGAATCTTTCCAAAAGAGGTAGAAATATAATAGTGGTACATGCACACTCATGTTTGTAGTGGCACAACTCATAATAACTAAATCCTGGCTGCTGATATGCTTATCAACAGCAGAACAGATAAAGAAAAAGCACACACACACACACACACACACACACACACACACACACACACACACACACAGAGTGGACTACTACCCATTGTCGGGAGAATGGATACACCTCAGGACCACTATGCTTAGCAAAACGAGTCAGACACAGGAGGTTAAATGGTGCATGGTTTTCCAACATGAGAAACACAAAATACAGACAAGTAAAAGAGTCAAATGAGAGTGATGGTAAGAAACAGGGGGATAGATTCTGCATAAAAGGGAAAATGGACGAAGGGGGGAGTGAAAGGTTGGAAAGGGAGAAAGGGAAGTAAAATGTTGAAGATCAGATATGTATATGCATCAATTCCTCAAGTTAAAGGTAATTATTATATATCACAACTCCTGATTTTAAAAAATTGTTTTAGGGACTGGAGAAATATTGGAGCAGCAAGTGCTATGCAAATGCTAAGTACTCAAGTTCAATTGCCCAGCACCACATAAGCTGGACATGGTGGTACATGCCTGTAACCCCAGCACTCAGGACGCTGAGGCAGGAGGATTGCTGTGAATCCATGACCAGCACTGGGTTGCATAGTGAGGTTAGAACCAGTCTGGACTACAGAGTGAGACCCTGTTTAAAAAAATAGTTTTAGGGAAATATAAAACAAAATAAAATATAAAAAAACTGAAATAGTTGTGCCAGGAAAGAAAAAAAAAAGTAAGATCATGCCTATAATCTCAGGGTTCTGAGAAACTGAGGCAGGAAAGTTGCAAATTTGAGTCCTCCATGGCTAAGTTAGCAATTAATAAGACCCTTCTAAAAACAACAACAATAAAAAATAAATAGGTTTGGGGACAGAACTCAGTGTGAAGGATATGGGTCAACTCCTCAATACAGAAGACAGACAAGTACACAGGCATGTAGCAAGATAGCTGAAGGTCAATAAGCACACATTTCCTGCATTGATCATCTAGTGCAGAACACTAGGCTTGTCACGCTTTGAGAAGGCTAACAAGTCTTCGTCCTCGTGAAATTTGTGGTCTTCTTATAAAAACATACACATAAGGTATATTAAATTTTTGAGACAACACATTAATACAAGCAAAAAGATAACATGCAAATTATAATTAAATGTAAACTTTTAAGAACATGCAAAGAATAGAATAATTAGAATAAGTGTAAAAATGTAAATAGTAAGTGAAGATTTTTGAACAAGCTTTACACAAAGTTCTGGGATGAAAAGCTTATGAAAATTCATCCTTAATATCTTGTCTAAGTTAAGGAAAGGTTGGTACTTGCTTTTTTCCTGTTAAATATGCAAAGGGTAGTACAGGGTCCTTCATCATCAGAGATAAGAAATGAACTCACTACTTTCCTAGGCATTGAGGCTAGCAATAGCATATATGAATTTTCTTTCATTCTGCACACATTTGAATTTCTTGAGCATGACCACCAAAATTTTAATATACATGATAGAATAAATAGCTATTAATTATATTATGTTATGCCAAAGTAAGATAACCACTAAGGTAAAAGTCACTATGTAATGACACACAAATAAAAACTGAAACATTATGGTTTGGATCTTAATTGTGCCCCGAAGGTTCATGTGTTGAAAGCTTTTTCTCCAGCTGATGGTTGGGAGATGGTTCAGCTGTAAGGAGGTGGTAGAACATTTAAAAGGTGGGATCTATTGGGGGGAAAAGTAAAATCATTGGAGATACGCCTTGAAGGGAACACTGGGGCCCAAGCTACTTCCTCTCTCTGCTTCCTGAAATCTATGAAACCAACGTACCTTCTCCATCATGATAAGAGATTATAGACTGAAACCTCTGAAACTGTGAGCCAAAATGAGTATTTCCTCTTTAAATTTGATGCTATCAAGCATTTTGTCACCATAATGAAAAGCAGAGTAATATGTCAAACATTGAACATAAAATAGATAATTTGATTTACAGAAGAAACTGAATCTATCTTGTTTTTCTGTATGCAGTGGTTTCATTTTCCATTTGTATCCAGAAGTTCAGAAAATAACTACTTTAGCAACAAACTGTTTTTTGGCTGTAGGTGTGTGCTGTGGCATTTTTTAATTACAGTTTTCTAATATAACTGTCCTCAAATCCCAAAGTCTGTGAATCTGACATGAATCATAATGACCAGTAGCTGTAAAAGAAGCTCCTTAGGAAAAAAACATCAGTCTCCTAAATCTACAGTTGGCTCTTTTTAAATATCTATGCCAGATGCAAGAGTGAGTAGGATCCATTATAGTGTAGCCCCAGCAAGACTGCATGTCATGAGTACACTCATTTGATTTCGTTAACCAGTATGGAAAGTGTCGCAAGTTAGTAGCGGGTGTGGGTCCTTTCAGTAAACTGAACTCCACACTCTTTAAAATACAAACACCCCACACACCCTCTAAATTATTCACTCCAGTTATTGCCCTTTTCAGTATATTGAATATTTGTGTACTGTTTCCTTGAGTAAAGTATTCTGTCACTATATAAAACACTTTTAGGGGTCAGAGCCAAGATGGTGACAGTGAAGGATTGTTTGATCCACAGCTCTGCATTGTTCATCTGGAGGCAGTGTTTTAGTAAGGGAATTTCCTCTACAGCCTAGCCTAGAAAGGCGGAGGATCTGCTGGCACTTTGTAATAACCAAGGTACTGGAGAAAAGCCAAAGGAGATTGCCAGCGGATGGGCACCGGCTTCTGGAGAAGGAGTAGAGCCTAAGGCAGGGCCCACAGGCAGGAGTGGCGCTAAGAGGGCAGGTGTGCTGGGCGAATCAGTGGGCTGCACGTCCAGCAGTGAGTGCATGGGAGAAATGCACCAAGGTCAGTGGCATAAAAAGTACCAGTCAACACTGGGGCTCTGCGCCCCCATGGCACCCCTTAGCCATGGTGGGCTGGAATGTAGAATCATCCTGGCTTTGGTGTGGAAGCAGAGAGAGGCCCTGTCTGTAAGGCCTGGGAACTTGGGGACCACAGACTGAAGACCAGCCCATGGAGTCATAGTGCCTAGCTGAAGTTATGGTACAGGAATTGCAGACAGTGTCTACTGTCAGGTCTGAAGAGGAGAATTGGAAGTGCATGGGGAGCTCACAAAGCAGCAGCAGTTACTTTGGAACAGGACAGAGATCTTTGTAGACTGGGTCACAGGAAGAAGAGAGGGAACCGTTTACACGTTCCCCCTCAGTTGGCAGAATCCAAGACCTTGGATGTGGAGACTTCCTATACAAATAACACAGTGGGGTAGGTTCCTTCCTTCCTTCCTTCCTTCCTTCCTTCCTTCCTTCCTTCCTTCCTTTCTTTCTTTCTTTCTCTCTCTCTTTCTTTCTTTCTTTCTTTCTTTTTCTCTTCTTTTATTTCTTTTATTTTTTCTTTTTCTTTTTCTTCTTCTTTTTTTGACCTTAGGCTCACTTCAATAATTTTCTTTGGGTATACTGAACTTGCTTTTTTTTCTGATACTGATTTGCGTGTTTTTTCTCTTTTTCATCTTTAGTTTTCTTCCCTTCTTTCTGTTTTTGTTATTGATTAGTTTCTGCATTTCACTCTCAACAGCTCATTATGCCCTTTTTAGATCCTGAAGACATATTGTCTGTATTTCACTTATAATTCTCCCTGTTTCTTCTTACTTTTGTTTATAGTGCTTAAGTCTATCCACTATCCTCTGATCTAGGGTTTGAACTATGTCATGGCTTTTTTATCCTACAAATACTCTTCTCTTTTCTACCACACTCCCCAAACTAACCCTTAGTCTCAGTCTTCTTGCTGTCTATCTCCATCATTCTTATTAATAGTAACATTAAGTATTGATAACTCACAGCCATATTGCTGGACATGTTGAGAAGGAATAATTATATATTATTTAGCTATACATAATTCATCAAGTAGTTTTTTTCTAGATTATCAATAATAATTTAGTGTTGCCATCAACGAACTCTTGTAATATGTTACTAGATGATCTATATATTTACCTACATTACTAGTCTAGATGTTTACAATGTTAAGAGGGGAATGATTGTATGAGTTGACATCCTGTTGTCATATGTCTGTAGCTAGTATTTATTAAGCTTAATCATTGGTACAAATAGCCATTCTACTGTTAAGGAGCTTATAGTGAGTGGAACTTGTTAAGGATTGGTAACTTTGGTTTAGCTTAGCCTTGGTAAGCTACCTATGTTAGCTTACCGAGACTAAGCTAACATAGAACTATTTTATTAGTGATGGTGATATAAAAGTGATATTAGTGAACCATTTTCATAAGTGAATATTAGGTTTATTTAGATAGATACACTGTAGACTGTACTTTTTAATGTTAAGAATAGAATAGTTGCAATATTAAACTGGTGTTTAGGTTCCTTCAATTATTTTTAGATTATAATGTTATTGTAAGTTTTTATTCAAACTGTGAATGACAGCATAAACATTGGTCAAGATTTTCAATATAGGCCAACAAAGACCTTGTCCATAGGCCACATAAAGTTCTGCAATCTGTTCCTCCTTGAAAAGTAGAAGAGGCTACATAAACAATAGAAGGTTGGTCAATGAGAAGACTCCTAATATTAATGTCTGGGTAAGCTAAAAATAGACACAAGGAAATTTCAAGGAAAGAAGTAGTCTGACAGAAATATATCTTCATGGTAGAGACAGAATCCATCAACCCTGTCTGATCTCCAACTCACAGCAATACAACCAGGGGGAAATGAGGCAATAAATTACCTGCAGAAAGTCCTGATTCCCCAGAAGCTGATGTCATGGTCCCTGAACTAGCAGAACCGAAATAAAGGAAATCATAAAACAAGTGAACCTGCTGACTGAAGAGCTCAAAAAGAAACACTGAAACTCCTGGAGAATAGAATAGATAAAACTCTTGAAGATAGAGGTGGGTAAAGACTTTATCAAAAGGACACCTGATGCAGAAAAAATAACCCCCAGAACCAACAAATAAGATTATATCAAATTAAAAGGCTTCTGTACAGCAAAGAAAACAATTAACAGAGTGAAAACAGAACTGATAGAATGGTAAAAAATTACCACTTATGCTCCAGACAGGAGGCTAATAACTAGAACATACAAAGAACTGAAGAAAAATAGAGCCCTCAAAAGCAAAGACCCAATCTGAAAACAGGCAACTGAAATGAATAGGCAGCTCTCTGATGAAGAAATAAAAATGGCCATCATGTGAAAAAATGCTCGCCATCTTAGCCATTAGAGAAACACAAATCTAAACAACACTAAGGGATCATCTCATCCCATTGAGAATGGTGTGTATCAAGAACTTAAATAGCAGTAAATGCTTTCGCAGTTGCAGGGAAAAAGAAACCCATTTACATTTTGAGTAGACCTGTAAATTGATACAAGCACTATAGAGAGCAGTATGGAGATTCCTCAAAAAATGATATTCCATTTGACCAAGCAATACCTCTTCTGAATATTTTTCCAAAAGAGTCAAAAGCAACATGTATACCCATGTTTATAGAAGCACAACTAACAAAAGCAAAATTGTGGAAGATATGAAATATCTGATGGGAATATCTGATACAAAAATATGGTATATGTATGCAATGGAGTATTACTCTGCCATAGTGACAAATTTGAGTTATTTGTAGGTAAATGGATACAACTTGAGACCATCATGCTTACTGAAGTGAGACTCAGAAACTCAAATGTTGCATAATTTGTCTAATAAGAGAAACAAATAAATAATAGAGTCAACTCGATGAGATGTTGGGAGTCAAGGGAGGATCAGGGAGGTGATGGAGAGTGAGAAGGGGCAAGGGGAAGGAAATATGAAGTTGCCACAATATGTACATGCACAGAATTCTCAAGCTCAATGTAACCATTGTGTTTTGCATATATATATAATTATATATATAATTTTTATATATAATTATATATAATTATATATATAATTACATATATAATTATATATAATGTATATTTATTAGTGTATGTATATACACTAATAAAAATGGGGGAAAATAAAAAATAAAAAATTCATTGTAAGACCATTTTTCCAAGTAATGGACTCTAATACCCAAGAAGACTTCTTACTTAAAACCATTGCAATTAAGTCAAGAAGATCTCAGCAGAAAAAGCTATATATAAAAAATAAAGAATAGGAATTAGTTTATGAAATAGAATATGAAACAAGTAAAAGTAAAAAGCAGTGCATCTTTTTTCTGAGAAATAAGAAACACAATCCAAGGACATCATTCACATTTTTATTTGTTTAAATTAAAACCATTCACATAAATTTAAGGTAATATAAGTGCACAATTTTCATCCCATAAATATGTATTTGTGACTTCCAGGATCCTGCTCCTGTGTACACATAAATCCTCCAGGAGGAGCTCCATCCGGGCACCTATACAATATCTCCTCTAGAGGTGTGCAAGTTCTCTCATTTTCAAGCTCACTCTGATTAGATGTTTCCACCTGCAAGTCCTTTTAGTGGGAGACCATGGTCAACCTAAAACAACAAATTACCTTGAAAATACTGAAGGCTTCATGCTCAAATTGTACAAAAACCAAGACTTGCAGAAGATTTGCAGAAAATCTCACTTTACTTTTTTAACCCCAAATGCATGCCATATCCAACAAAAATAATGTAAGTAAGGAGTATGCAGTTTTGAAGTTCTCTTTCATAGCCACGAGCTCATTTGATCATCCTGTCAGCAGCACAAGGTGCACCTAATTGTGCCAAAAACCAAGACTGGCAGAAGTAGGAGGTTGACCTGGCAGAAACCCCAAATCCTTGACCAGGAACAAGCACACATTTGATTTAAAGTTCCAACTTCATTGCAGTATGGTGTTACCTTTGGAGAGATTATGTCAACTTGAGGCAGTCAGGAACCACGTCTGAATTAGGGTTTAGGAACCACACCTAGATTATGTAATTAGGAACCAGCATGGATTAGGCAGTTAGGAACCAGCTTGGGTTTGCGTGATTTGAGGGCCAGCAAATGAGGGAAGAACACTTGGGAGGCCCAATTGGGAACTTAAAAACTGTGTAAAAGGAAGAAGAAAGATTGTTATAGCTTTTTCTTCTGGGGAGAGACTGGACTTGATGGGACTTGGCTTCTTGTTTGTGCTGTTGAGGAGCTGCCCCCACCTCTGCCTCTGCCATGCACTTCCATTTCTGCAGGCCGCCCCTGAGTGGACTGTGACCTTCTGAAACCGTGAGCTAAAATAAACCTTTCCTCCCCTAAATTTGTAAATTTCTATCAGCTGAGGGCTAGTTACTCATTAAGATCTCTGGAAGCCAGGCTACCAGAAAACGTGATTCACAAGGCTCCTCTCTTCCTCAAGGTTCGACTTGTCTCACCATTGCGTGAAAAGGCTGGGGTGTTATGTCCACACATGCGCGCACGCACACAAACACACGCTCGCACATGCACACAATTTCCTAAGCACACACAGTAGTCTGTGCGGAGCTTTTGTTCCCCCGTCCAGATCTGACACTTCTTATTCCTCGAGGGTCTCCCTGGAGCCTTGAAAAGAGATAAGAAGTTAGACACGTCTGACACGTTTCCTTCTCAGGAGGCAATTTTTTTTTTTTTTTTTTTTTTTTTTCAGGCAGAGCCGGACTTTCCCTAGAACATCCACCGCCATTGGGAAATTCTCCCGCCTTCGCTGAGAACTTGAATGAAGCAAGGGTCTGGGTGAGAACAATGTTTTCGGGAGATAAAATGTAAACCTCCCATCTATTCTTCCTTTATACGCACATACGTAAAAAAAATAAAAATGGCCAGCAGATTTTTCTAGCCAACTGCCAAAATCTGAGCTGGGGTCTGTCTGGCTCTCCACTGCCGACGCCGGCTTCCTTCGAGGCGAGGCAGGGCAGCATCTGGCTTACCTCACGTTTCCCTGAAACGCGGGTTCTGAAAAGCAGCCCGAAGGTGACATTCTGGGACGGGAGCGCCGCTCCGCTGGGCGCGGGGACGGCGGCGGAGCAGGGGCGGCGCCGGCCTGCGGATGCAAATGCGTGCCCGGCTTCCGCGCTGGCAGGCCGAGCGGACGCCCGCCATCTGAACCCGGGCCAGCGGCGTTGGCACGCCTTCCGCTGGCAGCGCGGCCCGCAGCGTCCTGCTGCTGCTGGCACGCACGCAGCTGTCTCTCTCCGTCTGACTCTCCACCGCGGCGCGCACTCAACAGGTGCTGCCAGGGGCGCGGCGTGTTGGGCAGCTGTCAACTTTCAATAATCATCTCCGTAGCATAGCCCTTTCGCCTGCCCACCCTACTTCGCCCTCCTGCCACCGCTCCCAACCCCTCATCGCTTGGGCCTCTCCCAGGGCAGCACTGAGCAGACAAGGGGTGAAGGCCCGGCTCCTGGAGGGAGAAACCCTGGGGCCTCGGGCGAGCTGCGGCCCGGTTTTTGTAAGACAGGACCTTGAGGTAGACCCTAATTTCTTTATTCCCCTTTCTGAGGTTAACAGTTTTTAATGTTGTTGTTGCTTTGGGGTTTTGTTTGTTTGTTTTAGTTTCAGTCAGTATTTTTTGAGATTTTAGTTTATACGTAACCAAACACAATTAGAGGTAGTACAAGTCTTCACGATCACCAGTGTTGTCTCTGGGTTGCACGTGGCCCGGCCTCAGCATAACCATGCTGTGTTCTCTTCTAGTTAGGGGGAGGAGTTAAATTATTACTATTATTATTATTATTATTATTATTATTATTTTACTTTTTAATGAATGTGAAAATTGTATGCACTTATACTGTACAATGTGATGTTTTGAAATGTACATTGGAATGGCTAAATGTTAATGTATATATTAATTAAGAAATGCATAATTTATTAGCATATGCTTATCTCTGAAAGAAACTGTGGACCTATTTTTCTTCACCTTTATTTCCTTGATTATTTTTTAATAAGTCATCTCTGAAACTGGGCCACAAACAGCAATTTTCTTGTTCCTAAAAGCTATGCAAGTAGTTTTTCAGGTTGCAGACACAGAAAAAGATCAGAGAACCTGCAGAACCCAAATCTCCAACAAGCAGGTCCTAAAGAATCAGAAGAAGCCCCAGGGACCTGCCTCAGATGGAGGGCTGCTGTCGAAACCAGAGTAACTGAGGTGACACTCCACACACTGCTACCCAGTTCCACAGGCCACCTGGGTAGTATCCAAAGACTTCCAGGAACAACCAACCAGCTCTCTGTACCCCTATCCATGTGGCTTCAATTCCTTGGTGTGTGTCCATCCAGGAGACAGATGTGATGTGCCTCTTTATCTGACCTCCAATAAAGCCCTTTCTTTCTACATAAAGCAGCTCCATGGTCTTGGCTCTTGAGTGTATAGGTTGGTAAGCTCTTGCTCAGCAGCAGTTGAATTACAGCTCCTCCCTCTACAATCCACTTGATCTTAACCACATCCTTTAATATTTTCAAGCTTAATTTCATCATCCGAAAAATGAAAATACTAGTTACTTGCCATGTATATCAGTTTAATAAAGTATAAAAAATATTTAACATTAAATGCCCAGACCACATTAATGATTCCCTTCCTCTCCCATCTTCCAGCAAGCACCATCCTGAGAGGCCTGGTCTCTAATCCCCACCCTTGAACTC
Source organism: Ctenodactylus gundi (assembly GCA_004027205.1). Taxonomy (NCBI): domain Eukaryota; kingdom Metazoa; phylum Chordata; class Mammalia; order Rodentia; family Ctenodactylidae; genus Ctenodactylus; species Ctenodactylus gundi. The sequence continues at coordinate 1,051,280 of PVKB01000085.1, read as the reverse complement.
CTAATGATAGGACGCCATGTTCTCCTTCAGTGCGGGGTGGGCACTTGGGTCAGCTCTGCTCTGGGCAGTCCTCCCAACTCTCATCAAAGTCAGGTGGGAAGCATGCTGTCCCCTGCAGGACTGCAGGAGATGACAAATAAATGTTTTTAAAGTTAGGAATCTGCAGTTATTTATGGATTCCTTGCTTATAATCCAAATATTGAACACCTTTAAATGTGTAGATACATCACAACAGGTGAAGAATCACCCTTTCAATGGCACTCCATGCAGCAAGTCAAAGTGGAGACCTGGCTTATTATTGAAGCACACGGAGCTTCTTCTTGTGCCGGATTCTTTGTGAGTATCAACTCATTTCAACCTCATAGTTGCCTCCTGTGATAGACATTATCATTGTGATAAGGAAACTGAGGCATGAAGGCAGCCTCTTATGCTTAGGACATGGAGAGATCTTACCACTTCCCTAAGTAAATTACTCTCATTGAATTTTGATAAAGTTATGGGATTTTAGATCCCAATTCTGCATCTTTATGTGTTTCCTTGGCAAATCTCTCACTTGCCTTGCATTTTCACTGCATGAAAACACACTTCTATTTGTCTTTCCATCCAAACACACACTCCCTGCAGCGTATATGGTGAAGGATGTAAGGACATTCGACTGTTGCAGTGAACAAATCTTGTGAAGTCCCTACTGCTTTAGCACTTTATCACAATTTGTTGACTTCTGACATTCCAGATTCCTAGAGTAGAGGAAAGGTCTATGTACTTAGTTTGTTTTAAAAATATGCCCATCTTGTACATAATAAGATTTTTTCTTAAAGTTGCATTAAGAAATAAATATATACAGAAACATGTTACTTACAAAAACAAGTTTGTAGCAAAGTTTTAGATACACTCCAAGTTTGTTTTGCTTCCAATGAATGGGAACAAGGGTAGGACCAAAAATATACCAACAGGAATTTCTGTTATACATAGAGTCCCATGTGTTTTATTTTTAAAAAGACAACATGTTAAAATCAGATAGAGCTATAAACTATAAGCTGGGCATAGTGGTGCACACTTGTAATCCTAGCTCTTGGAAGGCTGAGGCAGGAGGATTGCCATGTGTTTGATGCCAGCCCTGCTAGATAGTGAGTTCAGGACCAGCCTGGGTTACAAAATAAGACCCCTGTCTTAAAAAAAATAAAACAAAAGGATTTCCGGTCAAGATGGTGGTCGAGTAACAGAGCTACACAATGTCTCCTGTGGACCCACTTATAAACTTGAAAATATAGTCAAAACTTGCCTGCTCAATGTAGCTAGAACAGAGAGGAGCACTTCAACAACTGAAAGGTGGCCATGGGAAGACCAGAAACCCTGAAAACACACTGGAAACAGAGGTAAACAGCATCCCAGGATGCAGACCCAGGCCTACTATGAACTGCTGAGATCCACTGGCATCCAGCATCCACAGATGGAGGAAAGCCTTCCCTGAAACCTCTGACAGAGGTAAGTGCGGATCCTGGAGAAGTGAAAATAGACAGCAGCTTGTAGCCCCAGACTCCAAAAAAATGAGCCTGTGGATAGCACATACTACAAACACAATGCGAGCTCACCCTAGAAAAGGTCTTCTGGAGTCCTGATCAGAAGCAGTGCTCAGTGCTGGTGGGAATGTAAATTTGTACAACCACTCTGGAAAGCAGTATGGAGAGCTCTTAAAGGACTGGAAATAAATATCCCCTTTGATCCAGCGACACCCCTCCTGGGAATATATCCAAAAGAGGCCAAAACAACACACAACAGAGATATATGTATACCCGTGTTCATAGCTGCACAACTAACAATAGCTAAAATATGGAAGTCACCAAAATACCCATCAACAGACCAATGGATACACAAGCTGTGGTACTTATACACAATGGAATACTATGCATCTATAAAGTCCAACTGCGTGGAGGCTTTTACAGACAAATGGAAGAAGCGTGAGGACATCATGCTTAGTGAAGTGAGACAGAAGCAGAGGGTGAAACATCGAATGGTCTCTCTGATATGAAAGCCCCAGAGTACAACTCATATGGAACTTAAAATGAAAAACAAAGGGGTAGGGTGGGAAGGGAGGAAAAGGGGGAGGGATAGAAAGAGACTGGGAAAGCCCTTGTCACCTTGACAAGATACATATGTGCACAAAATGCTCAACTCCATTGTAAACCTTGAATGTTGCATGTATACATGTCAATAAAATGGGGAACAATTACTCCTACAGTAGATAAAATGAATAAACAATTTTGCTTCTTAAAAAAAGAAGAAGAATAAGCAGTGCTCAGTAGCCATCATAGGCAATGATGTGGACAGGAGCCATTAAAAAAAAAAAAAGGAGCCCAAGACTGAACTGATTAGAGTAAAAGAAAGCTCAGCAGAGCACATCAGGGCTTTTGAGGTCACTCTCAAGCAAAGCCTAAGAGAAAACTGGCACAAAAGATAGTTGCAGAGAGGAAAGGCTGCTGCCCCGAACGGCTCCCTCTGTAGTGGGAGTTCCACCCTTGAGGGAAGGGGATTGGGGTGAACAAAACATCTCAGAGGCCATCGGACTATTAGGTTCTCCCTTACTGCCTACTCCCAGCATAGAACTCAGAGGAATTTCGGTTCCCCCAACAACAGCTCATAGCTCTCGGTCACATCTTTAAAGTGACATCCCTCAATGACAGAAACATGGGAAGAAGACAAGGCAGTACAACACCCAGAGAAAAGCCCAAGACTCCAGAAATTAATGTCATGGCCCTAAAATAGTGGAACTCACAGGGAAGAAAGTCAAAAAGCAGATTAAAGAGTCAAACGTTCAGCTCAAACAAGATATACTCAAAGAAATGCAAGCAATGATCTTAAAGAGAAACTTACCAAAAAAATGGTCCTCGTGGATACAAAGCTCACTAAGCACATAGAAGCCACAAATAAAAAGTTAAGTGAGTTAAACAAGAAAATGCAAGAAATGAAGGAACATTTTGATAGAGAAGTGGAAATTTTGAAAAGAAATCTAGTTGAAATTCAGGATATGAAAAATACTTTTGAAAACAGGAGAAATTGACTCAAACATTGTAAGAACAGAATTTCAGACTTTGAAGACAAGGCTGAGAAAATAAATGCCATAATTAGGTACAACTTCAAAATTAGAAATGAACAAAGTAGCTGGATACAACAGATGATGGATGATTCAACAGAAGCAATTGCAGAATTATGGGTGTGGGAGAAAGAGCAGAAGACAGCACTGAAGGTATAAAGAATTTATTCACTGAAATCATGCAAGAAAATTTCCCAAATCAAGAATAAGAAATTAATTTTCAGGTACAAGAAGCGTATATAACACCAAATAAACTCAACCAGCAATGAGACTACCCACAACACATCATAATAAAAACCTCAGAAATACAACATACAGAGAGAATATTAAAAGCACCAAGAGAAAAACAGACATTATTCTACCAATGCAAACCCATACGAATTACTGCAGATTTCTTATTGCAAACTTTAAAGGCCAGGAGAGCCTGGAGCAAATTCTTTCAAGCTTTAAAAGACAGAAAGTATCAACTCAGGTTGTTGTATCCAGCAAAATTATCCCTGAAAATTGAAGGAGAAGTAAAAAACTGACCAAGAATCCCTAAAAAATTTGCAACCACTAGCCCAGCATTGCAGAAAATAATTAAAGGAATCTTTGAGAGAGACAGAGAGACAAACAGCACCAAAAAGCATGGAAGAAAGGAAACATCAAAAAAGAGAAAGTATAACAAAAAGCAATACGTTAGTATTTGAGTCATTTGAATGGTATCCTATCAAAACAGTATCAACTTTCTCATAAGCAAAACATAATTATATTCAGCATGGGGAAGTGATATAAAATCTTTAAAAAATATATGCATGAATTTATGAGTGGATAGGTAGATAAAATAATAAACCAAATCTGGCAAATGTAATTAGTGAAATGTGAGTAAATAATTTATAAAAGTTAAAAAATCTGAAATAATTAAGTATGCCATTATATCTATTGCTTATGTGTAATTTACTCTTGTGATATAGATATAAGTTCATTTAACATAGTAATTCACTTATTCAGTCTTTGATGTAAGTTTATCCTAAGAAAATTGGTTGATGCAATGATAACCTGAATGTCTTTTGAATATACAAACATCTTTAAGAAACTTGAAATTTAATTTCTCTTCTTTTCTTTCTCATGTTTTCTAGCTTTATTAATTTCTTTGTTATAGTTCTTTTCTTATGGGGACTGGGTGGTTGCAGCCATGTTAAATAATCTCAGCAAGATACACTGAGATTAAAAAAAAAAAAAAAAAGCCTTCAGCAAATCGCTCCATTAAAGGGCTCTGCTGGTCCCAGAGAAGCAGCAGCAGGATATGGCCACTGCAGCCCATTCTAGGGGAGGGAAGCTGAGCTAAAGAGTGGCGATTTGAGTGGTGAGGCGAGTCAGACGCAGAAGATTAAATATGTTAAATATCACAGGTTTTCTCTGATTTGGGAAACCCAGAACACACGTACTCTATAGAACGAAATGGGTATGATCATGGGAGTTAGAGGGGATGGTGAGTGTGTGGGAGGGCCAAAAATGGGAAGGAATTGTAAAGTTGATGTGATATACATGTGTACAAAACACTCAAGTTCATTGTAAACATTATGTATCTCATATCTATATTAATAAAATGGAGGAAAAATAAAATTAGATAGGTGATGAACATACTGCTTTCATGTGTGCTTTTCTTTGTCTTTCTCTGTGTTTTTAAATTTTGAAACAGCGCACACATAGAGAGGAATATGAAAAATATTTATAATATTTCACAGACGTTGGGAAAACAATAACTATCATACAGGCTCAGAAAGAGAATGTGAGTACTAAGTTTCCCAAAACTGTAACCTTTTCTCAAAGATAGCCTTTTTCTGCATCCTCTGCCTCAGCTGTTTCTTGCTCATTTTCACTATTATGGTGACGGTTACATTTTCTTTTCTATATTTTTTGAATCTGAAGAAAAGGCAGAGACTTCATCGAGCAACTATCCAAGAATAAATATCTTCAGATGTTTCCTCAGCTCACCCTTCAGGAAGAATGAGAACAGTCATAATTGTTTACAGGCATAAAAGAATTTCCCTTTGGGTTTTTTCATTTATTTCCTTTAATTTCCTATTCATCTCTCTCAGTCTACAGGTTGGTTTACCTTGCTGTTTTATCTGCCTTTTCATTGTGAAGTGCTGTCATCCAGAAAGGAATTATCAAGGCCCGATCTGCCCATGCTCCTTGTCTTATGCATGACAAAGCAGGTATTGGCTTGCACAATTTAAAAACTGTAATTTTTAAACATAGTTTTGTAGTCCTGAGACCTAGAGATGGTAACTTGGACGTCGGAAGAGGAGTTTGAAATGTTCTGTTGTCTCTGACAGCTGGCAAATTGTATGTGCAAGAATAAAGCCTTGACAGTGTTTCTCTGCAGGGTGAATCTACTCTACATGAGACCCATACAGAGCGTCACAAAGATGTTGCCAAACATCTAAATACAAATTTCCCGTCCTCATTATTAATCTCTCTGCAGCATTGCTTAAAAAAATAAAAAAAAAAAAAACACCCACCCCAGGTCCCAGTGCTGGGGAGGAAAGAGCCCACAAAACAGTGTTCTTCTCCCCAGCACAGGCTGGTAATTGGGCCGAGCAGCAGAGGCAATCTCTGCATTGTGAGGACTTCGGTGATGGCAATGCTTGTAAAAGGCATCTTCCTGCTCTCCAACGCAGCCATTAATATGTAAAAGCTTAAGCTTGCTAAAGGGATTATTGCACATCCTATCTGATGGTAAACCGGAATTGCAATGATTACATGTATCTTTTTGTCATTTTCTCATAAAATATCTGACTCTTGAGCAGCATAATTGGCCACTTACTAATGTTAATGATTAAATTTGGCATAAACGGAACACACTGCTTTAAATGGAAGCTGAATTTGCCATATTCAGGGTCTTGAATACAGCTTTACAACATGGCTGTCCTATCAGTTATAAACATGCATGCACACACACATGTATTACATGTATGTATATGTTATATCTTATGGTAACAAGAAGCACACATTCCATGAGCAGATTATTTAGTACATGATGGGCAATGCACTAACCTCTATCCTTCTTTAATATTCTGGTTACTGGAGATAGATACCATACACCAACCATTGGCTCACTGCATATACTATTTTCTAGAAGAGACAGCCATAACTAGGCAAGATGTTGTCCCCAGCCAGTGACCATTTTAGCTGAATAGTAGTTTTGCTATTTAATCTGGCCTCTTGTATGTGTCAAGGTGATGAAGTATATAATGATTCTTTGATCATTAGTCTATTTTTGTATCTTTTTTTCCCCATAAAACGTGTCTCGTTGGCAATCTGTGAGAGAAACAATCTCAGTGGATCTGATGGCCACGCTGGTACTGCAGGCAGAAAAGGCAAGCCCATGGCTGAGTATGGCCTAATGTTAATAAGAATGGCTCCAACCCTCTCAGGCAGAAAGGGCCAAACATAGCTGACCTCCTGCCATGTGGCTGGCTGGTCCTCCTGGGAAATGGCAGCAGATTGAAGGCTCAGGCCCATCTTTTTTGCTGTGAGTTACAGCCTCATTGCCGTCTGTGATGGCCACTATGTCAATGGACCCTCTGAGCAAGCATCAGGACCAGCCTAAGGAGGAAGGCTAGTGACGGCGCAAGATGAGCTCGGCTGTTCTGCCTTCGCTGATAGTTGCACCTACCTTGCGCCTGATGTTTAAGCACTGCTGACTCTAGTCCCATTGCTCAGAGAGCATCCCCATCATCATCCCGACCTGAGCTTGAGTGCAGGTTGGCCACCACTGCCTCCATGATGCTCATGCCCCATGCTGTCGTGGAAAAGGTAGAGCATGTTTGGCTAGCAGGAGGTTTTAGATTACCTGGTGTATCCAATTTAGTACACTCCTTTTTTGGTGCCTTTCATTCTTCTCCTCTACCCCCTGCCATACTTCTTCACTTACTGTGCTCGCTGCTTTTCCCAAGCCTCTTATTCTACTTCACTAGTGTTGTTGCATCGTGACAGCACGCTAAGGACTAGCAAAATTTCACCATCCCCCAGTGATGCTGTTTCCATCACCCACTGGCCAGTAAGTGATCCAGTTCTAAAATTCCATGTATAGTCTAACTTCTAGGACACCTGTGGTACCATCTGTCCTCAGTTGAGTTTTCTGGGAAAACATTGTGAGATGGAAAGAGAGCACTTCGAAATGGAGAAGAGTCACTAGGGAAGGTTTTCAGGGGCTACCTTACAGGGAAATGAAGAGGCAAGGTTGGGCAGAAGACAAAGCTAATTCTCAATGTAGTTTTCGTGGAGCTCCCAACTGATCAACAGGGAGCTCTGAAACCAAAATAACCCTTCAGCATGGTACAATATTAAGATCTAGGCCTGGGTGTCTCCACAACTTGTAGTTATTAGCAAAAGACTTCCTGGGAAGTGGTGCGACTCCAGGAGAAATATTTTCCAGTGATATGTACATATGTGAGCTGTTAGCAAGAAATAGTCCCAGCATCGGGGTGCCATGGCTCTGGACATAGGACTGGACAGGACACCACAGTGTCCACTATACACACCTATTCTCTGACCTTGTTATTCCTATTTCATAGTAAGAAACATATTTCTGAGGCAATATAACCCTCTCTCAACTTGACCCTATATAAGGCAATCACAATTGTGTTTATCAAAGATGTGAGTGTCCCAGTATCAGAATATTTCTCATTACTAAAATGAGGAGTATCCTTTGAACTTAACTAGGGCACATGGTCAGGGGGTGGAGTGTGAATTTACACATCAGATATCTGTTCTAGCATCCCCACATTCTTGGACTTGTTGGCCACTTTTCCTACCCCGATGAAACCAGACATCTCCCTCTTATTTCAGAAGCCATCTTCAAATCCAGTGTTACACAACTATGCCATAAAATTCTTAGCCTAGCTCCACTGGTATTTGATATACCTCACGTCCAGAGCGCTGGGTAAACAGCCTCACGTCATCAAATGCAGTCTTCATTTCAACCTCAGTTCTCACACCCTCAAAATCTTTTCTTTTTACTTGAGTTCCCACAATTCTTGTCAGTATGGAATAGCAAATGTACTATTCCTTTATAGATATTATGGGAACTAAGCTCTGGGGAAGCTAACAAGATTTGGAATCAGCCAGGGAAACTGAGGAAGATTCAGTGGCTTAAACTGGAGTTGAGAACAGGTGGGGGTTGGTCATATGAAAAAGGAAGAAACGGAAGCAGAAGTATAGCCAGGGAAGAAGCTTCTACAGTATGTCACGACTCTGGGACATCTTTTTTCAGCACTCCTAAATTCTCAGTTTAATAGACATGTTTATCAGTCTGGTTTTCCTCGGTGTCTTGTTACCACACCAGTGGGCAGAAAGTTACTTAGTGTGAGCTGAGAACAAGACCAGAACTGGTCTAGCAACAAGAATGACTTCCAGGGCTGGACTAGAGTGGCTTCATTCCCGCTAACTCAGAACTGGATTAGCTCCAGGGCCAAAGAATTGACTGAGTCTACAGGCAGACAGCTTAGGGATTTACAAGCACGGGACTTGGATGTATGATACAGAATGGTTGGAAGCCTGGCATAAGATAGAACTTCAATTCAGCTCTCAGCCCCTCTACTTAGTAGTTGAATGTCCTTGGGGAAGTTACTGAGTCTCTCTAAGTTTCCCTTAACTGAAGTCATTTATAAGTTAAGATGAAAATACCATTATCAGCGGGATGCAGTGGGGCCTGAATGATGTGTTACATGCAGAGCACTTAGAATGGTGTGCAGCGCAGAACTAATATTCAGTTAGTGGTAGTAGTAATAGTAGTAATCTTCACTATTTGTGTCATTAGTGTTGAGGATGGAGGAGGCAGAGAGCAGAAAACCAAGCTGCTATTTATAAATAGTTCCAAGGGAACTATAATCTCTGGCTAAACAATACAGAAATTCACAAGCAAATGCCTAGGGAACTTGGGAATACTCTGGGGAACCCAGTAGTCCCCCAGCAGAAGCGGGTATAGTGTCAGTGTGGTACACCACACCACAACATACCATTTGTCAAGAATCCCATTAAGCTTCTTCAATCTATGACCCTGGCTGCCAATAAATTTTGAAATATATAAAAAATTGTCAAAGAGCAGATGAAGTTGATAATACACTATGTGAATATAAATTGACAGTATCCAGGAAGCAGTTGGACAATCTAAAAATAGCTTTAATGTTCATGACTCAATAAATTCACTTTTGAGAATCTAATCCAAGAAAATAATCCTAAATGTGGAAAAAATCTACATGCTAACATTAATTTTATTATAATTATAGCATTATTTACAATAATAAATCAGAAGGAAACTAAATATTCAGCAAGAGAAAATAATAAAGCAAATAATAATACCAATTATATAAAATGGTATGCACACATTAACATACATATCAAGTGCTTAAAATAATACTGAAATATAGTTTTTATGTTAAATTAAAAGTTGTGCATATATTATGATCCTGACCACATAAAGAAGAAACAAGAACCTTAGTCAGAATAAATACTGAGAAGAAAATATACAAGTCCTATGAAGCTGATGCATGGCTAGCTAAATTGTCACACGCAAAGAATTTTATGTCTTAATAAATTGGAATAAAAAAAATCTCTTGCTGAAGCACTAAAAGGAGAGATAGTGGCCGTGCAGTACTGGTAGCACTGTCTGAGAAAAGATTCAAAGGCCCTAGGTATAGACTCTGTTGAAAAGACCAAGATTCAGTGATAATATCACCATGGGCAAATTGGTGTGTTAGCAGCTACTAGGAATACTTGGCATCTTTGGATGTGACTTCTCTTTCAGACAACAACTATAACATAAGAAATGTGGGTAATTTAGTGAAGATGTCTTAGAGAGCTTTTTTTGTGGAAAAAGAAGGAAACACGCATTCTTGTAGAGGTTTTCCCAACCCTGATAGTTACAAGTCAAAGTATCTCAGGCTGTTACAAGGCTAGTGAGAGAGATGTTCGGAGGGGTCGAAGAGACAAAAGATACTTTCAAGGCCTCTCAGTGGTCACAGCACAGCTGCTTACTTCATAGACTCAGTCTATATGCCTGCAAACTAAAGAACATCGTGAGTATTAACTTTCACTCTGTCCATATCTCCCAACAGAAAGTAGGTAAAAGCAATTTCATGTTGCTCATTGTAATTAGGTGTGGAGTCTCCCTACCAAATTGCAGATGTATCTATCCTGGGGCTCATGGCAGGTCTTTCTGGGTCATAGTCATCTTGTTCATTTGGCCCAACCAGAGAGTTTCTGAAACAGAGACCTCCAGCATGACTCAAATTGTTCCCAAGTCAATGATATTCTCACCACTCTAATCAACTTCAAATTACTCAAGTGAGCATAAATGTTTCCCTCTAAGTTCAGTCAAAGATTAACTTCTTCAAAGGAAGCTGTCAAGACTTAAAATCATGTTTGGTTAGTGGAAAGCACATTTGTACATTAGAATGTACAACAGTGCTCTCCCACTAAGCCCTCAGATGAGACGGGAGTACACACATGTTTGGGTTCTGAGCAAAAGCTAGCCTGTGGCAGCCTGCATGGGCAGTGAGGTTCACTCAGCAGGTAAAAGATAAGAAAAAAGTGGCTTAAAATAATTAGTACCCATGCAGGGCAATTCACACAGAGTGTTTTCCTAGACTAGTTGCTTGAAGCCTTCTTTTAGATAAAGAAATGGACTGATGGGCAGGGAGAGGAGGCTTGAGGTACAGGTTGAAAGGCAGTGAAATTTCAGACTGACAAAAGCAGGCCCAAGAAAAGTGAATGTTGGCCTCAAGGTTCAGACACACTGAATGGCTTTATCGAGTCAAAAGTCCCTCTGAGAAGCTAATTTTGCCCTCTCCATCTGAGTGTCTTTTTGTGGTCCAACCATCTTCCAAATCCATGAGGAATTTGTTTTATTTGCCAATGTTCTTCAATTGAGAAAACTTACTGAGATCTTCCTTACTAGAGTCAGTGTTTATATTGGAACTAAGGATAAAGGAAGTTTTAGCAAATTTTCTCAGACCAAGAGCTCCTGGAGGATTTTAGCTTTTGGCCTTTGAGCTTATTTGCCAGAATTGTGGGTGGGTGGAAAGCACAAAGCAGCCAACGGGGTTTTTGCTTCACAAGAGATCTTTCCACCTTGAACACATTTGCAATTAGGTTATGGAGTCTAAGAACATTCAGAGAACTATAATAATCTACATAAAATTTTATGAAAAGTATCATTGTAAGGGCAATTATTCAAGTTTAAGTTCAGGTTCCCCAAAAGGTAAGCCTTTTATGCTTATTACAGAGGTATATTTGGAGGAACTATGGGAGTACCGTGGGAGTACCATGCTCCCACATATCCCAATCTGGGTCTATCTATGGCTATGTTGAAAACTGTTTTCTTTGCTTTCAAATATATTTATTATACAGAAATAAAATGAATCTAGGACTCTCTTTTAATTTAATAGAAGTTGGAAGATAGGATACCCACTCAAGTTATTAATTGTGGAACAAGAGTCCCAACATGAGACATTTTTCAGAGTTTTTCAACATGACAAGCAGAGGAAGATAAGCATTTCATTACTGCAATGACCCCCTGGTACCTAATTCTTTGATGTGCTCCAGATAACCAACCCTAAATTACAAAGTAGAGTCATAGTATCTAACAGCCAACATAAGTAAAGTATCTCTCGTTTTTCTAAGTTTTTTTTTTTTTTTTGAGACAGGGTCTTACTTGGTAGTCCAGGGTGGTCCTTAAGTCACTATGGAGTCCAGGCTGTCCTAGAACTTATGGCAATCCTCCTACCTCAGCCTCCTTAGCACTGGCAGTACAGGCATGTGCCATCACACCCAGTTGTTACGTTGTACAAGGGGCTGGAATCCAGGACTCGTGCCTCCTTGGTAAATGCTCTAATCATTAAGCGGTGCCCTTAGACCTCATTTTTCTAAATTCTTATAACTTAACTTAAAAAGATTCTTACTGAATTAAGTACACTTTCATGTAAAAGAATATTTAGAAGCCCATTAGCAACAGTTTCATATAACAACAAATTACAAGAAATACTCTTGTCCAAAGATTAAAGTACTCAGAATTCCATTAACCAAAACTTGCTCTTTTTAAACTCCTTCTGTAAAAAACAGAAAATTGCACAAGACTTGGAAGAATGAGAACATTTAATCTCCTTCTCTATTTCAACCCATTCAATGCTCAATTCTGCTTTGTTGCCTCCCCAAAGATAGCTTCTCCCTTTTGAGTACATCCAAGAGTAAGCAGCATGACATGGCCCCTAAAATAACCTATTCTAACTTGGAGAGTTCTAACCAAATCATCTACGCACCATCTCCTGGGATCTTAGCATATAAGCCCATTGAAATCCCCTTTTCCCAGCACAAAAACCCAGAATATCTTCACCTTTTCCTTTTAGTTTCTTTTTTCAATATCCCTATTTCTGTTCACCACTGTTTCCCATTCCAACACTAGCATCACCACTCACAAACGGAGCACACACATTACATTAGCATGTATATGCTCAGAAAACGTTTATTTTCCATTACAACGAGGCATCCAGAACCGAATGGGATAAAGTTCTGTGTCTGGGTGATCGTTCTTCTATTGACATAGTACATCAGTGCCTTAAATGTGAGTTGCAGCAACATCACACTGGTGGTCAATGTGGGTTATGAACTGAATTGTGTCTACCTCCACATTCATATGCTGAAGCCCTAACACCCAAAGTAACTGATTTGGAGATACAGCCTATAAGGAGAAGATTGAAGTTAAATGAATTTATAAAAATAGGACCCTCTTGAGTAGGACTGGTGTCCTTACAAGGAGAGGAAGAGAAACTACAGCATTCTCTCTCTTCACATGTACATCAGTGATTCAACAAGAAGGTCACCAGCTGCAAGACAGGAAGGGAGCCAGCAGAAATCAGACTTTGTGGTATTTTTATTATAGACTTATCATCTTCAGAAATACTATAAAATAAACACCTAATCTGGCTTCTTTTCATGGCAGATTGAACAGTCTCATACAAATTGTGACACTGACGTGGAGGATCTGCTGGAACAACTTCCAACAATGCAGAAGTAGCTTTGAAACTGGGTCATAGGTATAGGCCAGAAGAGGCTTGGAGCTTATGTTAGAAAAAAGAAATGCTCTGGAGAAGCTGTGGGTGAAAATATGGATATTAAAGGTGACTCTGGTGAGGTCTCAGAATAAAGATGAGGACTTAAAAAGGCCTCTGTTGTCTTAGCAAGTACACTGTTGTCATGAATAGAATGTTAGTAAAAATGTAGAAGGTTAAAGACATTTCACAGGCAAAATAACAAAGTTTTTGAAAAATGGAGGGCAAGTGATCATGGTTACAAAGTTGAAAAGAACATGGCTGAATTTAGTTCTGGGGTTTTGTGAAAGTTTGAACTTGTTTACATTGAACTGAGAAGATATCTGTGCAAAGTGTGTAAGGAGAAGTTGGTTTCTTTTTACCCTGTGTAGTAAAAGGCAAAAGGAGAGAGATAATTGATAAAATTTTCAAGAAAGAGGATGTAAAATGTGAAAATTCTCAGTCTATCCATGCCATTTTTTAAAAAGAAAAAGAAATGAGTTCTGCAGAGAATATTAAGGGTGTGGCTAAGGGTGATAAGGAGCTTAGTATGGGTGTGAATCACAAAGTTAATCAGACATGTCAGCAGAGGCTAGAAATAAAAATAGGATTAGGACAGCAAAAACAATGACAGCTACTCTACCAACATCTTGATCATGGACTAGAACTATAAGAAAGTAAATGCTGTCTAGGCCACACTGTTTGTGGCATCCCAAACAGGCGTAACTTCCATGAATGTTTATTATATTAGTTGAAGATCTTGAGATAAGATAATTCTGGATTACAAAGGTGGGCTTTAAATCCCATAATATATGTGTTTGTAAGAGATAGAAAAGGAGAAACAAACACAGAAGAGGAAGAGGACAGTCGGCCCCAGCAGTGACAATTGAAATGACATAGCTAAAAGCCAAGCAATGCCTGGAGCCACTGGGAGCTGGAAGAGGCAAGAACAGAACACCCCGTGGAGACTTTAAGGAAAGCAACATTCTGTTGCCACTTTGCTTTCAGATTTCTGGCCTCCCGAACTGTAAGAGAACAAGCTTTTGTTATATCATGTCCCCAGTCTGAGCTCATTTATATGGTAGCCCTAGAAAACTAATACAGTAGGTCTGCTGAAGAGTAAAATCTGAGTGTCTTCCTCTCATACAATCAAAGTCATCTGTTGGGACTTGAATCTCTATCCCAACGACTTCCAGACCACCCCAAGTCCCTCTCATTGAGTAGGTTTACAGGTGGGGTGTTGAGGTCACCTGTACAATCTGCAGTGGGGACTCTGAGGGTTAATATTCCAGTTGCTCAAAAACTCTCAAGAAAATGCAGTGCTTTGGGATACTAAACTTACTATGTATTGAAATACAGAGGATGTTTTAGCAGTCACAGACCAACCCTCAGTCTAGATGAGGAAACAGGAGCAGCCATGTTTGGTCCTCCCAAGGCCACACATCTAGATGGCCCTAAGGCCAAAAGTAGAGCTCAGGACATTCTTCATGCTATTCCCAGGCACATTTTTGGAGCATCTTCCTCTATGGTTGCCTTAACATTCCTACATTACCACAAAGAATTGTTAATCCATGAATCTCAAATGATAGGCAGTCCTAGCTTTTTAAGTAGCTATGTTTCAAACAGATATTTAGAATTCCAAACCAGTTTGCATCCTGGTGAATTCAGCTTGATGGAAACAGAAGCAAACAAACAAAAGAAAGGCTTATGGAGCTGACCTCCCAGCTGCACGGCAAATGGCTTTGAGGTAGTTAACCCCAGCTGGCGGAGGTGCGACAAGACAGTGCGCCTACACCATTCCCATGCATATTCAGGCGCTTTGTCAAAAAAGCACAGCGCTGGAGCATTTCAATTAACAAAGTGGGATGGTTTACCTGATAAAATGCTCCCTGTGTGAGTGTAATTACATATTTATACCCTACCGAGATTTTTTAATTTCTGTTTGGTTTGTTTGCCTTGAAAGTGTCTGTCACCGGGAGTGTTCTTGATGTGCAATCTCAGAGCAGCGTTGGCCAACTGTGTGCTTGTTTTCATTTTAGATTCATTACAATTTGAAGACGATGCTTTCGCTCCGTGTACACACAATATTGATACTTCCCCAAGACGACAACACATCAAGAGACAGGCAAAGCATTAAAGGAGAGCTGTCAAGGACCTGTCTTACTTCTCCCCTAGCAGCTTTCTCTTTTTCTAACCCACCAGAGGCTTTTAATTAAATCTGAAATCCTCAAAAATATGTTCATCGTCTTTGCAAGTTTGCTAGCGTCTCATCATCTGCATCCAAAGCGTTCCCTTGGCCCCAGCCCCACCACCGTAAGTATGACAAAGAAAACTGACGGGAATGAGAGCGGACTCCTTCGGGGTTCATTGTCCCTCCTTTGCTAGATGAATGCACAACATGCAATGTGGATTGCAGACTAATTGCTGTTGCTTTAAGTTTATCAACAAGCACTGGAAGCCCTGCCATGTCTCAGGTACCAGGGCTCAGCCTCAGGCGTGAAGGGATAAGTCACAGTCCTGATCTCAGAGCTGTGTGCTAGAAAGGCCCAGCACAAAGGACAGCAAGTGAAGCCTAGCGTAGCGAGTGTGGCTTCTGACGTGTGCATGAGCTGAGTTACAGGGAGGCACGTGAAGGTGAAAGGCAGTCCTGCCCAAGGCAGAAATGTACTCCTGCAGAAGAAGGTGGGTCTTCAAGGGCTCACCGCATGGTTACAAGCACTCCCCCGTGTTCAGGCCAGATATAAAGCCCTAAATAAGGCCAATATGGCCCCCAGATTCATGCTTCTGGGAGGAAGCCAACAGTAAGGACGAAAACATACACAGAAGCCGGTTGCAGATCATGAGGCACGGCATGAAGGGAACATGAGGGAGCCTCGGTGGGGCATGAAGGGAACACGAGGGAGCCTCGGTGGGGTAGGAAACTCCTTTAAATGGGCTGCGTCTTGGAGACAGCAGCAAAGACGCAGCTTCTATCCCCAGAGAAGTAAGAGCTCATGGGCTGCACATGGTGGCACACACCTGTCATCTTGCCTACTTTGGAGGCTGGAGGCAGGAAAATTGTGAATCTGAAGCAGCCTGGGCAACTTAGTAAGCTCCTGCATCGAAAAGTATAAAAGGCTGGGGCTGGAGCTCAGCAGTAAAGTGCCCCTGGGTTTCACTGCCTAGTACTGACAAAAAATTTAAAAGTCCTCAAAGGATTTAAGTGGAGAAGAGACATGATTAGATATTTTTTTTAATGATTCAATCTGACTTCAAATGATGAATGGGTATGGTAGGGGAGCAAAAGTAGAATCAACAACGACATTAAGAAGGATATTTGCATAAGTCTTTGATGAAGGTCTATTTTCTCTAATAGGCTATAAGCTCCATAATGACAAGAACAATGTCTGTGTTCCTTTCCATTGAAGTAACAAGTACCACAATGTCAGACACATGGTAGGAGCACAATGAATGAATGAATGAATGAATGAATGCATTATGAACTCAAGCCAGCCTATGTAAAGGGAGCTTGCTTATTCTGAAGTGTGTCACAGACCAGAATACCTTTTATTCTAAGGGACACCATCTGTGCAATGTGTCTAGCCAGTGGCCTTTCATACATCCCTACAAAGGTGCAAACCTGCTCAGTGCCTTCCTCATCACTTCAGTGACCATACTCATCAGCAGGCTCAGGGCATGGGGTACAGGACGGGGGTAATGCACCTCACCACCCCACACCCAATAGACAGGGAAAGGGTTCATGGGATGCAAGAAGAAGCCATCAGCAGATGGACTTATTCTGGGTTAGGAAAGACAGTATTTAGTGTCACCAAATGCTCAGCAAGAGATACCAAACTATATCAAATTAAAAAGGTTCTGCACAACAGAGGAAATTATCAACAGATGAAGAGAGACCTGACAGAATGGAAAAAAAATTACCACCTACACTTCAGAAAGGAAGCTAATAATTAGAATATGCAAGGAACTGAAGAAAATAGACCTCTCAATATCAAAGACTTGATTAAAAAATGGGCAACTGAAATGAATACACAGTTCTCAAATGAAGAAGTTCAAATGGCCAGCGAACACATGAAAATTTGTTCAACATCCTTAGCCATAGAGAAATGCAAATCAAAACATCCCCAAGATATCATCTTACCACAGTGAGAAAGGCACACATCAAGAGGTGGAACAGCAATGGATGCTAGTGAGATAGTGAGAGGGAGCAAGGAACTATTCTACATTGGTGCTGGGGCTATAAACTGGTACCACCACCATGCGAAGCAGTATGGAGATTCCTCAGAAGACTGAAAATAGCTATTCCATTCAACCCAGTGCTACCTCTTCTGGGTATCTTTCCAAAAGAGTTAAAAGCACCATATAACAGATACTTGTCTACCCTTGTTTATAGCAGCACAATCAACAATAATTGCTGAAGATGCCAAAATATCCAGCGGATACAAAAACTGTGGTACATGCACACAATGGAGTACTACTCTTCCATAAAGACGGATAGATTTGAAGATTTTGTAGGTAAATGGATGCAACTTGAGACCATCATGCTCAGTGAAGTGAGTCAGATGCAGAAGGTGAAATTTCACATGATTTCTCTAGTATGAGAAACCCAGAATCTGCAGGCCTGTTGTGTATATACACCGGTTTTTGTAGAAGGAAATGACGTGATAATGAGGGGGGATGACAGAGAATATGGGAGGGGTAAAATGGGGGAGGAAAAAGGACTGTGATGTTGATGCAATATATATGTGCACAAAATACTCAAGCTGAATGTAAGCATTGTGTGTTGCATATATATATACTAATAAAAATGGGGAAAACAGCTCACGGACTCCATAGATATTCCTCAACATGCAAATACATGAGGCTTTGGGGGATAGTTCACAACCAAACCATAGCACTTCTTTAGTACTGAAAAAAAAAAAAAACCTATGAATTTGAATTCTTCAAGAGTGAGAATTTCTCTGGACAATAATTGGTGAGATCAACATAACAAAGAGAAGAAGAGGTGTGCGAAGTCACAAGACAGACCGGAAACGCCTCAGCACTGAGGTCCTGGATCCAGCAGTCCTGATTTTCAGGTAACATAATCTACTGGATTTGCGTCTTTGCTTAAGTTAATTGAAGTTGGGTTCAGTTGCTTGAAACCAAAGTGAGCTGTGGTACCTAGGACATAGCAAGTATTCTGATACCTACCAGCAATTCGTATCCTCATGTGTGTGCTCATCCAGGAAAAGAGGGATGACAACTCCAAAGCATCCATCTCTACACTTGACACCACCCACTGCTCATGCTCTGGGATTCTAGAACTAAAGCAGGTTTCTACAGATGGGAGCATTAGTGGGAAGCTTGGAGGTTAGGGTGTCAATTCAAGCTGAGAACCAGAGGCATAAATAAGCTCCATGCCATTGACAGGTCTAAAATTTTACTTCCTGGTCTGTATTAACAAAATAGTTACTTCAATATGATTTGTATTACACCAATCAGAAAAATATGAGTCATATCAACTGTAACTGAATACATCTGTATATCAGTCTGTCTCAGTGTAATTTTATTTCATCAAGTATAATTTTTATCAGATATTAAGTTTAAACTTATAAATATTTTGCCTTCAAAGTACAATCAGGAATATTTAGCATTTAGTTTGCTGCCCAGCTAAAATGCTACAAAATTAATTCATCAATGTCTTCATTAAATATATATTAAATGCTAGGAATATATATATTATATATAAATATATTAATATACTTATATATTTTTTATATAATATATTATAATATATAAATATATATTGAATGCTAAGATATACTAAGAATTAGGTAATAGGAAACACTCAAATTTTGCCTTCAAGGATGTCAGACAAGAAAATATATATGACCAGTGTCACATTAAATGTTTGTTATGTGGGTAAAATTAAGACTGACTGCTAAGAAGCCAGGACCTACATATCTTGCCTTTCAGTGAGTTCTTAGCTTACAGTGTTTGCTTTGGTTAAGTGTCTTAATCTTGGTAGAAATCAAGCCAAGGTGTGAGTCTAGCTAAGAAATGAAAGGAGGGAATTATAGGGTAACCTCTCCAAGGTTAGAGAGAACAGAATTCTCAAGTCAGAAATCTCACAAAATTATTCCTCTTCTTCTCAACTAAAAGGCTTCATTGAGAGTTCATTTGAATCACC
The DNA here is from genome assembly GCA_004027205.1 of Ctenodactylus gundi. Classification (NCBI taxonomy): domain Eukaryota; kingdom Metazoa; phylum Chordata; class Mammalia; order Rodentia; family Ctenodactylidae; genus Ctenodactylus; species Ctenodactylus gundi. The sequence continues at coordinate 1,031,944 of PVKB01000085.1, read as the reverse complement.
TAGCTGGTCATTTTAATCACTTGGCTACTCATTTTGAACTACCTGCTAGCTCTTAACAATTCCAAACTTGCTGGACCACAGCTCAGTGGTTATAGTGCTTGCCTAGCATGTTCATGGCCCTGGGTTTGATTTCTCCAGCACCACATAAAAATAAGCTGAGTGTGGTGGTGCACACTTGTACTCCCAGCACTTGGGAGGTTGAGGCAGGAGGATTGCAAGGAGTTGGAGTCCAGGTTACACAGTTAAGGATAAACCTGGACTAATGAGCAAGACTTGTTTCAAAAATAAACAAAAAGAAAAAAAAAAGAAAGAAAGAAAATTGCCAACCTCTTGGCTATTTAATTTCAAATGAGATGTATGCTGTAACTTTTTTGAAAAAGGCTCCCCAGATTCAACTACATACATTATGATTTAAATCTTAAATGTGCCCCCAAAGTCTCAGGTATTTGCAAAGTGATTGGATCATGGGGGTTCTACACCCATAAGTGAATTAATCCATTGGTGATTCCATGTGCTTTTAGGAAATGGGACCTGGTTGGTGGGATAGTCCACTGAGGGTGTGATTTGGGCAAGTACATTCTTGTCCCCAACTCCTCCCTACACTCTACTTCTCAGCTGATAACAAACTTTCCTCTGTGCCGGGCCCTTCCACCAAGTGATTTTTGCTTTGAAGGTGGCAAGCATGCATGGATGAGACTATAAAAACGTGAGTTTAAATAAACCTCTCCTCCCTTAAGCTATGGGTGTCAGGTTTGTGACAGTGATTCGAAAGTGACTAAGACAGACAGTGATCCCTGGAGTGGGGTCATTGTTGTGTCTGTCATTTCTTTGTGGGGAAAGTTTGTGTGGAAAGTTTGAAGATGCCAGCTAGAGAAGCCCTAGGGGCTGAGCTTGAAGCTGAGCTTGATGGGGGATTCTGTTCAGAGCTCAGAGTCCAGAATGTAGATTGCAAAGGCCAGCTTCAAGAGGCTCCAGATAGGAAGGACTGTCTTGGTGATTGGACTAAGAGCTATGTGTGTTATGCAATGGCAAGAAGTGTGTTTGCACTTTGTCTGTGCTCTGAGACTGAGATTAAAGGTGACAGATTAATTAATTTGGTAGAGGAAATTTCAAGGTCGTCCAATGTCCTGGCTGTGGCATGGGTTCTGTTGTTCTGTTGACTGCTTTTACCCAGATCTATAGTGAGTGAAAATCAGAAGCAAGCACTAAAGGCAAAAAAAAAGTACAAAGTTTGTAGATTCAACAGAGAGAAAGCACCTGCAAAATTGGGGCTACAAAGATTTGTATTAGAAAGAAGCCACATGCAATGGAAAAGATGTCTCCAAGGCAGGTCAAGAATCAGCGAGACCTCAGACTTCACAGGCTCAAAGGTCTAAAAGAGAAAAATTTAGTTTTTGAGACGAGAGCACCAGAGAGTACAGCTCATTCAGAGCTACACAGGAAGCTGTTTGCTAGAGTTCAACTACCCAAGCATCCAGAAGCTATTGTAGCCTAAGGGGGTCCAGCAACTCCTCTCACTGGTGGTAGACCTTGGCATCACCCACATGGTGCTGGCACCAGAGTTATGGGGTCATGCATGTTTCCACCCAAATTTCAGAAGGAGTCCTAGGAGGCCAGTCACTGCGCTCCTGAGAGGACAGTGTGTGAAGTTCTGAGAGTGAAGCCAAAAGTGTGGTAAAGACCCCAGTAAGTTAGAGATGCCAGGAATGTGGATCTTCCACTAAGGAAGGATGCAGACTGCGAGCAGAGCCAGCCCAAGAGAGAGCCCATATGGTGAGCAATGGCATGAGTCAAAGGCGAAGGGAAGTCATCAGGGGCACGCACCAAGGCAAAAGCCCTAGAGCAAGAAGCACTGAGTGCACAGAGGCAAGAATGGTACCTGCTGTAAGCAACAGCATATATTGAAATCAATAGTATCATTCTTGACAAATTAATAGGCAAAAGCTGGACCTTTCCACATTTTCACCCTGAACACCTGCTAGTTTACTAGATCCACATGTCCTCCCAGCCACCATGGTACCTTGTGCACAATTAAACTGGTCTTAATAAGCATAGGTGGGTATAACAAATATACATAGATTGTGTGACTTCAACAACAAAAATTTATTTCTGAGAATTCTGGAGATGTGGAAGGTGAAGCACAAAGTGACACTGGATTTGGTGCCTGAGATGTTTCCACACTCCTGTATTTCCTTTCCTACATAACGAGGGATTTTAATTCAGAGATGCATGTTGCTTCTTCCTTCTTGAGGGAGCTTAGTCCTGTCAGACCTCTCTTTGTTCCACGGAACTGAGCTCTGAGTAATACCTGTGTCTCTAACCAGCTGTGTAAAGTGGCAGTATGGGGTGCAATAAGCAATGTTGGGGGTGGGGGGTTGGCTGTCCAATCCCTTTGGAGTTTATATCTTGCCACAACGTGGTCTGGGTGCTAAACATAGAGGTACAGGAGTTAATGTTTGCCTTGCTGGGTTTTGGTCTTGCTTTGCTTTTGCTTTCCAGTCCCCTATTTCTTCCACTGGAAATAGGAATGTTTACCCTGTGCCACTATATGTTGGAAGTATGTAACTTTTTTTTCCCAGAGGCTAAAAGCTAAGACTCTCCTTGAGTCTCAAAGAAGATTTTGGATTTAGGCATTTCAGCAATGCTGAAACTGTTAATGACTTTACCCTTTGAGATGCACTAAGAGCATTATGCATAATGACCTGAATATGAGTACTTGGGGGGTTAGGGATGTAATGTTATGGTTTGAATCTAAGATGTCTCCCAAAAGTCTCACGTGTTTTGAGGGTAGTTGGATCACAGGGTGCTCTACTCGCCAGTGGATTAATCAATTGATGATTTAATGTGCTATTAGGAGACAGATACTGGTCAAAGAGAAGGGTCACTGAAGCATTTAACTTAAAATAGTATCTTCTTGTCCCAGGTTTTTGTTCCCAGGTTCTCCCTTCCCTCTTCTTCCTGGTAGCCATTTCCTAAGCAGCTTTCCTCCATTTAGTCTCTTCTATCATGTGGTTTCTCTGTCACAGTCAAGCGAGCATGCATAGAATGAGACCTGTAAAACTGTGACCTAAAATAAACCTCTCTTACTTTAAGTTGTTCATACCAGGTAATGTGTTCAGGGAGAAGAAAGTGACTAAGACACTAGCCACTCTTCCCATTTTACCCTGGGTTATGCAGTTTGTTTCTGTATCAGGTAGTAAGATGCTAGGTCATCTTTCTCATTGTTCTGCCTCACAATAAGCCCCACCCCAATCTATTTTCCATCACAGGCCCTGGGTGCTAAACATGATTCTAATCATGTTTCACCACGATCAGAATCCTTAACCAGGATTCCCCTTTGTTCTCTGGAGACCGAATGCATGCATTCCTCTATCACGGTTTGCATAGATACTGCCACTTAAATTCCTTCTTGTCTTTTCCATTGATAAAATGACTCTCAGATGTTTGTTTTTCAGTGTAATTTCCAAATTCATCACTCAGAGTAGATTTGCTGGATTTTTTCTCCTCTCCACCATAGTACCCTGTGCACAATTATATTGGTCTTAGCATAGGTTGCTATAACAAATATACATAGATCGGTGTGGCTTGGACAACAAAAACTTATTTCTCAGAGTTCTGGAGATTTGAAAGGGGAAGTACAAAGTGACATCAGATTCTATGTCTAGTGAAGGCCCATTTTCTGGTTTGCAAGTGGCCCTCTTCTCTGTGGATCTGTGTGGGGTAGAGAGCCGAGAGGAAAAGAAGCCAGCCTTCCATGTCTCTTCTTCACAGGCATTAATCTCATTCACGTGATCTCCCTCTTAAGTCAATTACCTTCCAAATGTCCCACCTTCTAATTGGTATTAGATTTCAAACAGATGAATTTGGGAGGAAAGAAATATTCACTACATTCAGTATTCAAGAGCTTAGCACACTGTATTAGCAGTTGTCACTTGTTCATGTTGATCTCGCCTTTCCTTGACTGTGAGCCCTTTGAAAATAATCATTATGTGTTATTTATTCTGATGTTTCCACTACCTAATATGTTTGTGGAAACATAAAATTATACCAATTCAGTTTGTATAAAGTGTTTGAGTTTCAATATTCTATATTTACAGAATAATTTCTCATTCAAATCCAGAAGAATCGTATCAAGCAGGGCATCCAGCAGAAGTCCTTTCCTGGATACTCTATCTGGGTTACTTACTTCTTAAGAAATCACCTTTGAGAACAAGAGTACTGCTTGTGTTCACATAGTTGCAATTGCCCACAGTGGAAGTTCACCTTGTGGGTTCTCTATCTAGAGTCTGCCACTGGCTGTCATTGTGATCTTGGACAAATTATCCCCCATGGTGTGGTTCTTGCTTCTTTAATTTTCTTAACATGATTTTTAAATTTCCCTTCCATATATAGTGAACTTAGTACTGAGTGTTCCAGTGAAATATTGCTGTGTCCTATGGAGTTCAATCAAATAGTTTATTACTATTCATTGTCCAGTAATGTAAAAATCACTGATAAAATAAAAATAGATGCCAGGGTCAGATAAGATGATGGCAGAACAGGATCCCATGTAGTGGTTCTTCATTAGCCCAACACAAAAATTTAAATATAATTTTTAAAAATCTATCTGAGCCACTTAGTTTAGAGAAAAGGAAGAACTCCTTAGTTTAGAGAAAATAAATTGAAAGGAGACCCAACAGGCCAGTTAGAAGCCTCAGGGAAGCTGTAGAAACTAAAGACAATGTAGACAGGAGAACGTGTTGCCCATGAAAGGCCAGCCACCATGCAGATCTGAGGTAAGCCCAAAGAGAGGACAGATTTATTTTAGTTCACAGTTTCAGAAGGTTCTCACACAGCCCATTCACAGGCAGCCAGCAATGGCGGAAGCACATGGCAGAGGCTGGAGAGCTGCTCACAGCTTTGCAGACAGAAGCCAAGTGAAGCAGAAGCCAAGTGACAGGAGCTAATTGATATCTGGAGACTCAGTGATTGTTCACATGCAGAAGAATGAAGCGAAGCCCACATCTTCCCCTCTGAACTAAAAACAAATAAAATGGAGTAAAGACCTAGATATTGAAAAGGAAACACTAAACCTGCCAGAAGAAAAAGTAGATGAAACTTTTGAAGACATAGGCACAGGCAAGGATTTTCTCAACAGCACACCAATCGTGTACAAGATAATGCCAAGAAACAACAAATGGAATTATATCAGATTAAAAAGCTGCAGCACAGCAAAGAAAACAACAGAGCAAAGACAGAGCCAACAGAATGGGGAAACTTTCAGCAGCTACTCTAAACAGGGGGCCAATATCTAAAATATCCAAAGAACTGAAAAAAAAGACTCCCATAAATAAAAGACTCAACCAAAAAAATGATCAAAAAATGGACAATTAGAATGAACAGATACATCTCAGATGAAGTTCAAATGGCCAACAAATACATTTTAAAAATTCATCATTTTAGCCATTGAGGAAATGTAAAGCAAATCATCACTGAGACTCTATCTCATTCCAGTAAGAATGGCTATTAGGAAGAACTCAGAAAACAGAGAGTGCCGGCAAGGTTGTGGGGGAAGAGGAGCCCTCCTACATTGCTGATGGGACTGTATGGTGAACTGTCATAGAAACTGTTATAGAAATAACTATTGAGTTTCCTCAAAAATTTTGAAATAGAAATTTCATTTGACCCAGCTATGCCATTTCTGGATATTTTTGCGAAAGCCTTGAAAAGATGCACATATACCCATGTTTATAGCAACAGATTTCATATAAATCTTGGAAGCAGCCGATATCAGACATCATCATTATCAAATAAAAGGATAAAGGAAACGTGGTATGAATGCACAGTGGAGTACTACTCTGCCATAAATAGATGAATCTGTCTGTCGTTTTTGGGAAAACGGAAACACTTTGAGGCTAATGTGCTTAACAAAATGAATCAGACACACAAGGTTGAATATTGCATGCTTTCTCTGAGAAACCCAGAGGACAAGTAAGTAAAAGAGTGAAATAAAAGAGGGATGGTAGGAAGCAGATGGATTTTTTGTGGAGAAGAAAGGGGGTTGACACAGGGTGGGAAACGGAAGGGAAGTATGAATGACCAAATGCGGTGTGTACATGCATTAATCTCTCAAGTTGAATTGTTGTGTATCACAAATGCATACCAATAAAAATAATTTGGAGAAAAAAATGTGTGCCAAAAAGTGGAATGTTTTGATTTCGGGTATACTTTTATATAAGAAAGATCCTCATCTTAATGAGACTTTTATAGAGCAACTTGAGGGTTTCCTTTGAACTCAGATGCCAGGGACACAGGCAGCCCATTCATACATGAAGTACATACAGATTTACAACTGTATACAAATGGCTACTGACTTGGGACCCACCGAGCCTTCTGGGCACTCTGCACTGTTCCTCAGCTTTGGGGTTACTCTCACCACTTCACCCCTGTGGTTTTACCTCACTTTTTATTGTCACATTTGATCAGGTCAGCCAATGAGCGTGGACTGAGACTCGCCTGCACTTCTGCTCCTTGATGTGTTAAATGGTGACCGGCGCTGGCACTCACAATCCATTCCTCTCTGTTACATTTGGTTCACTTTGACTCTTCATTTCAGGAGAAATTAAGTGCCTAGATTAATTTCTTCAAGTGCACAAATGTGAAAAGTAGAAGCCCGTATCCCTTCACAGAAACAACAACTCCAATTCCCTGTGTGTGCCTGTTTTTTGAATTTCCATTGGCCTAAGCTTCTGATTTTCCCCACTGACTCCCACCTGAGAAGGCACCCAGTGACACACCACTGTGCCCAGGGACCAAGGCAAGAACTCTCCTACCCGTCCGCAGGCCAGGATGTCATGTTTTCTGGAAGCGCTTAAAGTTCAAATGCTTGGGAAGTTTGCTGCATTCACCAACAAATAATCACGGTAATTGCATATTTATCCGCTATGCTACCTGGAATACAGTCGTGAGAATTTACTCAGCACTCAGGGAAATGCAAGGTTTTCATTTTCTCTCTCCTTTTTGGAAGGAAGCGTACTGCTGAGACTATTAGAGAAAAATGCAAATCTCCCGGCTGTTTGGGAAGGCTCCAAAAGAATGAAAGTGAGCAGTGGTTACCAGCCGTGTTTGGATGGAAATGTAAAATCTTTGTCTTTAAAAGTATTTATTTAACTGCAGAGAGTTTACACAGCTTGTGGAGAATTACAGAGGAAGAAATTACATTTTGCTTCCACCACCATCGGTTTTCTCCACCTGCCAATTGTCCCCGCTTCAGTCTGCTTGGGCATTAGAAATACTTTAAATGATCAAAGGAATTATCAACATTTTCTATTAAGATGAGAAAGAATGCAGTCGGCTCAAGATAAGACATTTGCATCCCTGCTGGTCCCCATGTTCAGAACTACTTCTCGAATAACGACTTTGCCTCTTCCTTGCCCGTTGCAAAGGAGTAAGGTAGTTAGAGTTCCTAAACGTCTGGCCCCTTGACAAGCACCAAATTCGGTTCTCTGTAAATATTTGTTTAGTAAACTTTTTGTAGTAAGTTAAAACGTAAGTTAGTGATCAACTGCTGATTAATGACCAATTGGTAGATTGGTTTCAGTTCTTTTGGGGGAGTAGCCCCACTTAAGGCAGAGGTAAAATACTGGATGCCTGGATTTCTTCACAGCAGGCTCCTGTCTCTTGCTCTCTACATTTTCCCCATACTTTGAACCAACCCTAAACGTGGGCAAAACAGCAGATCCGACTTAATAACAAATGAGCTAGAGAGCATGGCGACCTCTGTTCTGAGTTTCCAGAAACAAGACATCATAATATCCACAGTAATATTTTGTTCTACTCATCTTAATATAGAAACTATAAATTCTAGGAAAAAATTACATGTCTCTTTCTCGCCCTATTGAGATAATGTATTCAAAATGAAAGACACAAACTTATAACATCAGACTGCCCAGTTGCAGCTGACAAGGCCTCTTGATGGTTCCTAAAACAGACATGACAGTCGTTGTGGGGAGACTTTCTAAAAGCCCATGACTGTTCAGTGTATCCTTAAAAAAAAAATGGTGAAGTGGGTCTCAGCAAGACCATGCAATATAAGAGATTTCTAAAACTTCTCTGAGTAATTCTTGGGATCTGTCACACCCGGGACCGATTTCTTCACGTTGCAGCAGTATGTTCTCTAAGGACCATTCAAGCACATGGGATATCTAGGTGGCAAATCTAAAGACCAGAGATACAGGCTGCTGTAAGGAAATACTTTGCTCTCTGTGGAGCAGACGGTTGGCTGGCTAAGATGCTGATTAAGAGTGTCATTCTGGGTCTCACCCACCTTCTGCTGATTGCTCTGCCACTGCCAGAAAACATCAGAGTTGTTTTGAAATAAGCACCTTTATATTCTATCAAGGTCAAACCTTTTACTCGATGTACTTAACTAACCATGTAAAATATTACATCAGCAAGCCTAGGAGGCACTTAGAGATATATTCACATTTGCATAATGTCCTCTGTAAGTTAGTCTTTGGTCCTTAAGGGTGTTTAGAATAACTGCATGCGAGAATATACTTAATCCAATCTCATTTTAGCTTTTGCTCTTTTAAGATTTCAAAATTAATAAATCCTCCTGATACTCCAAATTACCATGAGCTTTTATAAGCATAACTTTGTAACTTTAACCCATTTATGAACATACCCCACAGGCAAATGTACTAATGAATAAGAAATAACATTAGAAGTTTAAAAGATGGTCTCTTTATGAAGTAATGTAAGAAAATCCTGTTAGCTGGATCAAGTACAAAAGTGTGATTTCTTAAAAAATAGAAAATCCGTCACAAAATTACATGTAATTACAATAACCAAAGGACAGAAAGTAAGAATAGTTGAAGTACCATGCATTATTTAACTTAGTACATGTTATCACTTACTTGCATATGGATGAAAGCAGGAAAAAATGGAACAGACACAAACTCTCTGCCTGTGGCTAAAGAAATTGGGGTAATTCGCCCCGGACTTGCTTATATGCAGAATCCTGACTTATTAACCTATCAGCCTCTCAGCACTCCTGATAAGTAGTACACAGATGATGCCTCAAGCTCTTTGGTCATTGCTTCCTGGCCCCCTCCTCTCGCTCTCTCCTTTTCTCTCTCTCTCTTCCTTTTCCTCTCTTCTCTGTAATGGAGATCGAGCACAGGGCCTTCACAAGGAGCTGAGCCCCAATCTTTTGTTTGTGTCTTTGAGACTGGGTATCTCCAAATCTCCAACTTGCCCAGGCCAGGCTCAAACTGTGGCCCTCTTCCTTACTCTCTTACAGTGATAATGGCGCCCTCCCTTAACCCTCTTCCCACTGCTTGCCTTAATTTAAGGCCATCCTATCGAATAAAATCAGGGCTAGCTGCCTTCTGAGAGTGGAAGAAATCCAAAAGTTAGCTTGGCCAAAAACCTAGGCCTCTCCTATCATCAGGGCAATAAACTTATGAGTCGTACATTACCAGCCTAGGGACAATTCCATGCGAATTCTACCTCCCGAATTATTTTGTAGTGTACCCTCTAAAAGCCCGAGACACAGAAGATAAATCACTTGTCCTGTGTCACACAGCTAGTGCCTGCCTGAGCAGAAAATAGAATTTGTGTTTGCTGAGAGTCCAATTTCACATGGCTCACTGAGCTGGTGTCAAAAGGAGGGTGGAGTGGTTTCTGTTTGTTTGTTTGCTTTTTAAGGATTGCCATAAAGAATTTTAAATGACGATTGCAAAAAAAGGCATTATTCTACCAAGCCCAGTAGAACACACCTGTCATCTCATCAGCACTCTGAGAGGCTGAGGCAGGAGGACTGCAAATTCAAGCCCAGTCAGGGCAACTTTGTGACTTAGAGAAATCTGTTTCAAAAAGTGAGAAAAAAAGGCGGGGTGGCATGGAGGGTGGGGGTGGTGATGGATCTGGGCATGTAACTCAATGGAAAGGACCTGGGTTCAATCTCCAGTATCGGAGAAAAGAACGATATTATTCAATACACTGGAAATGCTGAGAATCGAACACCAGGGCCATCATAGTCTTAATGGCAGAACATCCAGTGTGTGATCTGAGCTGGGAACGCCAGGTGAGTCCAGCCCTAGAGAATGTGCAGAAGCGGTGACCAGCTGGAGGATCCCAGTAGAGGACTAGCAGCTGACTTGTGCACAGACACGCCCCTTTCAGCTGACAGCAACCTTCCAGGAAAGCGCTATGGCCATCCAAAAGCTATATTCTTCCTGCTTACGTAAAAATGAAATTTGGCCAGAGCATGTGTTCATAAGGTAATTATGAATGCGTGTATAGGATGAAAAATGGGGAATGTTTTAAGTACCTAACAACTGAAAAGGAATTACATAAATTATGCTGTAATTTATGTGGTAAAAATATTTAAGCTCATACACAAGTTTTTAGAATATGGTATGAAAAAAGAGAACATAAATTTCTTCAGTAAAATTATTTCTACTACATGATTATTGGTACTGATTTTGTCTCTGAATGGTAGGGTTAGGGCAGAGTTTAAATTTGTGTTATTTCTTATATTTCCAAATTCTCTATAGTGAGTGTGTGTTGCTTTCATAGTTAGAAACCTTCTTTTTAAAATTACTGCACTGGATTCTGTCACACTGTTGAGAGAAGGATGACTTAGTGTCACCCCCTAGGACCAAAAATACAACATATGTAAAAAGGCTCATCATAGGTTAACTTGGAAAAGTGAAAAATTAGACAAAACATAAATGCCTATCAGCAGGGGAATGAATAAGATATTATAAGTATTGTTATTATTTTAGATTTGTTACTAAACAGGTGACATTTATTAATATTTGTTTATATTATGTGATACAGGCATGCATTTTAGCCTTTTTAATCTCCACCATAACTCCTTGAAGCACATGTCACTTGAAGTGGAGGAGCAGAGCTCAGGAATCTCTGTGACGAAGCAGTCTAATGATGTACGTGATCTGAGTCTGCACAGACCCACAGTGGCCATCTGAGGGCTAGAGAGCCAGGGCTGGGAGCTGCTCCGTCTAAGAAGCCTTAGAACAGGAGACATCAATAATGGAGACTGGGGCTAAAGGCCTGAAAGCCTCTTGGTGCTTCTCAGGTGCAAGTTCACACTCAAAAGCTGAAAAATCTGGGCTCTGATGGTCACAGGTGACAGCAGCCGGGGTGGAGGGGTTGAGTGGAGGGGAATGCACTCGTTTAAGAAAAGTGGAGGGACTAAAGCATAACCCAGTGGTTAAAGCACTTGCCTAGCAAGCACAAGGCCCTGAGTTCAAGTCCTCAGCACCACATAAGCCAAGCACGGTGGCCCATGCCTGTAATCCCAGCACTCGGGAGGCAGGAGGATTTTTGTGAGTTCTAGGCCAGCCTGAGCCGCCTATTGAGATCAGGACCAGTCTGAACTACAGAGTGAAACCCTGTCTCAAAACAAAAAGAAAGAAAGAAAAAAGGGAAGGAAGGAAGAAAAAGAAAAATGAGGAAAAAGAGAAAAAAAAGAAAAGTGGAGTGAGCTCCTGCTTGAGTTTTGGCCGTTAAGACTCCCGCCGCCTATGGATAGCGCTGCCGCTGCTCAACACCCACTCAGAGCACCCTCGCCACGCGGCCAGCACTGTACTTTACCGGTTTCCTCTGCATCACCCAATCCAGTCAGGGAGACAGCCCAGAACCGCCATCACAGTACGACCATTATCTTCATTTACAGTTGAGCTATCACATGTATAATATTTGTAATATGCAGCTGTTTTGTACTTTGTATTTATATATTAGGTCTGTTGAGTTTATTTTCTTCCTATTATTATCATTACCTTTGGTATTGTTACTTCATACTTAGTACTTAAAAGAGTGCTTGCCTAGTATGCTCAACGCTCTGAGTTCAATGCCTCGTACAGGAAAAAGGAAAAAAAAAATTAAAAACAGATTCTTACATACAAAAATATTTCTCTGCCAGTAATGTTCAACATCTATTTTTCTTGCTTCCTTTTGGGTCTCCAGTCATAATTTCAGAGTCCTCAATGAGTGAGAGCTGGAGAAGATCTTATAATATTAAATAATTCATAATAGGTCTTTTAAGCAAGGTTCTAAACACCTATATGATAAAGATCTGTATGTAATTTCATTTCCCATAAAATTTTTATGAAATCAATTTTTAAAAATTAAAGAAAAACTGAATAAATTTTATCTTTATTGAAATAATTTTGCTTAAAAATGTAAATGTTAAATATTTGCACTTTAACTCTTAATAATTTTTATGTATCTAATATTAATAATTTATAATCTCAACTTTTAATAAATAAATTTAAATATCTTTTAAAACTTTTAAAAACTACATTGAAAATAATTTTCATATTTCATGAAAATTTTAATTATCATTTATTTTTATTTCAAATTACAATTTTGTGACTATACATTCAAATTTGCATTTTTAATACAATTACATTTTATTTTCTAATTTTTTAGAAAGTTACTGTGAATAAAATACAAATTGTGTGAGGATATTGATTATAACAACATCACTAATTTGTTGAAAAGGCAAGAAAAATAGATTTTATAAAGTACCACACAATGATGTGGAATACATCTATCTTTATCACTAGTCTAAACATCACCAGCCACCAATAGAACACTCAGATGCAATCATAATTAAATTTAGATGTCTCTGATATGTTGCTAACTCATGGTCTTATATAAGCCATAGCTTTACTCATATTTTCCATGGAGTTGTTATGAGAGTATTATTTTTCAAGGCAGAAAGGAATGTAACTTATTCAGTAGCTGTTAAGACTGACTTTTTGTAATGTTTAAGTCTTTAGATTTCAAAGTTTATGAGCCACTATTTTACTCTTGCTATGCAAGCCTCTTCAAGGATAATCCTGACATTAAATTTTAAAAAAATCTATTTTGAACACAGGGAACAAAGAAGGTAGAGGCATTGTGGATAACAATAACTCTAAATCCAGTGAATCCACTGACTAAAGAAGTGGAAAAGGGTAGTGTTATGGTTAGATCTATAACATCCTCCCAGAAGTCTCATACCCCACACTCAGAGGTCCGGTGTGGGGACTGTGACAGGATCACGGGGGTGCTGTACTCCTCAGTGGACTGATCCTTTGATGAGTATTGTTTGGAGCTGGAGCCTGGTTAGAAGAGGCAGGTCCCCGGGGCGCGCCTGTAGAGGACGTTGCCCTGCTCTGCTCCTCCCTTCTTTGCTTCCTGACTGCCATGAGGTGAGAAGCTTTCCTTCACCTGTCATGATGCTGCTCCTTGGAGCCAGCCAAACATGAACTGAACCCCCTGAATCGTAAACAACATTTAACTTCTCCCCATTTATAGTGTGGGCATCATATATTGCATCCCAGTTGGCCAATAGAGGCAGCTCATCCATTTCACAAAGCCTTGTGAAAATGAATGGCTGTAATCAGTTATAAACTGGAAGAAACTACAAATTCATCATTAATACCTTAGTCAGGAATAGTGAGAGGACATACTTGGCATCTCCACACACCCTACCTCATGCCCTCCATAAGGACACCACATTATGTAGAGTCGCTGGGCAGCAGTAATAGAATGGACAGCCTCTCTGTGGGATGCAATCAGAGTGAAGTGAGTGTTTCTACCATGCACAATCCTAGCATGGTTCTTTAACTGAGACTTTTAAAATACACACATTATTTCAGAATATCTGACTCAAACAGTGGGTGTTAGAAGCAAATCTTATCAAATAAACTACAATCTTTCTTGTACTAGTCTCCAAAACTCATTTCCTTTTCTTTTAGCTAGTTGTGGGCACAGTTAACCTCATCTTCATTTTCTTACATTTTGTACACAGCCTACATTTTTCTCTTGTATCATCTAATACTTTAGCAAAAGAGACCAACCAATCTGTCAGATCCATGATCTGACTGGGTACTTTTTCTTTCTCATCATTGTCACTCCCCAGCTGTAGCCAAGAGCTGTGCAGGTGGCAGGCTACTGATTCTTCTCGTGACCTCAGTTTACTGGTCTGCCTGATCTCAGTCTCCTTTGGAATCACCCTACGTGAAATCTGTCATAATTGCAGTGTTCCAAAATCTCAAGGGCCTGCTCCTAATTACCCTTTCTTCACTAGGCTCACCTCCTTAAGATTGAGACCCTTCCCAGTCGCCCCATGGGCTAGGGACTAAGACTTTAACACATAGTCATAGGGGGTTGGGGGAAACATTTCAGATACAACTTATAACAGACATGATCCCTGAAAATCTGGTTGGAAAAAAAGGAGAGAATCCAGCAAAGAATCATAAAAGAACACTTCTCTTACTCCAACGGCTTGCTTAGCCCTTTCCTTCCTTCCTAATTCCTTTCCACCTGTCTCCAAGCACTTCTACCACTTAAGTCTTTAGGAATCTTCTAAGGTCAAAACAATGATTCCTTTAATCCTGACTCATACAAGACAATCTTTTGATTCTTTTAACCCTTTGGTAGAAACCCTTCCTCATTGTATGAGGATAAGATGTACTGTACGCCGCTCCTACATATATTCAATTTATGTTAATTTTTAAATCCAAATCAAATCAATCAATCCTTTCTGGGCTAAGACTAACTCCCAGTCCCAAACCCACTCTCCCTCCTGGGCCCCCACACCTGACCGCCTCACCACCAAGAGGTATGGTGCCTATTTCTTCCCACTCTCATTCTCTAATTCCATTCTGTCCTTTGCCAAACCAGCATCGGTTCTTATTGAGATGAAATGCAAGAAATGAGAACACAGAAAACAGACTTGCAAGAAAGGGGGAGATCGGAAAGCGTCTTGCCAACGGGAGTCTCGCTTCTATCACCCCCCTTTTTTGTTAGAAAGGTAGTGATGGTAAAGCTGAAGGAAATTTTTATGAGAAAGCTAAGCTCTCAATTGATCTACATGATATAGAACAGAGGAAAGACAGAGGAGAAGACAGTAAGAGGAAAAAAGTGGGAGATGCATAGAAGCTTATTACTGGGGGAAGAAGGTATTGTAGGTTGGATCTGGAATATCCCCCAAAAGCCTTGTGTCTGGAAGGTGACTCAGTCAGGGGGTTGACTCATTGATTTCCTGTGCAACTAGGTGGGGCCTGGCTGGCAGGTACAGATCACAGAAACACAACCTAGAAGGATATATGCTAGCTACGCCTTTCCTCCACTCCCAGCTTCCTGTCCCGACCTGCCATGAACTGCTTTTTCCAGGTAGGCTTTTACCATTGCCCATGAATGGACTGGGACCTTCTGAAGCTGTGAGCTAAAATAAACCTTTCCTCACACAGGGGATACGCTAGAATTGCTGTAGAATGCCGATGAGGTGAGATGGGAGGGGACTTGTTGTCAGTGGGAGGTATGAACATAACACTGAAGCACCCTGTAAGTGATGGAGGTAAAAATTGTAATTCTTTAATTTCTTCTGGCCACTGGCTTCTGAGAATGCATTTGAATGGGCTTCCTAAACCTCATTTTGTATTTAAGTGACACAATAAAAAAAAAAGCCTCTGATGCCAAAGGTATTATGAAATCTCCTCTGACATTCCATAGTGGGCATTCCTCTCCAAACAGAAGATGGTCAGACACAAGGGCACAAAAATGTGTTTAGTGAGTCATGGCCTTATTGGTTTAGGAGGGGTCTCGAACCTTCCGGGCAGACCTAGCACTGCCCATTAATACACTTTCTTTCTTTTCTCCTCTTAGAAATTATTTAGACTTTGCTTTAAATGTCTGTTTCTTACTTTCCACAGGGAAAGAAAGAATTTTACAATGACAACTTTTTCTATCTGAATTATATTCTAGGAGGGTTTGCAGCATTTTATTTGTTGGCCTACAAATACAATAAATAAAATGGGTCTACAAATGCTCCCTATTAAAGATCACTGAATGAGGCTGGGGGTGCAGCTCAGCATGAAAGCAGTTATCCAGCAAGCACAAGGCTCTAGTTTCAGTTCCCCATTGCCACATAAACTAAGCATGGTGGTGCCTGTAATCCCAGCAGCTGGAAGGCTAAAACAGTAGGATTGCCATAAATTCAAGGCCAGCCTGGCCTACTGAAAAAAAAAAAAACATTGAAGTAAATGTTTATAGATTTTCAGTTTTCTGATGTGTTTATATTATTCATAATAAAATGCTCAAAAATACTAAGAACATTCACTTCTAATTTATTGTTCACTAATAAATGAAACTCAAAATACTGAGAAAAATAAAAAAGCACGTTTCCTTTTTCCTTTTGTTTATCTCAGAGTTGAGAAATAACTTCTAAACATGGGAACACAAGTTGTGACATCCACTACTCCCTTTTCACCCAGTTAAGAACATTCAGGAAAAGACTATTCAATTTAAAATTACTCTTTACAGGGATATAATCTGGGAAAAAAATCTAGGGAAATAATTTACCAAATACTACTAATCTCTGTTTTGCTCACTTTACTATTAAAACACATTTATATTCTAAAGAAAATGTGATTTAGATAATTGCTTATAAGTCTACCATGATTTCCAGAAATGTGAGTTTCTGTTGATCAAAGAGCTTGAGATCAGATTCCAAAACAGAGGGCCTCATTCAGGAAAAGAATTCATTACTTTTCATAAGAGCATAATCCAAGTCCAGAAGCAGCCATGGCTTATGGATGCCAGATTTAGGGATAAATTCCTTTTTGGTCAGTGGAGAGTGTTGCCATTTTAATCAACCATTTTCTAGCTCATAGAATTCCATGTGGTGTCAGGTCATTTCGAACAAGGGAATGCTCTGACATGGCACAGTGCTTTCATTTCTCTCCCTAAGTAAAGCGAAAACATACCCTGTTTGGGGAGCTGCTGTTTGGTGGCCACCACTCCCAAGAGCCCGTTGATGCCTGCTGGCAAAGCTACCCGAGCTAGTCATGCATGAGTAGTCTCCTCACTAATGTTTTGGCATGTCACGGTTATGCACCGCTAAGTCTTTGTCAGGAATCAACCTGTTGCCAATGTTTGGTGTTCATGCCTGTTGTTATTAATTTTCTTTCTTCCCCACTTCTCTAGCAATCACTCTCTGATGTGAGTGGTCAAGAGAAAGAGTGAGGGAGCTCAAGATGGCTGTCCTTCCCACGGACTTGCAGGAGCAAAGGGAGACGAAGGGCAGAGGGGGCATCAAGCCACCTCCAAAGGAGCACGAATTCCTAAGTGTAAAGCTATTGTGCTCTACCATGGCTGCACTGGAATCACTGGAGGAGATTTAAAAAGATTAATCTGGGCCTCTCTCCCATGGCTAGTGTGTCTAGGGATCAACTGGAGCTTCAAGAGTGTTTTCAAATTTCCCCAAGGTGATGCTGATGTGGAGTCAAGATTGAGAATAGCTGTCCTGAGCCGGTGTGCCATTTCTACTAGGATCCACTCTGTAATCATCCCCTATCTCCCACTCAGGCTCATTGTGCTGTCTATCAGATGTCATGGGATCCTAGAACACTACAACCACCAAGGATCTGCGAGATCAGCTAGTCTTGTCCTCTCTAATAAAACAGCTATGAAGTGACACAAAGAACACTGGATCACAGTCCCAGGGCTACTACATTCTTCTGCTCTGCTTAAATGAACTATAGAAAATCAACCTCCTTCCTCTGCATTATTGGACCTTTAGGAAACTCACTGAGCATCAGAAAGTACTCACCTTAATTTCAGGCACACGGCAGTGTTTAATAGCTCAGTAGGTATATGTGTCTTTGTTTCTGTTTGTATAAATGGGACACTACATTTCAAAGGGGTAAAATAATTTTTCACAGCTCCATTATATCTATTTCTGTCAACAGTATTCTTGTTTGTGTATTTTTGGCTTTCTTAGTGGGACGAAGTGAAAGTATATTTAGTTCCATCCACTGGTTACTTCTTGTCTTCCTCAGTCCACGTATAAACACACATACAAACGTGGCAGAGAGGGGCTGTGGGTCTTACCCGAGGACCTCAGTTTGATCCCTAGCACAACCAGGAGAGGGAGAGGAAAACAGAGGGAGGGAGGGAAAGGGGCAGAAAGAGAAGCGAGAGAGAGATAATTTGGTTTAAGAGGATCTATGATACAGAAACAAAGGGAAATGTTAATGTCGCTTTAGGATTCCCAGGGCTTGGACAGCTCCCCAAACCCCAGGTCTGTAAACATTCCACTTTGGAGGCCCAGACAATATATCTACATCTCTTCCCCTATCTCCTCCATCGACAAAATGAAAAAATTCCACCAGAGATTAATTCTTGCCTGCCTGGCACTTTAAAGATTAAAATGTACTACATGAAAAAAGTAAAGCATTAGCCATAGGGAGGAATAGGAAAATCACCAAGGGAAGAGGTAATAACAAGTGAATCAACCAGAAGGTAAGCCTTTACTCAAATGAGCTACACAATTGCTGTAAACTTAAATTTCCTGTCTTGATCCCTGGAGTATCTGTAGTTTGCTGATTGAGACTTAACTAAAATCAAAATTCCAGGCAAAGCTGCTGCGTTACATGAAAGGGCCAGCCTGTGTTTAAAATGAGAAAATCTACAGTAAGTTTGTTCTCAGATGAACATTAGGGTATTATGGTGCTCGTGCGCTCTCTCTCTCTCTCTCTCTCTCTCTCTCTCTCTCTCTCTCTCTCTCTGTGTGTGTGTGTGTGTGTGTGTGTGTGTGTGTGTGTGTGTGCGTGTGTGTGTATTTCTGTCTCTTGCCCTTCCTCTCACTGTATTCCTCTCTTCTCACATTTAAATACGTTACACATGGTGGTATCTTGGGTCAGGTATTCCTACAGCTAAATGTCTACCTATGAAAAGAGGCTTTTTATTGACATTCAAAGTGTTTGGGAGCCACTAAATAGTTCAAAAACAAAAAACACTTTGCGGGACCAATATAGACTCTTGACTCTCTCTCTTGCCCCCAATTGCTTCAAAGTTCTACAAATGTATCTCATTTTGGTCAAATATTTGTTAAATCGTGTACCTGACTCCAAAAATAACCCTGTAAAATCCCTTAGGAGAATCTTCTTCTCTTGAAATTATAAAGCATCTCTTTCCTGAAGTGTCTTCACTAACCACAGGGCTGCTACTTTTCGCATTCCTACTAATGTCTGAGCCTCATGTCTTTCAAGAAACCTTTGCCGCTACAGACTGTGCTGCTCCATCCATGCCCACGTGTGAGAAGTTAGAGAAAAAAGTATAAGACAAATTTGGAAATGACACAATTAATTCTTGGCTGCAATTTCCTGCAAGTGTGGTTCTCAAAGATCTGGGGAGATGGGAGGTAGGGGTGTTTGGAAGGTAGGCTTTTATGAGGTAATCCCATCAGGAAGCAGGAAAGCCAAGCGCTGTCCCCATGTCACAATGTCCCTGGCTTGAGCTAATGAACTGGGTGCCAACCATCTGGAATCACCACATCTATCCTGGAGGTCCCACCCACAGGCCCTAGGATCCTCCTGTGTATATTTAAGCTAGAAGGGATAACCACCTCCAGGTGACACCAAACTGTGGCCAGAACCAGGACAGATTTAGACGGTAGAGGCCCAGGGAACCCTCAAATGGCTGACGACTTGGGCAACCTCATTCCAGTCATTCTGTTAATCTTGCAATATGACACCAACTTTTAAGTAAGTGAATTTTTGGACCATGCCTGCCCCATCATGACGTACTTTTTTGTTCTGCTTCTTTTTCCCAATTCTATACAATATGTTTGGGGTTTTCCCTTTTCTGTTTTTTTTTTTTTGGTTTGTATTTTTCAACCCCTTGTCAATTTACAAGTTCACGGAAAAGAGGAGCCATGTTGACCCCTCCGTGGTTTCATGCTGACACAGCATCCAGTGTGGTGTCCGTGAGGAGCAGAGAGTCGCTGGTTCCAGGAGCAATCACGCTGTTGCAGCTTCAGTATGGTCTGGACTGTTTCTACATGGATTTCTGTGACTGACTGGGAATAAGCCTTAGTGGAGTCCCCCTTTCCCCCAGGACACATAGAAGGCTTTTGTGCATGGCTCTGTCATTGGCCACTTTTAGGACACAAGTAGTACATTCTTTATCAGAGAGGTAAACAAAGGAACATAAAGGTTTTACTTTTTTAAAAATCCTTGTAAGTCCCTTGCTTGGATAGAAATGAAACTTTTTGCTTTTTCTGACTTTCTAGTTTTCCACAGAGCCACTCATCAAGCCTCTGTTAATGTTTTCTATTATGCTAAGTGATGGAAGAAATAAAAACCATGCGCACACACACACACACACACACACACACACACGCACACACACGCACAAATACTATTAGTGTATCTTTCTCAGGAGGAGCCACCAGCCTAAAAGTCTGGAATGTGCTTGGCTTTGCACCCATCACAGCAAGGCATTAGGAATATTGGATTTAGTGTTGTGCGTCCACAGATATAAAATTAGGCCGACAGAAGTCTGGAACTACGCCTTGCTCCATACTGCTAACTTGCAGAGCGCTGGTAGCCAAGAGGGTTTGGAACGGTTGTCTCTCTACAGAGGCTGCCATTCATTTCTGTGGGAACGGGCCACTTATATCTAATTACAGTTTCTGCTTAAATTAACAGGACAGATATGACAGCAAAAACGTCTTCACACTAACTGGTGGGGAGACCTTTAGCTGACACAGCTTATGAAGTAGTTGGCTTTGCAGCAAAGTAATGTCAATTTCTAAAAGTAATTTAGAATTCGTATGATTCCATCCAGCAATTTATGGCAGCCAGAGAAAAATACTTGGGGATGGGGGTGGAGCGGTAGGGTGGGCAGGCAGACGCATAGTATTTTAGAAGAACATATAGATTATCTTACAGAGTTGACAATTTTTAGAAAGATTAGGTTATTTTACACAGCATCATCACACAGCTTGTAGTGGTAGTACTGGTACTTCAGTCCTACAGTTGAAACTCAGAGCCTTTCCTTCAACCTTGACTGTTCACCAGACACTCAGCCCCTGACTCACATGAAAACACCATGGGCAAACATGTAGAAGAGATTCCATGCTCAACACCAGCCCGGCAGTACTTTGACTAGCCTTATTCTGACCAGTCAACTCTATATTATGAAATTCCAGGTGAATTGAGCCCCAGAACCCTACAGATATCCCCACTGGGTCACTGCATAACCTACAGATTTGGTCACAATAGAAGCCTATTTTCAGCCAGGAAATGGGGCCAGGCTGACTTGAGAGGTGACCTCCCAGAAGACATGAAGCTCAAGGTTCACAGAATTTGCCACTGAGCTGCATGCTGTGTGTTTTACATGTTGTTCTTCTGTCTTTCAGTTTACTAAACCTCTCCCATCTACCTACCTAACCAGCCAAGTTGATGGACCTTATCAGTTTGCAGCCCTTGCATCTGTGACCTGCACGCCAACTACCATCTCTTTACCTTGATCAAACAACTTAGCAAACAACTGTTTTGGCAGGGCAGAAGGTGAGAACCACAGATATCCAGAGTTTGACCCCAGAGGACGACGCTCAGCTGGAGCGGACCAGCCCTGAGTCTCAGATACAGACACAGAGCTAGTGTCGGTTGGAGCTTTTGTAAAAGACAAAAAGACCCAGCCTTGTTATTAGTGAAAATAACTACTAAAGACATAGCTTGAAAAAGTCACGATATAGTTTCATAGGGTGTTAGATACAGTCAGTCTCTGTGTCTGTGGGTTCTGTATTTACAGATTTAACCAATCAGGGAGAGAAATTTTTCAGAAAAAAAAATTGTTGTACTGAACATATACAGACTTTCTCTTATCATTATCCTCTAAACAATGTAGCACAGTATTACTTATGCAGTATTTATATTACATTAGGTATTAGAAGTAATATGAAAATTACTTAAGTTTACAGAAGGTTGTGCATAGGTTAGATGCAAACACCAGGCCATGTTATTGTTAGATAAAGGGCTTGAGCATTCTTGGGTTTTGGTATCTGCAAAGGTGTATTGGAATGAGCCCCCTACCCCATGAACACTCAGAATCAGCTATATAGGTATTTTAGATTTTACAATATAAAATGAAATATATGTAAACATGTACATATGTAATATATTTTTTCCTGAGGAATACACCCCATTTAAAAGTTGTTCTTCAAAATGAGACACTTAAATTTTTCTTAATCACTCATTCTAATTCTTAATTTGAAGATAGAAAATCCCTGTTTAAAGGTATTGTTCTAGAAACTGAATGATAGGAGCTGGAATTCTGGATGATAGCGTCTTGTCTATGGTATCACGATCTTTTTATTTATTTTGTGCTATAACTTTTTTTACAGCCTGAAGAAAAGGAAAGTATCATCTGGATTTACAGCCACTCCCCACTGCTCACATTGTCACCTGAGTGCCACCTCTTGTCAAATCAGCAAACTCTGTCTCTATCTGGTCCTTTACAGAAAAAAAAAAAATTGCTGACCCTGTGCTAGATGAATGATACAAGCCTTAGACTTTACCACCCAAAATAAGCTTCTTAGAGGTTTCTCAAAACCAGCAAAATCACTGCACCTGATTTCAGAACTCAGGACATATTGCTGCAAACACCTAACTTTCTATGCCTACACTCCACAGTCAAGTCATTGAAAACCAACCTTAATTTAAGTACATTTTTACTGGTAAACTCTCTCTACAAGGTACATAATAAAACAATCACTCTTTACACCGATGGTCTCAGGCTACCAAGAGTACATATTTGCCTGCTTTATTTTAACATTGAAAAAAGAGCACTCACAGGATGAATCTAAAAATCTCTCTCTTTGAAAGAGAAAACAGAGATTGGTGAGGTATAATCCCAGCACTCTGGGAGACTGAGGAAGGAAGGAAGGAAGGAAAGAAGGAAGGAAGGAAGGAAGGAAGGAAGGAAGGAAGGAAGGAAAATGTGATAAAAATTATTTCTGTTTAGAAGAAAAAAATGCTGCTTCCAAATATTGAAATAACTCCTCATTTAAATAGCACTGGCTAGGTAATAATCTTCTGATAGAAAATTCTGTGAGTGGTCTCTGCTTCTCTAAAAATCTCAACACACTCCTATAATCCCAGCACATGGGAAGCTGAGGTAGGAAGATTGCCAGATATTTAAAGCCAGCCTGGCCAACATAGTGAGTTCAGGACCAGCCTGGTCTAGAGAGCCAGGCTCTGCTTCAATAAACAAACAAACAAATAATAAATAAAATCCCAAGATACATCAATTAATTTCAAGCCATAGGCAGTGAACAGAATAAAGCATACTTTCACTTGTAAATTTAAGAAGGGTAAAAAGTGGAACCCTGCCCCCCAGGTGAACCCTTGAGCCGCTGTTGAAGAAGCAGAATGTGGGAATTTAATAAAGGAGGCACTGACCATCCATAAATGATCCCTGGAGTCCGGGACACACATAAAAATACACCATCTGTGAATTCCAAGTCCCCTTTCTTGTTCATTGATTCTCACTGAAACGCTGCTTTCATTGCAAGGGTGAGCTTACTGTTCTGGGGCTGGGGGATGTTGCTGGTCTCCATCCCAGAACTCACACGGCATCGTACATTCATCACTTCACGGTACAGATGGAGAAGGATTGAGGCTGGAATCGTCAGCAGTGATGTGGGTCGCGTTTCTACTACAGTGGTCTCAAAAAAGCCATTAGCCTACTTTGTGCCTCAGCTTTCTTACCTGAAAAATGGGTAGACCATGGAAGAGCCCCAGCCTAGGCTATGTAAAGCTACAGCAATAAGCCAGGAGGATGGTCAAGCTAGAGATTACATTAAAAGTAGTAGTTTCTTCCAGAATGGCATTACCTCTGTTTTCAATTCAACTTAGCAAACACACATTGAGTGTTTTCTTACTTCTGAGTGTAAGTGTGGTCCTACTGCCCATGTACCACAACCTGTGCCTGGCTGCTGCCTTCCTGAGCTTTCACTCTCAGGGAAGCAGGCGGTGTGGCTCCACATCCCAGTGTCCTCCCCATCCCGAGCTCTCTCCCCCATTGGGCTAAGTCGAAGAAAGAAGCAACTATAAATGTGAATTTTGGAACTCTTGCCATTGTCTGATAAAACCCTGAAAGTGACCAGCCACAGGCTGTCTCCACTGATACATGTGCCAGGTTAGGGAAAAAGAAAAGAAAAGAAAGGAAAAGAAAAGAAAAGAAAAGAAAGAAAAGAAACACCCCAGGTGGTACCAATCAAAAAGTTGGCAAAGGGACGGAAGCGGATAGTTCACTCTCGCGCATCTAGGTGGATGAGTTTGCTGGCCATATCCTGGTAGACCTCTTGTAGACCATATTTCACCCATTTATCTTCCCAGCCCCTACTTACCATGTCAGGTGCAGAAGGATGATGAAAGACAGGCTGAAAGCGAGATGAAAGCCAAAAACCCCTGTCCCTCCCCTTAAATGTTTGGTGGCGAGGAAAACAAAGAATTGCCATATTCATTTCTAAACTTAAGCTTTGGTAAAGGGCTTGCCATACCAACATTTTTGAATAATCTATTAGTGCTTATTAATTATACAGAACATTGGGTTTCAGTGCAACATTTTTACACAGGATACATTTTGATTGTATCTATCCTTCCACTACCCTCCCTCACCCGCTTCTCTCTGACTCCCTTCCTCTCGCCTAAGTCTCCCTTCTATTGGTACATCGCCTCATCCCTCTGAGGTTTTACATATTAGGAGAAACAGGTGACATTTGAGTCTGGCTTATTTTGCTTAATGTGTTTCATTTTCCTGAGAATGGCATAATTTTTTTTCTTTCTGAATGAGCAATATTCCACTGTGTGTATACACCACATTTTATTTTAAAGACAGAGTCTCACTCTGTAGTCCACTGGTCTTTAACTTAATATGTAGCCCAGGCTGGCCTCAAACTCATGGCAAATGGCCACGCCAGGTTATGCAAGGCTGGGAATCGAACCCAGGGTCTTGAACTTTTTAGGCAAGTGCTCTAACCACTGTGCTATTCCTCTAGCCCCCACATTTTCTTTGTCCATTCACTTCTCAGTGGGCATGAGTCAGATTCCACAACTCGGCTCGCGTGAAGAGTGACACAATACACACGGGAGTGCAAGTATCTCTACCGCACTGACTGGGATTCCTCTGGGTGTACACTGAGGACGGGAAGAACTGGATTGACAGTTTTATTGATGATTAACTCAAAAAGGGATCTTAAAACTTAGAAATCATCTTTACATTTACATCTCCTGACTATCTCTGTCTTATCAATGTGAACCTGAGAAACAATTTTTTTAGGGCTCAAACCCAAAAAGAAAAAAAAAAAGGAAACTATTTTTCTTACACATCTGTAATATGACTTCCTCAAATACCAAATGCAAAACAAGAAAAGACACATTACTAACTATTGGTTTAAAAAACACCATTTTACACAACTCTCTGGCACACTTGGAAAGTGACACAGAATTCTACTTAGTGAATGTGACTAAGAGTCCTTCAGATAGCCACTCCAGTCGGTAAAGAAAGAGTGACAGGAATGGAAATGTTAACCTTCAGCATGCTGGTGCTATCCCCCTTCAGGCCACCCATATGTGTTATGATCAAAGGAGAGGCAATTTAAATTTGTTGGGCAGAATTTTTTTTTATTCCAGCCTATGGGCAAGGCTGTTTTATTTGCTTGACCCTCTCTAGTCCTAAAACTATTTATGGTCAGATATTACCAAATGTGTGAAGAGCCACAGACCAAAATTACATTTCTTTTAACCAAGGATAGGGGAAATAAGTTAATTTCATGCTATTTCTTGAGGTCAGATAACAAAATGCACATTTACCCAGGAAGAGAAATCATAAGCTTTTCCTCCCAAAGTTATAGTCCAGATAGTAAAAGCAGCTGAATCCAGGAAGTAGGTAAAGCCAAGCTCGCCAAGGGGACAGTTAACTCTGACAGAGCTGATCATTTGCTTTCACAGCCCAAGGCCAATGGTAATGGCGTTTTCACAGGGAAGCAGGGCTCTGGCAGCCATCTTGTCTGAGTGTGTGTGTGTATGTGTGTGTGTGTGTGTGTGTGTGTACAAAGAAAATGGTGGTGGATGTACACAGTGGAATAGTTTTGGGTCTTAAAAAAGGAAACATTCTGTCATTCATGTCAATATGGATGGAACTGGAGATCATTATGCTAAGGGAGATGGACCATGCACTGGGAGAAAAATACCAAATGTCCTCCCTTACCTTTGGAAGCTAAAACAATTGAACTCAGGGAAAGAGAGAGTTGGATGAGGTTACAGAGCCTGGGGATGAGAAGAGGAAATGAGGTCAGAAGGCACAAAACCTCAGTTGAGAAAAAAAATAGGTTGGATTTTGTGTTTGTAAGATCTACTGGACAAATGGTAAACAATAACTATATGGCAAATATCAAAATTGCTGAGTAAATTTTTAATGTTCTCACCACAAAATACCAGAATATGTGTTTAGATACATTAATTAGCATGGTTTAATTTGACATTGTATTCATAAAGCCTAATATTATTTTGTCCCCTATAAACATATGCAAATATAATCTGTCAATTCACAAATAAATACTTACAATATTTAGAACTCAACTCACATCTATCTAGAGTTGCATCCAAGCATCCAGTTCACTGGGATCCACAATTTCTCACGTCTTCCTTGATATCCCAACCATCCTCCCTCAGGAGAATTCCTCACTTGTTCTCTGATTTCTGTCTTACTACTATCAACCAGGCTGAGAGTTCTGCTTTTAGCTCACTAAATTAAAAGAATACTCTAAGAAGAGTAACGGTTGGTTGATTCAAGTACTTAACAACTTTCCATCAGTATAGTAGAGAACATAGGCCAAATAAAACTCAGCTCCCACAAAGTGTGACCACTCTACAGGTACCTAAGAGAAACAACTGGACCTCATTTGTTGTATCTACTTCTCTGTAACCCAAGAGAGAACGAAGTCAACACAGCTTCCTAGATGGCTGACTGGCAGAACCCTCTGACAGCTTACTGAATGTCAATTGCTCCAGCCCACCCCTGGAATTTCTATTTCAGGAGTTCTGGGGTGGGGCTGATGATTTTTTTTTTTTTTTTTTGCATTTTTAATCTGGGAACCACATTTTGAGAATCCCTGTCGGAGACCAAGACTAGAGCAGTCTCAGAGCAGGAAAGAATAAACACTAATTCCTCTTGAATTATTTATACATACCAGAATCCAATGTATAATACTCATGAACAATTAAGGAAGTCTAACTTTCTACTCAGATGTTGCCTTGGATCAATACTCTGGGACACTTTCATATTCCCAGAAAATTGTGGGTCAAGAAAGATAACCTTGAAGATCTGAGACACTGGTACATTTATAGCTAAGATGATCTTGAGGCAATTCTGGTCCTCTATCCTCAAAGGCCAGGCAGCTCACTCGCAGATTCTCTCAAGCTGAAGCATCCTACCTAGAATTCTACTCAAGAACAGAGACACAAACCCAAGCGTAGTTGATGTCAGATTCTGAAGCAAAGCATTCAATTAATGATGCGCCCGTGAGCGGTGAGGATGACCTTGGGCTGTGACCTCAAGTGCCAGACCTCAGCACACCTGTTCTGAAGTGCAGATATCTTAAAAACTATCCCCAAGTAGTTCAGGCCTCTTTCCTGCTGAGCTTTACAAGCCTCCACTGTGAAATGATCTGTGAGAGGGGAATTCCTCAAATAGATCACTAGTGTTGACAAAGCAATTTCATTTGATCTTCACAATTCGGTGGGTGTTAGCATTAGTATGGCTCCCATTTTACAGATGAAGAGATGGAAATTCACTAAGGTTTACCCAAGGTCAGAGAACTGAGATCAAAACCAAGGCCGTACAAGCGTGATGAGCGATGCCACAGTGCCTCTCAGAGGCCAGGGAGCAGATGTACAACTGTTTTGAACAGAAAAGTCAGAAGGACTAACAGACTCATTGAAATTCTTCGTGCCCATCAAAGTAACAAAAGAACAGGGCAGGGGGCAAGCTGTTGAGCCAGAAAACGATAAGGGAGCAAACAAAACCACAAATAAACTTGTATTTAAAGAACATTTACACAGTGACTTTATAATAACAGAGTAAAACACGCCCCAGAGGGCACCCACTGGACGTTCTTGCACGAACTCTCCTGCAGTCTTTGGGCATACACCTAACTTAACACCACCCCAAAGACATATTTTAATATGCAACTTTGCTGAGGTTTTCCTTTTAGGGCTGCCCAGGAAGAACCACTGCTACAAGAACTGGAAAAGCTTTTGTTGAAAGTGGTCAATTTCCAAAACCTGGTGATGTTGAGAACGCTTATTGAGACAGCTTTAAATATGTATTCGTGAAGATGTGCTTTCCTCATAAGCTTATTCTCGTCTGTGCTTCTTATCTGGCTAGGTCCTGGGACAGGGCCAGCCTCAAGCAAAACTGACAGAAGTTTATTTTCAGCACACATGCTCATTCCTAAATGCACACCCCTCCCCACCTTCCCCGCCTGCCCATAACAACCTCGGGTACCTGTTCCTACCTCCCTTCGGCCAAGGACTCAGTTTTCTTTCCTGAGCAACCAAAATCCACACTCCAGAAAAAAAATGATCGATTTTTTTTTCACATTCTTAATCCAGTGGATACAAACTTTTGCTGAATATTAAAATTATCTTTCAGTTTTAAAGAAAGATATCAGCAGCTGAGCTCCACCTTAGACCAAATGACCCAGAATTTCTCAAGTGGGCATTGGTATTTAAAAAACAAAACCAAGGCTTTTAGTGATCCTAACAGGCAGCCAAGATTAAAAAACACCAGACATACATTAATAGAAAGAATGATTATACCTGTTACATTGTCCTTTCTGGAAATATTTGTATATCATAACAAAGCCTTAGTGGTACAATTTTTCAGGCAGGTCCTAAGACGGATGCGGAAGAGCTACAGAGAGAAGAGAAGCCCCTGCAATTACTTCCCCTGGAGGTGAGTATCCCCGGGTTTCCTTCACCATTAGTGAGCCTTGGGAGGAGCAATGAGAGGCCTCACACCTGCATTTGGCTTGCAATGACTCTGCCTGATGGCTCAGTTCTCAGATACACCATCCTGTGACTGGTGTTCATGTTGGTGACCCTCAGACCTTTCAGAAGTTTCTATTTCCTCTCCAGGATGGTGGATTATTTTTCTTCTTAGGCCTAAATAAATACATTCCTATGATTTCCAGCATTCAGTTAAGGTAGGGAGCACCATGATTAAATTATCATGGTCAGTGCTTTGAGGCTGGCTCCCCGATCATCCCATAAGAGACGGATGAAAGACGGCCATCTCAGTCAGGTCAAGCCTGTAGAATGGCCGCTTGGTAGGGTTCCCAGGAAGTAGGGTCTGATGCCCAGCTCTTTAGGATCTGCACTGCAGCTTTGTCTTTCCACCTGAGGAGGATGGGCCCTCTGGAGATAGCTCATACTAAGCTCATACTCACCAGAGCTCATACTAAGCTCATATACACCAGAGTCCTAACTTCTGTTGAGCTCTTTTACTGCCAAGCCTATTGGCCAAGCCTGTAGTTTAGCTTAGGAAATTAAATTAAGGTCAGGAGAATAAAGTATGAGAATAAAGGCAGAGAAAAGATACATACCCAAGAAGTACCCCCGCCCCAAATGCTTCTGGAGATCCCATATAGAGCTGCTCAAAACACTCCTGAGGTTCCTACCTGCTGGCCATACTTCCTGCATCCCCTCTCCTTGTCTTTGAAAGAGAAGCTTGCTTTCTGAGAAGTAGACTTTGGGAACATTGGAACATTGGGTCAGGCTGAGGAAACCTCGCTGAAGGAATATTGCCAAAAAGAGTCAATCACCCAGTATCTGAGGCAGTCTCTTCTATCAGAACAGTGGTCCTCAAATGCTTCTGCACATCAGAAACACCTGAGAGCTTTAAAAAAATCCCAATACCTACAACAGCCAAGACCAACTGCATCAGAACTGGCAATGGGGGGAGCCCATGTCTCAATGCATTTGGGTGATAAAATACCACAGAAATGACAAAATAAAGCCCATGGCACTTCCACTTACTGAGTACCTACAAGACAGGCATGATGTGCATTATTTCTTCTAACTCCCCTAAGTGACCCCAATGTTTATGAACCACTGAACTGTGTCTGTGAAAATTACTTGTATACCTGCATGTAGGTTCTTCTGTCTCCTGGATGGGGTTGAAAATAAATTCCTACCCTTTTTTTCTATCTACTGTCTAGTTAGGAAGTTTTAAGGCAGGCAAAGTTTAGATTTATATTTATATATCAGACACTGAAGTCTTTTACATACTTTGCCTCCTTGATTCTGGACACAGGCTGCCCATCCATTGCATGGGGCTGAGCTTCTAAACATATCCATGTCACTGACAATGTCCCCCTTCCATTCTCCTTGTCTCCTTTAATTAGAACCTCAGAACTTGGGTCTGGAAATCTGAAGATTTTTTCATACTCTCCAGATTAAGGGGTTCAAAACTCAGGCTGAGAACTGCTGAGCCACATAGATCACCTGGCACTTGTGACATCTTTTGGTACTTGTCATAATAATATCACTCTTTATAAAGGGCTACATTACAGAGTAAACCAATCAGATAAAATGAATCAAATGAATGCCTGTGACATTCATATATCAGAAATACTTAAAAATTAGTCAGAAATGTGATGCTAATAAACTCAGGTCTTAATACATGCATCTTAACACAAAGGGCAAAAGTTAATACAGTCCATTTCTACTAAAGGAGATGACTTTTCAGAAGTAATTTGAAGGGGAAAGAAAAAGGACAGCATCCATGCCAGCATTGCCCTCTTCCCACTAAATAAATGTTAAACCACTATATTTCAACACTCTCAGTGACCACATATCTTAATCCTGCCCTAAT
Source organism: Ctenodactylus gundi (assembly GCA_004027205.1). Classification (NCBI taxonomy): domain Eukaryota; kingdom Metazoa; phylum Chordata; class Mammalia; order Rodentia; family Ctenodactylidae; genus Ctenodactylus; species Ctenodactylus gundi. Next base: position 1,001,212 of record PVKB01000085.1, on the reverse strand, counting down.
CTGATGTCAGATTTTTGCTGATGCTATTTGGATTGGTTGTTTCAGGGACTGCATAAAAAGAAAAAGCCAATGACCCTGATACTTACAAGCCAGGCATGATGGTGCATGCCTGTAATCCCAGCACTCTAAGAGGATAAGGCTAGAGAGTCACAAATTCGAGCCCAGTCTGGGCAACTCAGTGATTTAGCAAGACTTTGTCTCAAAATAAATAAATTTTTTTTTACAAAGACAATATGAGACCACCACCAGGAGAGTGCTCATTCATTCGTGTCTTCAATGGACAAGTACTGATTCCCTACTGCAGAGAAAGGCAGGGTTCAATGCAGGTAAAGCATACAGATTTTGGGTTTGAACACATGCCCTGTGGCTGTATTGCATGTCCTATTAGTCAAATGCCTTTGGACACATGACTTCCTCCTGAGATTCAGAGTTGCCTCCTCTGGAAAATACGAATAATTATAAGGTCACCATACATAAGTAACTTACGACAGCACAGAACACAATGTCTGATAATTAGGAAGAGTAACAAGCATCACAGATCATTACTGCTTTAATGCACACTATGAGCTAGCCACACGTTGGGAGGTGGGTACCTTCATCTCGTGAGCAAATTCATCCATGCAGTTGTTCATGCATCTGCTTAGTAAGTCAACCAGTCAACAAACCATTTTTAATGCCGTGCTAGGCTGTAGGAGTGCACAGGTTGAGAGGAAAGAAGACAGTAGACAAATAATAGAAACTGGAGGTGATGTGCAGGAGTGTGTGTGTGTGTGTGTGTGTGTGTGTGTGTGTAGCACCCATGCAGTGAGGAGAGAGAAGCTAGAGACCTTGGGGAGTGGGTGCAGTAGCAGGCAAAGGCTTTCTGACACAGGACACCTTTGAGATGTATTTTAGAGTCATGGTGAAAGTACAGTGAAGGTGAAAGACAGAGAAAGAAAGAAAGAACCTTCTACGGAGAAGAACCACCATGTGAGAAAACATGTGGCAGCTAAGGCTTCTAGAACCATGGTGGTTGCTGACTGGAGGGCAAGTGACTTCACTTTTCCCAGGATTTGATAGTGTAAAAATGGGGGATTTACTTCTTGAGCCTATAGACTTAGAACCAGCTACATTTGAAAAAAAAAAATCCTCATTAAGATTTGATGAGTTATTATGCAGTTCTTAGAAGTCAGCTGAGCAGAGCTGTGGACAGGCAGTATTTTCATTGTAGCATCACTCAATCATTTATGACAGGAACCTGCAAGTCCATAGGTAAAAAGGAAATCTGGATTTAGTAGCTGCTTTGCAATGGATATTCTGGTAGGGTTTTCCTAATAGCTTTCTATTGCTTGGATTTGTTTTATTAGCCTTTAAAAATCAAATACACATTCTAGAGCAAAAACGAACTTTAGAAATGTTAGTAGAAAAAGGTATTATCAACATTTACTTATGGGTTAGAATGTATTCTAAACACAAAGGGCCCCATCCCTGGGGCTCTTGTAGGCAGAAAGTTCTGTTCGCGCAGCTACAGCACACAGACCAAATCTCCCACCCCAGACACTGCAGGGACCTGTGGTGTGTGCTCGGTACACCCTCAGCAGCCAGGAGTCACCCAGGAAGTACATTTCAGCCCTTAAATCTGGATCCTTGCACCCCAGTGAGAAAAAAATAAAGAATACATGCAATAGTAATTCCTCTGCAAATCAGAATTAAGGATGCTTGTTTTCCTCCTATATTTGCCTGCATTTTGTGCATGAATGTTTCTCTTAAAATTTTTTTTGAAATGTGTTTTACTTTTTAAAATTTTCCCCAAAATGATATAATTTAAAATATCATTAGAACACTCAGCAATCTGTCACTCCAGCTTCAAATAACCCTCTCTTGCCTCTTCTAAGACTACTGGGTTCTACACAGTGCCGCCATGGCAGGCACGGCAACCTCAGCACCCAAGAGTCTTAAAGAAAGTCACCCTTTTGTTACTGTAACAAAATTCATCAATTAACATTCATTGCTGTGCATTTTCTTTTCTTGGTTACATCTTCCTTGAGGGTTTACGATTCAAGTAATTATATTTTAATAATGTGCGTTTCTAAAAGTCACGTTATTGTCATAGCTGATAAAAATAGCAGGCACACAATGGCTGAACATTGCTCTTGTCCTTGGGAAAGCTTTGCCAGCCATCTTACAATAGGAGCAAGAGGCTTGCAGGTAATTCACTCAAATTTTTCAAAGGCAGTTATAACAAACTACGCAAAGCCAGTAATGACAATATTCTAATCATACATAAATACCAGAAGCTAATATTACACTTGGACAATTAAATCAGCATTCGTACAGACTGACTGCTTCTTTTCTCATGAAATTAAATTACAGGGGAAAACGTCACCGCTTGGTCATACTCTTACAGCCAGACACATTTTAATTGTAAATGTGCCTTTCAGGACCTTTAAATTTCAAAAAGATGAGGAGGACGGATCCCGTGTACTTACTAATCTGTAAATAGAGTACCAGGCCAAGAATCAATTCTGAAATGTGGAATCAATTGCACAGGCTTCCACTTAGTTTTAGTTGAATAAAAGCCCCACTAGATACGCAAATAACATCAAACTTGCCAGATTAAAGAGCGGCCCCTCATACTCTAAATCATGATTGTCAATCATCACCCAGGATTAAGGGATATATTTTAAAAACCTAAAAGCAAGCGCTTCCTTTTAACTTTTGCCTACTGTGCTTTTTGGATTACCGCCCAGAAATAGTATTACTTGAAACAAGACTGCCTCCCTCCTACCATCCACGAGAAGTGCATTGTTACCATCTGCTGTTGCTGTTTGGAATAAACCCCAGCGAGGCGCGAGCTTGACTTGGAGGGCTCCGCCGCGACGCGCTTCCCATTCCGACGCTGATTCGCACTTTAGTCCGTGTTTTCCCGACCTTGCGCTCCTCGCCACCGGGGAGAAGTAAATTAGTCTCAGAACCAAGACGCCCACGACACGTTCCCGTTGTGAAGTGGAAGCTCGCTCTAAACCCTGCAGTGACCAGCGAAGCTTTACTTGCAGACTCTCTAGGCTTATTCAGGTGAATAATTTCTCCGTGTTGTATGTTCTCGGGAGCAGTACCCACTTGAAGCATCTGGATTACTTTTGTAATTAGAAAATATTCTTTCAGAAGGTATGGGTTGCGAATAATACCTAAAGGATGTAACACTCATGAAAGGGCTTTGGAATAGTTCACATTTAACAGGGAGCTTTTTTTGAGGAGTTATGACAGGCCCCAACAATAGATTATGTGAATTTGCTAGAAAGCGCAAATCATCTCCTTCTAGTATCTATAACAAACAGATAACAGGTTTCTTCAGTTGTAACTGAGGGAGACCAAAAGTCCGAGAGGAAAAGACATTTATTTGTCTGTTATTTGTACCTCCTATTTTTAACACCTAACTACACTAGTGTCTGTAAATGTATTAAACATTGCTGAGGTATAACCAATAAAGTGATTATTTAAAGCTGTGAAGAAAGAAAATATGTCCTGGCTCTTTAAATTAAAAAAAAAAAAATCATACTCCAGGACTAATCTTATCAAGAAACAACTTTTTAATAAGATTATTAAAACAAAGTGTTAATTTATGAAAAGTTCAGCATTCTATTAAGTGCTAACAAAACACTGAATTACAACCCAACAGGTTGCTTCACCATACTCATTCATCTATTCCTGGCAAAGACATTCCAAATTGGAACTTAATTAATATTCCTTCTCTTGGTTTCCATAGTTTCTTTTTAAAAGTGAATACCAGCAAAAACTGTCTGTTAGGTTTACCCATATTCTCAATAATAACGCCCCCCAGGCTGTCTAGATGTAAGAAAAGGGAATTTTTCTCATTACCCAGAAAACCCATCATTTGCGTGTCTTTTGTTTAAAAATAAGCTGGTAACATTTCTCCCTTTTTCTTAGAGCATAATACAGTTTGATATACTTAACTCTTTAACTGACTGTAATTTACTTAATGCTTAGCCAGAAAAAAAATTGAATATTGAAGTGTAGTACTGCCACTCCTGGATCCAAACAATAGTCTTTGTATTGGCCTTTCAAAATGGTGGTGGTCTACCAGTAGTATGGAAACTAATTATCTTAGTAGGAACCACTATCATGGCTTGCAAGTTTGCTAGTTGCAGAACATTCCTTGTTTGGATACAGAAGATTCCTGGTCTCTGTTTTATTTTAACACCTGAATGGTAATTTCCTGGGCTACTGCAGACAAAGAACTGATTAAAAGATGGCTTCTATGTGAGTAAATAAATGACAAGCGTTTCCACTAGAGTGGCTGCCTCTGGCACAGCTAACTTGCTATACATCATGCACTGGCTCTAAGGCTATGTTCACCTAGCCCAGAATGTACAGAACCCGTCTCAGACCTAGTCAGACAGCATATCTCTCCACCTCATGTGTCCCAGTGTCTCTGCCCTTGCTGGTATGGGCGCCTTCTGTGAGGCACAGCATCTCCAGTGGAATTCTAGTGGCTGTGGCAGCACACCAAATGCCATATCCACTTCGTGTTAGCTACAATGTCCACACTCTCTGCCACGTTGCTTTTGTTCTCACGGTTCATCTAGCTTCTCCGTTTCTGGGTACCGGCATGTTCCACACTGCTGGTGAAACACTGACATTACAACAAGGTTTATGTCCTTGCTGATGCCGCCCAAGACACATTTTCTTTGGTTTGCACAAATCAGGCCTGGACCACACAACTGCAGCGGTTCCTGCAGTGCCTGCGTGTACCACTCCAAGAGTTCACTCCTCATTCGCCACCAGTGTCAAAGGCACATTCCTGGGTCCTACCCAAAGGCCATGAGGTCAGTGACCTCTCCTGTTACTTCTCTTTGGTTTTGTTGACAATCACGGCTATAAACCAAAGTAACCCCAGGACAAGCTATACCTTGCAAGTGCTGGCTTTGTCTCATCCCCTGCTACTCTGTGAGATTCACCAATACTTTCTTCCCTTGAAAGTTTCAGTGAGAAGAAAAAACTTGTAAGCAAAGCTTAATTTTGATTTTGAGTGAGAAGAACAAACTTGCAAGGAAAGACCAGCTAGGATGAAGCATGCGAGAGAACACTAGACTGATTTTTTCCTAATTGCTCATTTTTCTAAAACTTGATTCTTTCTGCTCTAAGTTAGAGGGGAAAAAATGCTAGTTTTTAATAGCAAAATGATGTTGCTTGTATTGAAACAACTGTTTTTTCCAGAAAAGTTCTAAGATTAACTCCGAGTAGAATTCAAATTCAAATAAATTTTAAAAGAAATATGCTGAATTTAAAAATTAAATGTAGAATACACTGAATGATAAAAAAAGATACATGGAAAGATATACTACTTTGGATGGGAAGAACCTACTAGAAATTCACCTGCAAGTTAACATCCCTATGAAGTTCATATCCAACCAGAATCTCAACAAACATAACAGACTTGTTTATTATGCACATCTCTTCTGCTTGCATATGTGCTCCATTGTCCCATCAGACTCCACCTTACAAAACACAAATTCAAAGATAAAATTCTCCAAAATTCTACATGATGGTATCAGAACATTAAGCTAAGTAGAGGCCCTTTTGAGAATAAGCCCCAGAAGCCTTGCACAGATACATGGACACAGAGCTTACCCTGCCATCCTGACTCCCATTAAACCTGAAACTCTCTGCACTAACTCCATTTTATTCTCTATTCCCTGATCTACTCCCCACTCACCTAAGCATTATTCATAATATAGAACTTATTTACTACTTACAATGTCTGGTTTTTAGCTACTAGAATGCAAGCTCAATAACATCTGTGACTTTGTTCACTTGTCTAGAACAGTGACTAGCATGTAATAGTGATTAATGTTTGCTAAGTGGAATGAATGAGAATCTTAATCCTTTGAATGTTGGTTTGGCCTCTACCCTAGGTTAATAAATCCCTATGAGGGAGAGAGCTCTGTGGTGACTCTTCAACGGAAACATGCTACACTGATTCTGAACTTGAAGCACACTTCCATGATGAGCAAAGGAAAACTGGAGGTTCTCCATGCTTACATTTCTGTCATTTTCTAGTTTTCTAATTGGGTAAAAGTTACGTGAATATGGACCCAGCTTGTCTTCTTGGTTATTTCTGAACCTGGATCAGGCTTTGGAGTTTAGACAAGTTCTGGAGCTGGCCTAAGCAAACATTCAAACAACGTTATTTTCACGTGGCCTTAAACTTCTTACTACAGACTCAGCTTACAGAAAAGCCTAAACTCTGTATGTTAGTTCAGGTTTCCATTCTCTACTCATGCTGGGAAAAGCCACATCAGGATTGGAATACCTGTATAATTAAGCATGAAAAGAATATACTTTTCAAGAAGTTGTTTCAGAAGTTATTCCCATCAAAATTCATGTAGCTAATATGTTTCCATTCAGAAAAGTGATTAGAATTTCTTTCCTTTTATTTATTTATTTATTTATTTATTTATTTATTTATTTTGGAGACAGGGTTTCTCTGTAGTCCAGGGTGGTCCTGAACTCACTATGGAGCCCAAGCTGGCCTTGGACTCACAGCAATCCTCCTGCCTCAGCCTCCTGAGTGCTGGGATTGCACGCATGCTCCATCATCACACCTGGTTTATGTGGTGCTGGGGAATCGAACTCAGGTACTTAGTACTTGCTAGGCAAGCACACTAACTGCTGAGCCATTCCTCCATCCCCAGAAGTTCTTAACTTAAATGCTTATTGGTTTGTTTTATAAAATGTTCTGCCTTTGGGGAAGTCGTTCGACAGCTTGGGTTTCTGTCAGTAGATAAATTCATTATATTTTGAAAGTTTCTTTGTTCAAGAAAAATTATCTAGAAGTCCCCTCTTTGTTACACAAAATGAACTTAACAGAGTGTGTTGATCTTGAAGGAATGTGTGAAGTCATTAAATCCAAGTATTGTTATATGGGCAACTGGTTTTGCATGACCCATACCACTGATGTTTAATAAAACAGATGCCACTGTCTGCCCGTGTTCAGTCCTGGTCCTACCTGCCCCTTTCAGGGTAGATTTGATTTGGATTTCTCCAAGCCCTTCCTTTTATCCATATAATTGTGATGATATTATTAATATTTGCATCTACCTCAGGGTTTTTGTGTAGCTAAAGTATGAAATTATTAGAAAAGCATGGGCCACAGAATAAGCACTCTGTGAGTGTTAACCGTCATCATTAGCAATGCCGTTAAGGACCTACATGAGGGATGGGTTGTGCTGGATAACTGAAGCACTGAAGTGCTGTCTGTCCTATGCAAAGATTCAGATAGGGGTAACGCTGTTCTCATGCAGGGATATTAAAATAGACTGATTTAGGATTGGAGAAATCCACTCCACTGTTACGGGCTAACTGGTCCTACTCTCAATCATTTTAGGGCCAAAAAATGAATGGGCCTTAGAGTCACCAGCAATGGCATGGGTCAGAGAGCCCCTTTTGAGATTGGATTTGGAGCATGAAAGTTCCTTGTTGATGGGCATTAAATTGGCCTCAACATCTGGAGCCTGACAGAAATGCCACAGGATTCCTGACATTGAATTTGGGACTCTTGAACCTAAGAGAAATTACTGCCAATGGCAGAGTAAATCATTTTTGGAGCTGTTCTTTGGTCAAGCATTCAGGAAAACTTTATTAACTGCTATGACCTTAGGCCTGGAATTGAATTCAAAATGGTGGGTTAGAGTTGTAATTTTTAGTATACTTCTAAAAAATTGTCCATTTTTAGCTCAAGCCAGTAAAGCAAGAGTGAGCACCCAACACTTTATTTCTATTTATAATATACTGTAATTTTGTTTGGAGTATTTATCAGATGTATATATGGATTACACAGTGTTGTAGTTAACCTACAGAGAAATTACTACAATATTTCTTAACCTTTTAGGTCAAATGATATTCACTATTCAACCAACAGCACAAGCCAGTTCTAGAAAAGGTCCTAGAAAATCCTAGAAAACGTTCTTCTAAATTCTACAGTGTCTTTTTAACACTTTGTAGTATCATTAATGGCTATAAAGTTATTTTTTGATTAATTTCTTGAATAACTTTTGTATTAAAATTTGAAGTAAGAAACACAAATTGCAAACGTGCTATGATTTTTTATATGGTGAATACACTCAATATATATATTAATACACTTAGAACAAGAAACAACATTCTAGAAACTACCCTGTCACTTTCCTCAGATACTACCTTTTCTCCTCAAGAGTAAAACTTCTTAGTATAATATGCAGTAGAAAAGTTACCTAGGTAACAACATATCTGCTCTCACCAGGGATGCGTGAGTTCCACTTGAGTCATAGTTGCCAACAAATGGAATTGGCAGGATTTCTTAACATCAGCCCTTCTATGGCACAGACAATGGCGCATACTTTCTGGTTTTAAATTGTTAATGAAGCTGAGCACCTTCCCACTTATCCATTGGGTACTGAATATTTTCATTTGTGGATTGTTTTTTTCTTCTGGGGAGTCATTTTCCTATTGAATAGGTTTGTCACAGAAGAGACAAAGCCAACCTGATTCATTACTGATTTCAGAAAGGAAGCTTTCAATATTTCATCCCTATGTTAGCTACACAGTGTTTTAAACATTTCAAATTTAATTTATTTTGATTCCTAATTGCTGAGATTTAAAAAAAATTAATGGGTACTGATTTATCACTTTTGTACTGGGAAATGAACCCAGAGCTTTACCATGCTAGGTGAGCGCATTAGAACCTCATTTCCAGCCCTAAAAGCACTGAATTTGATTAACTATTTTTCTTGTTTATGTTGAGGTGTTTTCCCTCCTTAGCAACTATCGTAAATTTCATTGGTTTCAAAGAATTTAATCTTACATTCTAGATACAAATGATATGTTATCATGCATTTTTGCTCTTTATGTATCACTGGGCTTGAGTTGCTGATATTTTGTTTAGGATTTTGCACTGATGATCACTTTGATCAATGATTTTGATCTCTGCATTTATGACAGAGGTGTTCTTTAACTGTCATATCTTGCAATGTCTTAGTTTTTGGCATCCAAGTTATTTTGTCTGCACACACAAAAAAAGGACTGGGCATTCTGTCTTCTTTACTCTTCTCTGGAAAAATTTTTGCAAGAGAGGTATTATCTCTGCCCATACTTATGAGGGCTTATCAATGAAGTCATTTGAGCTTGAATTTTCTTCACAGAGAAATCTCTGTAAATTAAGATTTATAACAGACATGGGACTGTTGACGTTTCCTGTATCAGTGCTGGTAAAGTCTAAAAATCCTTTAAAATAAACCACTATCACCAACCTAATATTTAAAACTTATTGGCAAGTTAGCCATTATAACCTTTTGTTTACATTGTAATGTTTGCAGAACATATATGTATGGTTTTTTTCCTGAAATTTTTTTACTTGGTAAATCTTGCCAGAGTATAATCAGTTTTACATGTTCATGTATATTGTTTTTTGCTTTACTTTTATTTCCTTCATTAATGGTTAATTTGAAGCTTTCTTCTAATTTTTAAAAATGGACATTTATTTAAATATTTCTATGCATCACTTAGGCTGCATCCCAAAAGCTTTGAAAAGTTGTAAATGTACCCTTCAGCTCATATATTTTCTAATTTTCATTGTGATGCTCTGACTCTTGGGTTATTCAGAATCACACTGCTTACTTTTCAATTGTATAAAACATTGTTATTAAACTTTGTACTCTGACTTACTCCCACTGTAGTCATGGGACACTCTCTAAATAACTCCAGGTTTGTGACAGCTGCAGGACACAACGGTCCAGTGTGTCACTTGTAGGTCCACATGAATGTGTGGTCTGTGGCTGTGGAACTTTCACTTAGTTTTTAAAAACTGCAAAAAAGTGAAAATCTCTTAAAAAGTCATATTCTCTTTACTATTGAAGGTTAAATATGCACCGAAGTATTTTGACTAAGTATACAATTTCAGAATTTTAATGTTAAACCTATATTCGTCTTAGGTATAAAAATGTGCATGCCCTTTTAGTCAAAGCCATTAGTAATCTGCAGAAAAATTATTTCACTTACTAAAATTCTTATAGCAGAATTAGCAAGTGTCTGCCATACAAGGATAATGATGTGTGGAGTTTTTCTTGCCAGATTCAGAAGTAAAATTACCTCTAGAGAAACTTACAAATCCTTTGGTTCATTAGAAGCCCACTTTAAATAAGTTGTGTTAAATCTCAAATAATATTAAAAAATAATACTTAAAACACCATCTCAAATCAATCAAATCAAAGAAAATTAGTGGGTGGTATATCCATAATACATTACCCATAATTACTTTCTGTACTATTGCCAAGGAGTCATCTTGTTGAACTTTCTGACACAAACATGCAATCCTTGAGATTACAGTTAAAATATAAAGCCTGAGCATTGTTCCTTTCTAGGACTACTTAATATGCTGAGTATTACAGTGAAGGCTTTTGGCTTAGAATTGGGAATTAGGATGTTCAGCATTCCCAAAGTGTGAATAGTTTAACAGATAATGTGGTCTTCAGACTTCTGGTGTAGACTTTCCAAAGGACTGACTTTAAGGATGTACTGGTATCATTCCAGTATACCCATTACTCAGCACTGAAAATGCTAGAAAGTTTTAAGTAAAAAGTAATTCCAACAATTAAAAATTTAAAGCATTCTCTTTTCAAAGCCTTGTATGGAATGAATTTTTCCCTTGCCACAGCTTTTTAGTATTTCTGAAAAGATTAAAAAGTTTAAATTTCTGTCCACCTCAAACCAAGTTCTGATGAGTGATGTCCTTTCAGCACTCAGCAGCACTCTCCTAAACCTAAGGTATACAAAACAGGCCAATAATTGTTAGCATGGACCAAGATAGAATAGGACTCTTATAATCACTTTCAATCCCTTCCTTTGCTCATTCCACACACTTAATAAAGTTACCATAGACAAATCCCATTGGCTTAATTTTTCCAACATTTCCTGAGTCGAAGGTCTCCTTTTCCTGTGTGCACTACCTCCCTAATGAAGACATTTGCTGTCCATACTAAAACAGCAGCCTGGCTTCTGCTCACCTCTCCTTTATTACATAAGTTGCTGTCTTTTCCTGCAACACCGAATTGTTCATGCTGCTCACCGATTTAACATTTAATGCTGTTTTATTATCTTTACAGCATAAATCTAATGACATACCACTGAAGACTTAGATGCCCAACCTAACTATTCCTTGCCTCGTCTTGGCGATCACACTCCGAGACCTCTGCGCTCACAGCCGTCTTCTTCCCTGAGTACAGGCCTGAGTCAATCCTGCTCTTTCCCAATTTGTGAAGTGCTACTGGCCTTGCTAAAATCCAGATGAAATGCAATCTCCTTGTGAAATCTCCCTAGAGGTAATAAAACAGTGTTCAAAACATTGGCTCTGGGAACCTGAGGATATGAGTCTGATTCTGACCCTCTTATCTTTTAGATCTGTAATTTTGATCAAGTTATTTAATTTCTCCGAGCCTCAGTTTGACTCCATTCAAATGAAGGTTATCTTAGTATGGGCAATATCCACCCGACAGAGATCCCTTTCTCACTTGTGGTCTGCCTTACTTAACCCGTGTCATGTTAAAAGGCCTACAAAAACAATTGTATGATCATTTTTTTTTTCCTTTAAACTTTATTGGCAAAAATATCCTATTGGCAGTCAGTGTTTAAGTGGTCAGATTTCCATTCACATAGTTTCTCTACTGTACTCCAGGCATTAAATAACAATCACGCTAACAAGGATATATAACAGAAAACATATGGTATGCATTTTTCTTTGAAACTTCTGTTTTTTTAAAAGCCAAAATACAGTTGATTTGTGTGAAAAAATTCTAAAGAATTTTGAAATTTAGAATTTTAAAATTTTCACCTGATTTCTATAATGACCATTTTCATTTCCCCATCATGGCCCTCCAGTAGCCAAGTAGCACAGGATGTCCTTTGTCTTAGGGAGAGGGGACAGAAGCCCTACAGAGTGCTGAAGCTCAGGTGTCAGGTGGGGTGACAAGGGTGTCACACAAGAAAAGAAACTGTGTACATGTGAACACGCAAAGCCCCCAGCACTAGCCATTGAGGAAAAGTAGAGGCAGAAACATCCAGCTGAGGATGAGTACATCTTATGAGCGAATCCTGTCTTCTATTACTGATTTCTAGTAAAGGTGGAAGGACGAATGGCTAATTTCAGAGCTGAACAAAGATTAACATGAAATGAATCTGGAAATCTTTTTGTGCTTAAGGTAAGACAGTGCTCTAAAATAGCAAGCAAGCACAAAGCCCAAAGTTCTATTCCCCAGCACCCCATAAAGCCAGGACTGGTGGCAGACACTTGAATCCTAGTATTAGGAAGGATGAGGTAGGAGGACTACTGTGAGTCTGAGGCTAGTCTGGGCTAGAATAAGACCGTGTTTCAAAAAATTATAAGAAAGGGAAGAAAGAAAGAAAGAGAGAGAGAGAGAGAGAGAGAGAGAGAGAGAGAGAGAGAGAGAGAGAGAGAGAGAGAGAACAGGTCATAAAAAAACAAAAACAAACAAACAAAAAAAAAAACAGGAGAAACAGGAGTCAAACTGAAGAAGTCCCAACCCAAATTTGGGACAATTTAAAGTTTGATAAAATTACATTATAATCTGTTGAGTAGAAAACTGTGAATCCATACTGTTTCCAGTAAATTTAAGTTTTGATTAGGAGCTCGATACATCCATAATTTCAGAGCATCTCCCTACAAAATACTCACAAAGGGAAAAACAGCTTAACAGTGGGGCAGCCTGGTACCTTTAATAGGTGATCAAACTGAATACCACCAGAAATGGGGGAAATTAATTGTGCACTGACAAGACTGTGGTAAGGACAAAAAACAGTATTTACAATGCTCCTGTCAAAGACGCAGACTGAAAATCCAATCATGAGGAAACAGAAATCCAAATATAGAAAGAGAATTTCTTGCCTATAATCTACAAGTGTCAAGAGTACCACAGTTAAAGACAGACTGAGGAACTGTTCCGGATGAGTCTTAGAACCACTACAACCTAATACTTGATTTTTTAAAGGATGCTACTAAGACAGCATTAGGGCACTTGTAAAACTTGAGTGGGGTCTGAGAGCTAGATTATCTATGTTAACTTCCTAAATGTTGACATCCATGTTATGGACAGGCAGGAGAATTTCTTTTTGGAAATAAAAAGCCCTGCAAGGTACTGCAGGATCATAACAACACACCCAAAGGAAAAAATTTTCATTTTTACAGTATTTATAATCCTTCTGTTAAGTCTGAAATTTTTTCAAATGCTTTCCTTTAAAAAAGAGAAAGCAGTAAATAAATCAATAAACTACTGTAATTCTTGAAAAGCCAAAAAACTATGTAATATGTAACTCTAAGAACACAATTTCAATGACAAAGAACTCTGTCCAATTCCTGTGTTCACCATGTATGTATTTATTTTGGTTTAGTGTCCTTAATTCTCCCAAAATTTTTCTCATGTGTGACTTTCAGAATCTTCAAAAACACACACACACACACACACACACACACACACACACACACACACACACACACAATTTTGATAGTAATATACTCCATACTCATTGGTGCTGGTCAACGGAGAGAAGTTACATGAATTATATTTTGAAATCAAACAAAAATGTAGACATTACTATGAAAATAACTTTACCTTGCTGTAAAAATTGAAAATACATTCTACTGGAGAACCCTAATAGGCACTTAGTATTATTTCTTACCAAATATTCTGATACAATTTCCTAAGAACCTCCTATGTTATCCTCAAAATAGCGTATTTGCGAACAATATATTTGAAGGTAGTTATGGAGTTTTCTTTAGGTTGTCATTATCCAGATTCAACGTGGTTAGTATTTGGTTATATCCAAAAGCTGCAGTTTTGGTAGAAGTGCCACATTAAAGGCCGAAGTGCAAAGAAACAAAAATACGTTATCCACAGTATGAAGTATAGAGGCTGGAGGAATGGCACAGCGGTTAAAGCAAGGCTCTAAGTACGATTCCTAGCACCACACAAAGCCAGGTGTGGTGGCGCGTGTAATCCCAGCACTTGGAAGGCTGAGACAGGAGGCTTGCCCTAAGTCCAAGGCCGGCCTGGACGCTACACAGTGAGTTCAGGACCTGGCTGCTGAGCACTTAAGTGTAAAATGATAGGCAGGTAAAAGGGGATGGTTTCACTGAAAACCGTCCATCTATTTAAAATTTTGGGGACATCAGGAGGCTTCCCACCTCACCAAATTTAGGCTTAAAAATGTGGAAGTCCACCACTGAAAATGACATCTTCTGAATTGGTGCTATTCAATCTCAACTTTAAGCAGAAAGGGACATTTTCATTTAAGACTCCAGTGATGAAAATGAAGTCATTCATGTGAGCCGTAAACGAAACTTAACTTGCTCGTTCTGGGTTCCCACTCCCATTCTCAACCCCCCATATTTTTTCACATTAAGTCACCAGGCACTGATAATTCTATGTTTTACTGACCTTTCCCTGATGATAAAGTAATTTAAGTGGTTTCTGAAAGTAAACTTAATTCACTTTAGACTTTTAAATTAAAAGTGGCTCAGTTGGATACTGTCTCTTAAATACAGTAATATAAGTATTAGTATCTTGGCTAAAATGAATTATTGACAATTTTAATACATGTTGCACAGTACATATTAATATAGAAAAATACATGTTATCAGCAGCATAATGTTGACCATGTTCTAATCCATTCCACCTGCTCAAATATTAGTGCAAATAATTATATATTTGTAATGCATCACTGATGTCTAGTGCAGAGCTATGCCTTCAGAATAAATTACTTTTCTGGCAAGTTGCTTGCTATTTGGAGTATGATGTGATACATTTTTATTCAAACTGACTCTGCAGACTGCAATCTTCTAAACCACTTAGAAAATGAGAAAGTGTGTTTACTTGTTTCTCCCCAACCCCAAAGATATGTTCCACCATAACCAATGAAGTTCACTAGTGTATTAAATAACAGTGATAACAAATATAGGGAATAGTTTAAAAACATGAATTTTAAGTCCAATGTTATTCGCCTTGCTATTCCAATTTGTCAACTGAAAATCTTATTCTCTAATGTGTCAAATTTCTCTCCCAAATATACTTCAAAGGTTGCTTCCCTTTTAAATTCACAAAGATAAATGATTGAGTGGTGGTAGGAATAAATAGTAAGAGTTAAGGCAATTTTTGAAAGACTTAACATGTAATTCTGATCTCATGAAAATAGCTATTAAAATATAGTAATGTTTGCCCTACATTTTCATTGCCCTATTAGCCACTTAAAAAAGCTAAGTGTACTAACAAGTAACAGGATCAGCAAGCTCAAGACATTTAAGGTCATCGATGTTTGAATGTAGAAAAAAAATCTAATTGTCTCAGGTCTTTTAAAATACAGTTGTCAGTGCAGAAGGAACGGCACAGATCTTAAAGCACTTGCCTAGCAAGCACAAGGCCGGGAGTTCAATTTCTCAGCACCACATAAAGCCAGTCATGGTGGTGCACGCCCGTAATCTCAGCACTGGAAGGCTAAGGCAGGAGGACTGCCATGAGTCCAAAATTATCCTGGGCTACATAGTGAATTCAGAACCAACCTGACCTATAGAGTGAGACTCTGTCTCAAATAAATAAGTAAATAAACAAATAAATACAATGATAAACAGTTGTCAAAATATAATACAAAATATCTGGACTTTTTCTATTGTGAAAATTTCTAAGAAGAAAGAGTATCATTACTGTATAAAATAAAACTAAGGAGAACTTAGTAATGAACAGATTTCTGTTATGTACAAAGAAATTAAAATTATACTACTGCTTACATAACTTTAAGTCAAATTAAAAAGCCTGATCACACATTGAACACATAAAAATATTCAACAGTAATTTAGATAATAATCCTATATCCCAGCTTCATAAATCTCAAAATGTTGGGTGAAAAGAAAAATTAAGCAAAACTAGTACATCTATCAAAGTAAAAAGCTTTTTAATGTTACATAAGGAACACAATATATGAAATGCAGGAATGACTGAGAAATATTTAAATCTGAGGGGTTTTTTTGTTTTGTTTTGTTTTGGGTTTTTTTTTTTTTTAACCAACTGTAGACTATCTACTTTCCTTTTCACTCTTTAGGTTTTTCACTTACCAAATGGAACAATGGTGCCCAAAAACCTAGAGTTACTTTGGAATTAAAAGATAATATATGTAAAGGTTTTAGTCTAGTGTATGGGACTTAAGTCAAATAAATGAGGCTACAATTGTCTTTATTACAAATTAAAAATACTTAAATTGCTAACTATGTATACTGTCTAGCAATATGGACTGATCTTTTCTTCCAAAAGTACATTCTGCATTACAGGATAAGCCTTCTCAAGCACAGAAAAATAGGGCAGAAACTGAATATGGTTAAACTAACTGGAAGAAAGCATAGACTGTTTCATATGTCAAGTTCTTTAAGATAATTCAGCATGCTTCTAGAAAACATTTCATACTTCTAAGAAATCAATGAGGAATATGTGGCAGAATGTTTTTGCATTAAGAACATAATAATCTGAGCTGGACGAATGGCTCAGCGGTTAAAGCATTTGCCTAGCAAGCACTAAGTCATGTGCTAAGTACCTGAGTTCGATTAACCAGAAACACATAAGGCAGGTGTGGTGGCACACGCCTATAATGCCAGCACTCAGGAGGCTGAGCAGTAGGATTACCATGAGTTCAAGGCCAGCCTGGGCTCCACAGTGAGTTCAGAACCAGCCTGGGCTACAGAGCAAGACCCTGTCTCAAAAAAAAAAACCAAAAAAAACCAAAAAAACAAAAAACTTGTCATTCCCCCATCTGTGGGCCCCTCTAGTAACCAACATGTCATGCACTGAGTGATCCTTGTTGCTTCCCACACAGTTCCAGCACGCCCTAGCCATTACCCCATTACATGACCACATGATAGGTTTTAGTGACACTTCAGGAACCAGTATTTTTTTTATCTGGGTACTTACAAATATTTACCATCACAAGTGAGAAAGAGGCATCTAGAAGAATCAATAAGCTCTCCATTAGCTGATAAGTTATTTCACAGTGAACCACAAAGCTAGAAGTCAGAAAACATAATATTTATAAGTGAAATGAAAGAAAATAGCCTATATAACATGAGCTAATTTGCCCTAAATTAAATTTTAATTTAATCTACTTTTAATTTACCTACTTTATCAGATTTACTTTTTTAACAAAGCTCATGAAGTCCTGTAGCCACAGTGATTCTCAAAAGAGGCCAGTAACTATCTTGGAATGGTCAGATGATCATCTTTGTAAAGACCTATCCAGCTGCTACTTAGCCATTCTTCCTAAGAACTTTAACAACCTTGGTGGCATATTTCACATAATATATTCAAGTTTCAGAAAAATAATTTGCTGTACTTTAAAGCATATTTTTAATTTCAATACATTACTTAAATATTATATGTAGCACGTCAAACCAATTATTTAAATGTTGATAAAAGCCACTAAGATCTGTTATCTAACCTAAAATTTCACCATGTCCACATAAAAACCATTCTATTTACTACTCATTTCTTATAGTCACAAATTTTCACTAAATTTTGTGATGGCTATATATGAAATTAAAAACAAAATACAAATAAGTGTCCTGCATCACACACCTTTTCTCTTAGAGAAAGGCTGTTTTAGTCTCAATTTCTAATTTTGGTTCTATACTCGAGAACTTTTTTCCTAAAAAAGAAGTGAGAAGATTTATGTTATGAAAAATAAGAAATATCATAAAATTTACAAAATTTACTATGAATGTAAAATATAAAGAGTGAAATAAAAACAATCGCAGGGAATTTGTTTATTGAGCATTAATGTTAACACTTCTAAATTATGTTTTTACTCATGAGTTTTGTCACTGTTCTGTCAATGGACATAAAGGAAAAATACTGCACAGAACTCAAGGATGGAAATGATAATTAACAAAATATCTAAGTAACAACTATATGCTTTACATTTAAAAAATTAATCCAAACAAAATAATTTGAAGCACTTCTCTGACTTGCAAGTCTTAAAAAGTGTTATTTCATGTTTTATTTTTCTGGGGGTTTTTTTTTGTTTTTTTTTTTTACAAATTGACACTGTACAAAGAGTTCAAATGGCCAGTAAACTACTGCCTTAAAATCGTTGGCTTTAAGTAACAGAGGTATAATTTGAATTCACATCAGAGCTTTCTAAAATGGCAATACTACAAGCACATGACTTTTTCTTATATCCAAAACCTGTTCTGGCTCTACCCTTGGCTAAAGAATAGAAACCTGGAAAGCATTTTAAAGCTCCCACAAGGTCCTGAAATGCTTTGAGAAAAGCTGGCATATCTCATTTCCCTTGCTTACCTTGATAACACTGAGCTAAACAGAAAATGAAGAAAATTCAGTCAATGGTAACTTAAACAGTGTTAGCTCTGGACCTTGAAAATTTGGTAAAGTTGATCGCTACTTAGAATCAGGTTCTGAGATGAAAAGGAGTTTTCCCAAATTAGGCTAAAAAGCATACATTAGGGAAAAAATGGCAAGAATGAATTGAATTTTATCTGGTTCCTATAGGACTATGACCACCACAATGAAATCTGAAACACTACATATAATATAGAATGCATTCCAGCAGAGAAAGTTTACAGGGCTTATAAAACTATAGCTTTCATAATCTTATTTAACATTTAAATTTTTGTATGTGATTTATTATGCAATCACATTAAGCCAATTCAACTAGCCATAACAAAGTGGGAACAATTTCAGAAATGTCTTGAAAAGGGATAATGAAAAAAACCTATAGAGCTTAAGGAAACTCGCCTTGCATAGCTGATCTCCAAACTAAGAATATATGTTATCTATCAATTTCCAATTCCTCTTAAAAATAAAATAATATATGCATATTTAGACATCTCATCTTATTCAATTAGCATTAAGACAAATTTTAAGGGCTGCACTGTTGTAATATACTGATAATAGTTTGCATCTGTACCATTTAGATTATACCTCACTCTCTCTTTAGTTCCCTTATAATATTAAGTAATGAATAAATATTATGAACATTTAGTTAAGGTCCTCTACCTTAACTGAAATATAAAATAAGGTCATTTAATTAATTTCTTGCTAGAATCAGTCTAAAATATTTACCAAATAAGAAACAGTAAACTTATAGTTCTACCCTGAAAGCAAACACATTCTGATCCATTCCTAATGTCTACATAAAATATTTCAGCATTTTAGCTGGTAACATTTTTCTTGGAATTGTTGCTGTATTTCCGAAAAAAATCCAATCGATCAACTATAGAAATTATGCTTAGTTATTAACCTTTCAAAGAGTCAATAAATTCTTTAGGAAAATCTACAATAATTTGATAAACATTTACTAGTGTTGAAAAGGTCATTAAAAATTGAAAAATAATAAATGTATTTTTACTGTATTTTACTATAAATGCAAAATGAGACAGTAAAATTTTCAGATGAAATATGTTAAAGAGCTAGAGCCAGAACACTGGTAAAATTTCATTTGCCTCTGGCACCAACATTTTCCAGGATGAAAAAACAGTGGCATGTAGCTTTATAGAATGTTAAACTTATAAATTCAAAAATGGGCTTAAAATTTGACTTAGCAGGAAAAGAAAAAACAGAACTAGCGGCATCCAATTTTCTAATAAAACCTCATGGGTAAGTACGGCTGCTGTTTTCTTCCACACAGTCATTTTTCCATAAAATGTTGGCTATGTAATGAGGAATCTCCTGTGCTTTCTATCAAGAGGCCTGCTGAAGTCTAACCCATTTCCTTTGTAAATTCAACCTCAGCTGAAGTGTCGAGCAAGACGGGCAGATCTATAGTCAGCACGAAGTTGGACGAAGGAGTGAAGGATGTTCTTGTCCAGATTAGCAAGCTGTTCTCCTGAGCAGACTTGCTTTAAATTATCTGGGGCAACTACTAGGAGGTTGCACAGGGCATGCAGAGTATCAAAAAGATGTAATACCATTGGAATCTGAGGGGAGAGAAGAAGAAAGTAACATTGAAACAAAATAATTTTCCATTTTATAATTAGTTTTATAAATTATTCTGTCATACTGTCTACTAAGACTCACTAGTGAGGCAAGAACTCAATATATTTATTAAAGTTAAAGAGCTGAAACTCAAAGATTTTAGTAGTTACAAAAACTCTGTCTTTTGAAGAGATTTATATTGTCAATTTACATTTTGATAGTTTACTTGTAAATGCAGCACTTCTTTTAAATAACTGTTTAAACCTCAGGCAAAGAAAGATTTCAGATACATATGAAGAAAAAAATACTATTTTCTAATGTGTAACATACAGTATTTGCTATGGCTATCAATAAGGCAATCTGAACTGTGTAACTGAAATATGACCTACTCTAAAATAAAGCACAAATAAAAATGTGTTAATATTAAATATATTATTGGAACAATACTTTTTCTAGTGGGATTCATCTCATCAAAATAACAGGCTATAAACTTTTAAAATAATCATTACAAGTCAATATAGACGTTTTTGTTTTTTGGAGACAGGACCTCACTCTTTAGTCCAATGTGATAATGAAATATGTAGCCTCAGCTGGCCTTGAATACAAACCAATCCTTCTGCCTCGGCCTTCTGAGTACTGGGATTACAGGAGTGCATCACCACCCTGGCTTATGTGGTGTGAGGTAATCAAACCCAGGGCCTTGTGTTTGCTAGTTGAGCACTCTAACCTCTTAACTATGGCCCCCATGCTTAAAAATTTAATGATCTTTTTATGTATCGGTAAGTTTAATATTTGTACATACATACCTTGAAGTCTTTGGCACACTTTCTATATTCAGCAACATCACAAATTGCTAACATGCCGCCCATACAACTGTAGGAATATTGTTGAAGATGCTCATAAATAAGCCGATGAAAACGTACTCCAAGTTCCATCAAAACTGTATCTACATTTTTCCCATCCATGGAATTTTTAATCTTTTCCACTTGTATTCTTACATAAGCACAGACTTTTACACAGGCCTGTAAAAGTTTATCTATAGTTATTATTTAGATATGTGTATCAGTTTAGCCAAGGAGAAAATATAGTTTCTCATTAATCTCTAAAGAATAAACTTAGGGCACACCAAGATACAATGGTGAAAAATGTTAACACCTTACCACACCAGATATACTTATTAGCAAACTGAATAGTTTCACTCACTTTAGTATACTGAATCAAAACATTGTTTTCATCTTCTGGCTTAAAATCTGTTTTCTTTTGTTCTGCAGCCAAGATATGCTTCATCTGTCCAATCATACAATTTAGCGTCCTAGAGAATTGAGAACACAGTATATTTCGTGATTTGATCCCCTCAATTTATATGATTTTTAATTTTATCTGTACTATTTATACTAAATTAAAATTATTTTATTTCATATTACTATAAAACTATTTTGCATTTTGTAAACTGCAGATCTTAGAAAATCAATTCTAAGTCTTGATATCAAAGAGCTCATGGTTTTACTACAAGACCAAAGATTTTTTACTCAGTACTTTTTAAAGCCTGCCACCAATTTATTTCCACCACAACTGAGAGTTTCCAATACAAAACTAGACAAGGGAGTATTTAGAAAGCTGGAAGACAGTGAACTTAAGAAGCAGAGCCAAGGTTTGGAAGAACAGGAGAGAGGAACATGAATTTCATAGGGTAAGGAAAGGAAAAGTTGTCCTAAAGACCCAGTTCAGAAATGAGAGAATAGATTTGTAATGATATCAACATATGAATTATGTAATTTCTCCAGTGCCAAGCAGCCACTCAGTTATGAGAACAAAAGGAGATCAAAAGCTGATCCAGAGTTTACAGTGTGTTAAGACAGTTATGATGGAAGGAAATGGATTTTGGGGTAAATACAAGGCAATAATTTAAGGGACGAGCCAAATGAAAAACACAATAAAGAATGAAGTTAGAAAAAGGGTAACAGATTGACATGATGAAGAGATTAAAGGACAGAAATCCTACTAAGGCCAGATAGAGGTTTATGTAGAATTAAGAGGTTGGAAAATAGGGCACTGTAAGTATAGAGTAGGATATTCAGGTTGTTACCAATGGTGACAAGGTCCAGTGGTGACTAGGAAGAGACACTTAAGTGAAGACAATTAACAAAGTGAATGGGTTACATACATATAGGCACAGGAAGAACCCAACTTAAGGTTAAAAGAAAACCTGTGAGATGGATGGCCACATTTTCAATAAATGTTGGTCCTGACAAGACTGAGAGATGGCAGGAAGGAGAAATGAAATATGTGAGCATCAAAGGCAAGGGTGTTCTGATCTAATGGGCTGATACTGTTTGAAAATAAGCAGGGATGTCAGTGGGTGCTATGCTAGCACCCAGGTCACACTCATAAGACTTCCACAAACCACAGTGCCTTTAATGTAGTAACTCATGCAAAGACCTTGAGATTAAGGCTTATCTAGAAAAACGAAAAAAATATCTAACTTACTAATAAGATAGCTATGAAAAATATTTCTTACATTTTTGAAAGCTTCACATATCTATCTATACCCACACAAATCTCCCAAAAGTGATTTTCAGCAAACCAAGAAGAATAAACTAGTATGAGATTTAAATTAGGAAAATACATAGTTCTTGAAAACACATACTTCTTAAAAGCAAACCAAGAAGAATAAACTAGTATGAGAGATTTAGATTAGGAAGATATATACTTCCTGAAAACACACATGAACATAGTAATATTAAATGAAGTTCTGCTTACGTATTACCTCATGTGGTTCTGACTAAAAGCAAAAGAAACTGGATAACTAGAAGAAAAGGGTAAATTCCTAGATATTCCTACATATAACCTACACAACTCAAGAAATTAGAATCTCTGAATAGATTAATAATGAAAACAGAGGTTAATAATCAAAAACGTCTCCAAAACAAAATAAGCTCAGTAATAGATTCATTAGTAAATATCATCACATATTTAAAGAATTAACATGACTCCTTCTCAAATTCTTTCAAAAAATAAAAACAGGAGAACACTTCCAGATATATTTTTGCAAAGTCAGTTTTATCTTAAAAACTAAGTAGAGTGGATATTACAGAAAAGGATTTAATTTAAAAGGATTATATACCATAATCATGCAGGATTTATCCTTAGGATACAAAGTGATTTAACATATACTAATCAATAAAATTCTTATTTCTAGCCGAGCCTCATGGTGCAGGCTCGTAATCCCAGCACTCTGAGAGACTGAGGCAGAAGCACTTCAAGTCCAAGCCTTGCTTGGGCGACACAGTGAGACCCTGTCTCATAAAAAAAAAAAATGCATTGTGGATGTAACTCAGTGTGTTGACCCTGGGCTCAAATCCTTTATTACCACAAAAAAATAAATAAATAAAAAGGAAGGACAGACAGATGGACGGACTGAAGGAAGGGAGGAAGAATTTTCCACAGAAAAAGAAAAAACTGTCCAAAAGGCTGTATGGGACAACAAAAAGACCTAAATAGCAAAAGGAATCCTGAGCAAGAACAAAATTGGTGGTACATTTCCTGATTTCAAAAATATTATACAGTTAGAGTATTTAAAACAGCACAGTACTTGTATAAAAACAGCCACAGACACCAATGGAACAGAATACACAGCCCAGAAATAAATCCATACTCACAATGCATGCATTTACAACTGATTTTGGACAAAGGGTCAATGACATAAAACAGAAAAAGGCAGTCTCTTTGATAAATGCCATTGTGAAAAATGGTTGCTGACATAGAAGAAGAAGGCAGGATGGGGAGAAAAGAAGAAGAAGAAGAAGACAGAACCTTTATTTCACACCATATACAAAAAGTCAACTCAAAATGAATTAAATAATTTAGTATTAGATCTTAAACTGCAAAATTAGAAGAAAATAGAGTAATTTGGACATTGATTATGGTTTTGTATTATGATCTGAGAAGCACAAGCAACAAAAAAATTACAAGTAATAGTGCATTTAACTAAAGAATTACTGCTTAACTATCAAAGTGTAAAAAGACAACCTATAGAAGAGGAAAAAGTATTTGCAAACCATACACAAGTTCCACAATACACAGAAAGGGCAAATAACCCAATGGGAAAAAAAAAAAAAACTACTAACATACAATAGGAAGGGAAAAGAACCTAATAGGTATTTCTTAAAAGACGTACATGGTAAGTGGCCAACAAGTGTACGGAGAGGTGCTCAGCATCACAAGTCATCAAGGAACTATCAATGACTATCAATGTACAACTATGAGGATAGCTGTTCTCCAACAGCCAAGAGAGGAGAGGTGCTGACAGGGTGTAGAAAAATGGGAACTCTTGTGCATTATGATACGAATGTAAACTGATAAGGTCATTATAGAAAATGGTGTAGAAACTCCTCAGAAAATTAAAACTAGAACTACTCTTTGCTTCAGAAAACCAAGTACTGGGTACATAACTAACAGAAATGAAATTAGCATCCTGAAGAGACATTATTCACAGCAGCCAAGATATAAAAACAAACTAAATGTTCAATGAGGAATAAATAGATAAAAAAGTGTTATATTTACTAATGGAGTTATTAATGATACTTTAAAAAAGGAAATCCTGTCATTTGTGGTAACATGGAATCTGAAGTACATTAAGCTAAGCGAAATAAACCAGACATGAGTGACAAATACTACATGATCTCACTCATGTGGAAGTTTGAAAAGTCAAACTTCAGAAGCAAAGGGCAGACAGTAGTTGCCAAAGGCTGGGGAGATGGAGGAATAAATAGGGACACAGATGTCAGTGAAAGGGTACAAAGTTTCAGTGATGTATGCTGAATATGCTCCAGAGATCCAATGCATACCATGGCGACTATAGATAATTAGACTGTATTTATGCTTTCACTTTGCTGAGACAGTAGGTTTTATATGTTCACCCCCACCCACCCTCAAAAAGATAACTATGTTTGGTGATGGAAATGTTTAGTTTTATGGTAATTATTTCACAAAGTATATATGTATCAAAATATCATATTATATACCATAAATATAAACACACTGTAAGTTGGAAAAAAAAGCAAGACCAGTTATCAGGATCCTTTTAAGTCTATTCCTCAGTAAAGTAGCATTAATAGTGAATCCTATAATTAAGAGATATTTTTCCAGTTTTATTCTACCATGTTTCTTCTTTATTACCACATACCATGCAGCAGCTCTCAATTTTAGTGTGAAAATCTGTCTGAGAGGTAAGTTGCAAGTAACTTCTAATTACTAATGAAATAAACACTGAACCTTCTAGAAGACAAATTAGGCAAATATCTAAAAGGCATAGATGTAGGCAAAGACTTTCTTAATAAGACACCAAAAGCAAAAGAAATTGTCCCCATTATTAACAAATGGGATCATGTCAAATTAAAAAGTTTCTACACAGCGAAGAAAATTATCAACACTGTAAAAAAAAAAAAAAACAACAGACTGGGGAAAATATTCACCAACAACACCTCAGACAGGGGGCTCATAACCAGAATATACAGGGAACTGAAGAAAAGTAAGCTCCCCAAAATCTTTTGCCTATTAAAAAATGGGCAAAAGAAATGAAGAGGCAATTCACTCAGAAAGAAGTTCAAATGGCCAATAAATACATGAAAAAATGTTCAACACCTCTAGCCATTAAGAGAAATGCAAATCAAAATATCGCTAAGATAGCATGTAACTCCAGAGAGACTGGGCTATATTAACAACTCAAATAGCAATCAGTGCTGGTGAGGCTGTGGGGAGAAAGGAACCCTCCTGCACTGCTGGTGGGAATGTAAATTGGGACAACCGCTATGGAAATCATTATGAAGATTTCCCAAAAGATTGAAAATAAATATCCCCTTTGATCCAGTGATACCTCTCCTGGGAATATTCCCAATAGAGTTAAAAACAACACATAACATAGATACATGTACACCCATGTTCAAAGCAGCACAACTAACAATAGATAAAATATGGAAGACACCAAAATACCCATCAACAGACCAATGGATACACAAACTGTGGTATTTATACACAATGAAATACTATGCATCTATAAGGTATGACAGCTTGGAGTCTTTTGTAAGCAAATGGAGGAAACTTGAGACCATCATGCTTAGTGAAGTTAAGTCAGAAGCAGAAGGTGAAATATCGAATGGTTTCTCTAATATTAGAAACCCAGATCCCAGATCACAATTATCTCACAGAACTTAAAGTGAAAAATAAAGGGAACAGTGATGGGGGGTGGGTTGTAGGAGTGGGTAGGAGGTGGAATGAAGTGAAAGTGGGGAAGGTCTTGTTACCTTGACTAGATATGTATGTGCACAAAATGCCCAAAACAAATGTAAACGTTAAATTTTGCACTTATACATATCAATAAAATGGGGGGGAAAAGTAAAAATGGTTTATACTTTCATAAATTGGATTCTAGATAGTCTTTTAAATGAAGGTAGGGCGGGAGAGAGAGA
Organism: Ctenodactylus gundi; assembly: GCA_004027205.1. Taxonomy (NCBI): domain Eukaryota; kingdom Metazoa; phylum Chordata; class Mammalia; order Rodentia; family Ctenodactylidae; genus Ctenodactylus; species Ctenodactylus gundi. The sequence continues at coordinate 974,730 of PVKB01000085.1, read as the reverse complement.
GAGGTGGGTAGGGGGAGGGACAAAAGGAGAGTGGGAAAGTCCTTGTCACCTTGACAAGACACGTAGGTGCACAAAACGCTCAACTTTATTGTAAACCTTAAATTTTGCACTTATACATATCAATAAAATGGGGGAATAAAGTTGTATGTAAATACGTTATGTTATCCTGAATTACAATGAAGTAAAATTACTGTTCAAAAAAGGGAAATATGCCAAAAACCATTAATAGCACAGCCTTTAGAGTTCAAAGAGTTCTAGTTCTACCACCAATAACTTTGTGATGCTAAGTAAATTATTTTAATTTTTTCAGTCTCCATTTTCTTATCAGTAAAGAAACAGTAGTTCCCAACTAATATACAAAGCAATGCCGGCAACAGTCCTTACATTGTAACTGTTACTTGGCAAACACTTGATGTGATAGGTAACATTATCATCATTATCTCAAAACCAGATAGAGATCTATTGCTCACATTTTGGACAGGTAATTTTCTTTGGTATACATTAAAAAGTTTTTTTGCACTTAATTAACAGAAGTTAATTTAAAGAATATAAAAATTTAAAATATTTAATACAGTAGAGGTGAATTAGGCAAATATTTAAAAGACATAATCCTTTACATTATAACCATTTTTAAATAGTTTATAGTTTCTGAGTAAAAGGGACAGAGAAAGGAGGCTTACAAAACAAAGTTTTTAAATGAATTAATTTCAAAGTATGTCTAAGCACACCACTTTCTGAAGTAAAAACACGAGAGTTTAATAAAAATATTCTAATATGGACAAGAACAGTATGTAAAGATGACATCAAATGTTATAACAAGTTGGTGGAATTAAAGTAAGAATTTCTTCTCTAAAAACTATTGTCATGATGCTACAATAATCAACCTACAATTTTTAAAAATGACAAAGGAAAAAAGCTCTAGCAACTTACCTATCAATGCCAGTATCCAATTTCATCTCCATTTGTTCAATTATTTCTTTTTTCTTCTGAAGGCATTCGGATAACTTAGGAGAAGAGCTATTATAGGGAATGGGGAAAAAATGAATTAGTAGCCTAATTCCTAACAGATTTTCATATGCATGTGTATTATATCAAATATATTTATAAATCTATATCAACACATTTTAATTTGCTCACAAGAACATGAAGCACAAAGGAAGTTATTTACATTCATATGTATGGTCCATTGTAAAAAATCACACTAGGAACAATTTTCACTGGAAAGGAAAAGAAAGATTTAAATTTGTGCTCACTAATTCCCCAAGCCCCATGGTTCTAATGTTTTACAGAATTTGGAACTCATGTATTTACAAAAAAAAAGTTGAATTTTATTCCATGTGAATTTTTTTACCAAAATAAATAAAAATCATTTATTAGTCTGATCTAAGAAGAGACATGTTTTAAGAACATAAAATGCAGTTCTAAAATTTTAGAAGTATTTGGTTTTCTTTATAACTAAATATCTGGTATAATAGAAAAGAAAAGCTATAGGGCATCACGAGACGTCTAAGTATACAGTACCTTCATCCTAGTACAAATCTGGAAGATAATAGAGCAGTTGTGTTTAGCTTTCCCAAAACAAAAAACAAAATACCTGACAATTTTCTTCCAAATGCTATCAAAATATCAAAAGTCAAGATATTACAGCATAAATGTAAAAACTATATGAATTTTCTGCTACATGGCATAAGAGGTCTTTGAAAAGTATATCCATCTTGAAGCATGAAGGATGATTTTTTTTCAGTTTCTAGATTACTCTTGGTATTCCAATGTTTATAACAAAATGCCCAAAGTTTGATCTTTTATATAAACATTCTCTCTTGTAAATAACAGTGCTAACCAATTTTATGAAGTACCTTAATAAAATTACAAAACCTCACTTCTCATATGCTTTAAAAGTTCGTATAAATTGCTAGGAAAACATAAACCAGATCTTAATGCAACAGCAAAATGTATCTTACTAATCTCATAAAGTCTTTTATATGATTTGGTAAAACAAGTGAGTACAAATGGATTGTGTCTCTTGGATCTTCTGAAGGATGTAAACTCTCTGAGTCACATACTAAGCTGGAGTGCCCTCTCACATCAAATTTTAAGTTCAGTTTTATGAAAAACTATCTTTCCAAATATACCAAAATTAACACCACAGTAGGAAAAGAGAAATGCTATGAAGGAAAAGGACATTTTTATTTCATACTTTTTCCTATCTGATGTTTTCATTAACATGCATTACTCTTAAAATTTAATAAAAACAATACCCACTGAAATACCAATGAAAATACATGAAAAATTTACTAACCTTATTAGTGGCATGAGGTGATCATTAAACTGCTTATCAAAAAGATGAAAAATAGTATTGGCCTGTTGCACAACATCTAAAAAATAGAGGTTTGCATTCCTAGAATCTGAGGAAGGGATTCCTAAAATTGGAAAGCATAGATAAATGAAAATCTTCCTTGAAATTTTGAGCAACAGAAAAAGAATGAGGTTTTATGTATCAATATAAAAAGTTAACTGCTATTTCAACAAACCAGTAATGAGTTATTCCATAGAGAAATATTGAAATATTAAGCATGCTAGCAGCTTAATAAAATTCACCCAAAGTTATTTTCATGCCTAAAATTTCATCATCTTCATGATTTACTTGGATAAATCACAAACCAAATCACTTCATGTTCTACATTCTTCACTTTTCCAACTCTCTAGTGCCCCATAATTCATATGTGACAGGAATATATTCCCACCATTTTTCTAATAACCACATCTCTTAATCTCTGACAACAGTTAAAATACTTATCTTGTTGATCTTCCTGGTTTAAGTCTTTCTGCTATCCTGTACACGGCTGTCACAGTAATGTTCCTACATTTACACAAATCCCTCCCTCCACTACTTTCTTAAAAATACCCATCTCAGAGTAAAATACTGGCATTCGGCATGGTAATCAAGGCATTTTACATTTTGACACCCAAAAGTCTGCTGACTGCTCTAGATTTCAGTTTTCTCTTAAAAAAAAATTAACGGATAAACTTCAAGGTCCTGTTTAGCTCAAAAGATTTATGCTTCTAGCAAAATTAAGAGACCAAGAAGGCTGGAGTATACCTCAATGATAGGCTGCTTGTCTAGCTTGTGAGAGGCCCTAGGTTCAATCTCTACCCATCCTCGAAAAAGGTGGGAACAGAGAGAATATGTTTATACAATAATGATTTTTTTTTTGGTTTTAGAAATGTAATGGTGCATGCCTATAATCACAGCACTTGAGAAGCTAAGAAAAGAGGATTGCCTTGAGTTAAAGGCCACCTGGGCTACACAGTGAGTTCAGGACCCGCCTGTGATACATATACAGTAAGATCCTGCCTCCTTAAAAAAAAAAAAAAGAAAAAAGTGAAATAAAGGGATTTCTTTTCCCACAAAGGACAACATAAGTTGGTAAGAAAGTCAGAGCCTCCAACACAAAAGAGAGAAAGAAAAAACCCTATATACATATATATTCTTTGTCATTATATTAAGACATAAAAGTTAAGGCAATGATGACATATGTTAATAGTCACTAAATTATTAAGGCTTTTAAGAAATAAGTCATCAGGCCAGAAGAATGACACAGCAGTTACAGCTAGTAAACTAGCACATGATGTTGAGTTTGATTCCCCAACACCACATAAGCTGAGCATGGTGGTGCACAACTGTAACTCCAGCACTCAGAAGGCTGAGGCAGGGGGACTACTGAGAGTTCAGGGCCAGCCTGGGCTACAGAGCAAGATCCTGTCTCAAGAAGAAAGAAAGAAAGAAAGAAAGAAAGAAAGAAAGAAAGAAAGAAAGAAAGAAAGAAAGAAAGAAAGAAAGAAAGAAAGAAAAGAGAGAGAGAGAGAGACAGAGAGAGAGAGAGGAAGGAATACATAATCACCTACAAAAAAACTGGAACATACAAATAGCATAGTAGCTGTATAAATAGGTAGATAAAAATTTTAGGGGGAAATGAATAATTAAAACTTGTGTATCAAAATTTCAAAAAAAACTATGCATATAAAACAAACAGTAAACTGTTAATCTCACTTCTGATACTTCACTTCTGGTATTTATCCAAATAAAATAATTCAAAATAAAGAAAATATTTTAAGTTGTACAATGTTAATTATACGTTATTGTTTCCAATTCTGGAAAGATGCAAATTATCAATAATAGAGTAGTGCAACCTTAACAGATTTTTATTTTACTTAATCATCAGAAATAAGAGGAGTGAGTAGTAGCTCAAACTACATGGAAAATACTTAAGAAGAAACTTTTCTTCTTACAGGAAATTTCCTAAGCCCTTCTGAAAGGGGAATGCTTTAGAAACACACAGACACACACACGCACACGCACACGCACACGCACACGCACGCGCACGTTAAGTAAGAAATCATACTGGACAGAGTCACGTTTATTTTTTATTCATTATCTTCCTTAATCTTTACATCTTTGACCTATTAATATCCTATTACAAATTACTACATTAAGTTATTTGCAAGTGGTAAAGCTTAACTTTTATGTCAAGGGTCTATAGTATTTAGGTTTTAGCAAGTTTCTGTATCGGAAGGGCAGCAATGTCAAAAAAAATAAGTTATTACATTTTACACAGCCAATAAAGCAGTTTACAATTTCTAGGCATAAGGACATACATGCTGTAGTTTCTACGCAGACTATTTTAACTGTTCAATTCGTTCTATCACTTCATTCAACTGACTGGTTCATACATCCTCTCTGATCACCCTTTCAAAGAAAGGTCTCTGTTTTTGAATCTTCTGCCTCACCTCTTAATGAATACTCTCTACCCATGAATCAGTTTTACTTTATGTCGTTGTCCTTCTTAGCCACGTGTCTATTACTTCCACAAAACGTAAGCGCTATGCGTCCAGGAGTAGGTATGTAGTAAAAGTTAAGTCAATGAATTCTGGCGAGTAGATGCAGACACTCACAAGGGAAAAAAATTCACTATGATGTTATTTTTAAAAGTTAAGCCAATAATGACACAATGAGTAAGTGTGCTGAGAGAAGACAACTATTTCAGCCAAGGTGATCAGTAGTGGCCCCTCCAAGAAGGTGACAACTCAGATGAGAACAGAAGATTGAAAAGCCAGCCAGAGATCCAAGCTGAGGGATAAAGTTTTCGAGGATAAAGCACAAATACCCAGTGTAAAGAACTAAGTGAGGAAAACAGTGACGAGCAGGAGCGGGGCGGGGATGGATGCATGGGGCAGACCAGAATGCTGGCTTTCCTAAACAGTTTGTTATTATGTTTCCTCTGAAAATAAAAGGAGGACATTAAGGTGTCTTGAACAAGGAACTGATATTTAAAATGGCTGCGACAGGAAGTGAATGACAAGGTAAAGCAAAAGAGGACATGAAAAAAAAGTTATGAGCTGACAATGCTTAAGTTAGGATGGCATCGGCAGAGATGGAGTGAACTTTGGGTGGAGTTAGTTTGGGAATATACTGACAAGATTTGCTGATGGACTGGCTATCAGGGTTGGTGAAATGGAAGAACGAAACCAACTCTGAAGTTTGGGGCTGGAGCATCAAGTGAATGGCAATACCTTGTAAAGCCATGGAAAAGCAACCAGTGTAAGAAGAAGACAAAAGAGTTACGTTTTGGGGTATGTTAAATTTCAGGTGGCTACTGAACAGCTGCTGAGATCAAATGGGCAAACAGATCAATGAGACTGAAAGTCAGAGAAGAGATCACTATTACACTATTAATATAAGAAGCCCAAAAAATTCAAAACCAAAAATAAATTCAATATAAATTTATTCTTTTCCAAATGCAGTCAATATTCTCCTTTTAAAACCTTATATGATTAAATCCTCATCCTTCATTTTTCATTCTTGACTTTTTTTCTTTTTTGTTTGAGACAGGGTCTTCACCTTGTGGTCCAGGCTGATCCTGAACTCATTATGTTGTCCAATGTGGCCTACATCTCACGGCAAATCTTCCTGCCTCGGCCTCCCCAAATGCTGGGATTACAATCATGCACCACCAGACCTCGCTTATATGGTGCTGAGAAACCGAACCTGGCCTTGACCCTGGTAGGAAAGCACTCTAAACTCTAAGTAACCCTCAAGCCCCTCATTCTTGACATTTTATAGTTTATATCAGTGTAATGTGTTCTGATACACAGTATAGTGACTTCTCATTTTTCTGGATGTAAAAAGTATGAGGAAAAAACATGTTTTTTTTATAACTTTCAGCTCTTTGCAAATCCTTACATTACAGAAGCTCAAAATTCACTGTACTGAACTTAATTTAACATAAACAGATGACTATATTAATACATGAAACAACTTTATACAGTTTAACAAAAGAAGATCAAACACTCTAAAGTCTAACAAAAATACACTTACCAGCAAGTCCTGTTTCCAAAGCATAATCAATATGTTCAATACATAAAAATTCCACAAGAATGGTAAAAATTCTAAAGGCATTCCTTGGTAAATCAGAAGGATCAGAGAGCTTAAAAAAAAAAAAAACAGTATTGTTCCTTGAATTTCCTTTTTTTTTTTAAGCCATTTTTTTGTAATCAAGTTTGTTAAAGACATAGTATGTCAGGTATTAAAAATAACTCACATTCCAACACCCCTCTTCCCACCATACACAATTGCAATGCTCCACGCTCATTCAAAAGTCTCCTGAGAGCAAACTTGGACTGTAATTCATTAGTATAGATTTCTACTTGTAAGAAATATACACACATACATCCACCAAACACACACATGCATACATATGTATACACTATGCAATCGTGTGTATTTTTTATTGTGGGTATGATCAAACAAGTTTGAAAGCCATTGACTGATCAAAGGCTAGTCTATTAAAACTCAAAACAAAAAATATCCTTTATTTCGATGTAGAGTCAAGAGGCAAAATCAATTAAAGACACCCTGTAAAATTCAAGATGCTCAAATTTTTACTTAGCCAGGAAATTCCTCATCATAATTTCCTGATCTTATTTAACTTCACTGGCTCTCAGTTTCATTTGTAAATGAAGACATTAATAATACCTACTTTCCAGTGGTCAGAATAAACTATAAAAAATGTAAGGTCATTTAACACACAATGTAGTTATGCTGAAAAAAAATTAGAAGCCTCTTTAAAACGTAGAAAATTATTTTTGTCTTCTTTTACCTTCTAAGTTATTTATTGATTTTGGCCTTTGTTAAATGTATCCCTATTTTCAATTCCATCTGAGCTCTCAGGATAAGAATTATTGAATTATTAATTAACAGACTGAGTATGCCTTATATAAAATACTCGGGTCAAAAACAATTTGGGATTTGGAAGTATTTTCAAATTTTGGAATATCTGCATATATACAATGAGCTATACTGGGGATGGGATTCAAGTCTAAACATGAGGACTTCCAGTCAACAGGGCTGTCAAGTGACAGAGCTGAACAATGTTTACTCATGGACCCACTTAAAAGTTCAGAATATAGTTAAAAACTACCTATTTGATGTAGGTCAGACAGGGAGGAGTGTCCCAACAATTGAAATTAAAGCCATGGGAAGGCCAGAAACCCCAACAACACATCAGAAGCAGAGGTAAACACCAGTCCAGGAGCCACCCCAGGCCAACTGCAAACTGCTTTGAGCCCCCAGTACCCACAGACAGGAAAGCCCACCCGGAGCTGGGAAACTCAAACAGAGGTTTCTATTCAACATCATACTGGACAGGGCAGTAGGAATAAAGTAACAAAACAAAAGAAGCAAACTGTTCTTAGGAGCAGTCAAGATGATATACAGAAAATCTGGTAAAATCTTCCCAAAAATGTTATGAGAATTAAAAAACTAAAAATAAGTTAAAAAATAAGTTTGGGCAAAAGATGACCATATAAAAACCAACTGTATTTCTGTATACTAACAACTAAGTTAAATTATAAATATAAATTTTAAAATCAATTACTATTATAACACCAAAGCATATCAATTCTCCAAATACAGAGCTGTAGACTCAATGCAACCCCAGTGATAATTTAAGCTTTTTTTTTTTTTAAGAAACTGACAAGCTGTTTCATGGAATACAAGACTCAAACAAAATGTAAAAGATTTATAGAACAGTGTTGAACACTTCTACTGTCTGATTCAAGACCTACCATATAGTTATGATAACTTAAAAAGCATAATTTTGGCATGGAACAGAACAGAGTCGAGAACTGGACCATGACTAAGCGGTTGCTGATTTCTGACAAAGGTTCAGAAGAAATTCAGTGGAGAAAATAATTTTTTTCAATAAATGATAGTGAAATGACTGGATATCTAACTATAAAACACAAACTTCACCCTATATTCTTAAGATACACATGAAACTGATTATAGATGTAAAAGTAAAACCTACCATTACAAAACTAGCAAAAGCCAGGCCCAGTGGTGCAAACCTGTAACTTCAGCACTTTGGAAAGCAAAGGCAGAAGGACCATAAGTTCGAGCCCAGCCTCAGCAACATAGCAACTAACAAGACCTTATTTCAAAATAGAAAATAAAAAAATGGGTTTGGGGATGCAGTTCAATGAGAAGCCCCTGGGCTCAAAAAAAAAAAAAAAAAAAAAAAAAAAAAAAAAAAAAAAAAAAAAAAAAAAAAAAAAAAAAAAAAAAAAAAAAAAAAAAAAAAAAAAAAAAAAAAGCTACTAGAAGAAAATCTAAGACAAAATCTTTATAATGTTTAGATAAAGACTGCTATTCCTAACATAAAGTGTTAAGCTGAATTTCATTAAAATTAAAAACTTCTGACCTCTGAAATACTATTAGGAAATTAAACAGACAAGTTACAGACTGAAAGAAAAAAATTGAAAAATCATGTATTTAATGAGCAAATTGTACCCAGAATATACAACTCCTGAAAAAAAGACTGGAATAAAAAAATGAACAAAAGATATGTACACTTTACCAACACATACATAGGTGACAAATACAAACAAGAAAAATGCCCAAGATAAGGTGTCATACCATATCACAAGATATCACTGCATACTATTAAGTTCGGCAATTTCTTATAACACTCTGTTATATCTCAGCTATTTTGGAAATTATTTATGTTGACGCATGTCAATTGACTAAATTACTGCAGTTTCCTTCTATGTAAACAATGCTAGGTTTTCAGTTTCTATTTTCCGTCAAATGTGTTTCCGATTTTTGTCACAACAAAAAAATGCTGGTAACGGTAGGTATAACAGATGCAAATATGAGCTTTTCTAAGGAACCCCAAAGTTTTCTTCAAAGTTACTATAACAATTTTCAATTCCATAGCAGTGTATAAGAATTCTTATTGCCTCTTTTGTTACCAATACTAGTATCGCAGACTTTTTACATAACAAAATATTTCTATTGTAAGTTTCATTTCCTTATTAAAGAGATTGAAGACCGTACTGGCAATGTATATTGTCATAAACTGCTTATATGCATTTTTTAATAATTTATATGCCTAATTTATGTTGATTTAGTCACCTTCCATAAATAAATGTTATATACATCAGTAAAAAAATAAGACTACCTCAACTATTAATTCCACTACTTAAGAATTCGGTCTGTTAGTTTCTTCAAGTGAAAACAGTAGTAGTAAACTCACCAGTTATTAATGGTTATAAACTTAACAGCCTTTCTCTCCTGGCCTATGTCCAGAGATTGAATTTCTAAACCCTTTCCAATACCACACAAAAACTGTAGCCCAAGTAGGACAGAGGGACTGACCAATATCCTGGGCTGCTTCATCTCCAGCCAGCCATTGGCAGTCCTGGGCCACAAGCAGGCCACATAATATATGCCTTCATTCTAACCCCTATGCTACACTGGCCTCGATGGGCTCTGAGTGCGGAGCAGCTAAGATGGCTACAGGACTGCAGACCCTTCCAAAACTGCAGGCAGCGCAACACCAAGAATCATTGTCCATTTCAAGGTAGAAAAGGCACGCGGGCATAAGTCATCCATCAGTTGGAACCAAAGGCTCCAATGGGTGAGGCCCAGTACTGGCTGGAATCCTGCAATATTTAACCACAGGTCACTCACTAACAGTGGGCAAGGCATCTGGGCCAACGCTGGCCCCACAGACACAGACTACCTTTTTTAGGCACTCCCATGTTTCTCCTAAACAATACTCCAGTTACAAATGTGGCAAACTTGGGCTTGTGGCGCCCTCCAGTGCTGAAATAGTGGCAATGACCACAGTCTCAGCAAAAAATAAAGAGCCCGCTTAGGTATCCTGAAAGTACAGGCACAATCAAGGCAACCAGATCACCAACACTAGGATAAATATCTAAATCTTCAATTCACTGCCATTGCTGTATATCAACAAGCACCAAGAACTTTCAAGGTACCCTTATCTCACCTAATGAGCAAATTAAAGTAACAGAAACCACCAAGTGATCAGTAGTACGTGGAACCTGATAAAAAACCCCCTCAAAATAGATGTTTTAAAACAACTCTGTGAACTTCAAAAAAGTATAGAGCAACAATTCAGTAACTATCAGAGAAACTCACCAGAGAGATTGAGATGATTTTTTTAAAAAAATAAAAAATTCTGGGTCTGAAAAGCACAAAAGAATGACAAATGGGATACAAGCCATGCACGGTAGAATGAGACAAACTGAAGGAGGACCAGTGAGCATAAACACAGCCTATTTGGAAATACATAGTGAAGTAAAAAGGGTGACAAAGAATGAGCACAACTTCAAGGAACTATTACATAGCATTCAAAACAGCAAATATTTAGGACAGTGGGGTTCAAAAGAGTATTAAGAATGACAAGTAGACAGGTTAATCAAGAGGTAATAACAGAAAATAATCTCAAATTGTAGGAGACATTAACACTACATTTTCAATAATGAACACATTGACCAGACAGAAATTCAACAAAGAAATAGTTAAACTACACCCACCAGCCCAAAGGCCCTAATAGACATGTAAAGAACATTTCACTGATCATTCTCCTTGACTCTTAATATGGTACGCCACAAAACAAATCTCTACAAACTTTAAAAGACTGTAATCACATTAAGTATCTTTCCTGGCCAAAGTATGATAAAACTAGAAAGTAATAACAAGAAAAACTAGAAACTGTACAAATACATGGACAACAACTGACTCCTGAATAACCAATAGGTAAGTTAAGAAGAAATCTAAAAACTGAAGACAAGTAAAGGAAACATACCATAACATTTGGAATACAGCAAAATCAGTATTAAAAGGAAAGTTTATGAAAACTAATGCATACATCAAAAAAGTGGATACTCTGGGAGACTGAGGCACGAATATCACAAGTTCAATCCAGCCCAGCCTGGGCAATTTAGTGATTTAGTGTGACCTTGTCTCAAAATGAAAAAAAATAAAATAAAAAAATAAAACTAGGGAGGGGTGTGTGGTTCAATCCCTAGTACTGCCAAAAAAAAAAGTTAAAAAAAAAGAAAAATAGTATTGAAACCCTGAGGAACTGACTATACAAAAATATCAATATACCAAATCCAAAATTAGCAGAAGGAAAAGAATAAAGATAAGAACACAGATAAGTGAAATAGACTAAAAAAAACCCTAAGGATTAACAATAAGAATTGCTTTTTTCCCCCAAAACACAGACAAAACTGACAATGCTTTAACTAGATGAAGAGTCTCATTATATAATCAGACGAGAAGGAGACATTACAACTGACACTACAGAAATACAAAGAATCATTAGAGAACAACTATATGCCCAAAAATTTGATAATCTAGAAGAAATAAACTTTGGACACATACATCTTGCCAAGATCAAATCATGAAAAAATACAAAACCTGAAGAGATCAATAATATGTAATAAAATAGAACCAGCAATAAAATGCCTGATATAAAAGGACATGACTTCACTGATGAAGTCTACCAAACATTTAAAGAAGAATGAGTATCAATTCTTCTCAAATTACTCCAAAAAACTAAAGAGAAAAATTCTTCAAAAACATTTTATAAAGCCAACATCACCTTGACAAAAAAGCCAGACAAGGACACAACAAAAGAAGAAAGCTACAGGCTGACATCCTTGATTAACACAGATATAAAAAACATCAACTAAAACCTACCAAACTGGGGCTGCAGGACTAGCAGAGCAGTTACAGCACTTGCCTAGCAAGAGCAAGACCTTAAGTTTGATTCCCCAGCATCATATAAGTCGGGCTTGGTGGCATACACCTGTAATCCCAGCACTCTGGAGGCTGGGCCAGAAAGACCACTGTGAGTTCAAGACCACCCTGGGCTTCCCAAGACTCTATCTCAAAAATAAAATTTTATAAAACTATAACCAGTGGAACATCAAAATGATTATTCATATGATCATATGCAAAGTGGCTCAGCATAAAGAGATCAATGTGACACACTCCATCTATAGAATGAAGGACAGAAATCATAAGATCATCTCTTTAGATACAGAAAAAGCACTTGGTAAAATTCAACATTCCTTCAGGATTTAAAACTGTGGACAAATTTGTTATGGACAGAATATATCCCCCACATAATAAAAGCCACATACAATAATCCCATAGTTACTATCATATTGAATAGAAAAAGCTGAAAACTTTCCAAGATCTATAGAATGCATCAAGGATTCCCATTTTCACCACTCTTACTCAACACAGTATGGTATGTCCTGGCCAGACTAATCAGGTAAGAAAAAGAAAAGTACCTGGATTGAACTGGGAGACATTATTTTAAGTGAAACAAGCTGGACAGAGATAAACAAATACTCTTTAATCTCCCCATATATAGAATCTATAAAAGGAGAACTCACAAAACTTGAGAAAAATAGTGGTTACCAGAGAAGCAGGCAAGTACGTGGAAAGGTTAGTACTATACTATGTTAGATATGAGAATTAATTTCTGAAGTTCTATTGTAATCAGTAAGATGACAACTGATAATAGTAACATACTATATAATTCCAAAAAGCTAAAAGATGGATTTTGAATGTTTTCCCCCAAAAGAAATGATAAATGTTTGAAGAGAGTATATAACATTATTTGAATATTACTAAGTGAGTACATGATGTATCAAAACATCAGCTAGTTCTCCATAAGTATGAATAATTTTGGGTCAATTAAAATAAAAATTTAAAAAACAAAAGTTGTTCCAAAACAGAGAATATATTTATATCTTTATACAACAAGCTAAAACTTAGCATACAGAACTATATGCAAATAAAACATATTTACAACCACTCTTACCCTATGACATCTTTCAAAGGCTTGTTTGGTTTCTTGTAAGAGATTAACCACCACTTCTTGAGACAGGAACGTTTCCCCATGAGTATCAATACTTGGCCCCAGTGGCAAATTGGTACGCTGTCTAATTCTCTCTTTCAAATCTTGAATACTAGTATATCATAAAGAGAAATGAGTAAAGCACGTTTTACATAGATTTCAACTTCAAGAACTCTTAAACTTGGGTACAGATACCAAAAAGAAGCACCAATAGCCAAGACATCTAAGTTCTAATTCCAGTAAGTAGTTTCGTAAATTTTCATCTAAAAAAGGGAAGATTTGGAACTTAGATATCTATGTTCTCTTTCAGCTTTACAATTCTAACTCAACCAAAAACTTTTCGCCACCTCAGGATGTGAGACAGTCCAAGTAAGTTTCCATTACAAATAACTAGCCCTGTCTACAAATAAAACTTCAAAATTTCAATTGTTTTTAAATAAACTTCATCGTTTATAGACACTTTTCACTACATTAAGCCAGATCTAGTAAACATAATAACTTTTCTTAGTGATGGAGAGGCACAGAGGCACACAGTACATTTATGATATGCGGTAGCTTTAGGCTAGACTTTTTGCTCCTAGAATATATATACTATCATGAATTCATTTTTTAAAGTCTTATGATTGTTCTTTAGTTTTCTCCATCGCTTCCTTGCCACTGCCTTTCAGATCTATCCACTGAATTCAAATAATAACCTGTATCAACATCATTTAATATATAAACTGGGAACCAAGAAAATGATTTGCGTGTGTAGCGTGTTGATTTTTGTGGAGCACCACACAAGTCATCCTTTTTTTTTTTCTAAAATCAACCAGGTTATAGTAGTTAAAGTCTAGACAACTGAGAAGCTACCAATTTTTTTTTTTTTTAAATTTGAGATAGGATCTTCCTCTGTAAGGCAGGCTGGTCATGAACTCACTATGTAGACAAGGCTGGCCAATAATTTTCCTACCTCAGTCTCCCCAGTGCTGGGATTACAGATGTGCGCCACCACATCCAGTTTATGTGGTGCTGGGAAATCAAACTCAGGGTCTTCAGCTTGCTAGGCAATCACTCTAACAGTGCTATTCCACTATTACTCTAGCCCCAAGGTCACCAATTCTCATAGAAATTTATTTTCTCCTCACACATGAATAAGTGCAGGCTTTAAAGCATGAATATTATAGCACATGCCCAAATATCCCCCCAAAATTTATCAACTCAGGACCATTTAAATTGTGAACTATTACAAGGGTAAGAGTAACAACAAAAAAAGATGTGATTCTTAATCAATAACCTGGAATAATATACTCCAGGAAAAAGAAAACCATAGAACTCTTAATATTACTATTATTTTACATAAAACTTTTTAATTGATAAATACTTGCTTTACATTAAATCATGTTATATAGGTCATTTCAATATGTGATTCTAGAGCAAGACTGAGTTAAAATAATTCTTACATTGTTTGATAAATTTGGACAAATATAATAATATTCCTGTCTTCAGTTTTAGCTATGTTTAATAAAAAGAAACTTACCCTCCTGTGCCAATGGATCTCTTCTGATGGTTCTTGGAGTCATAATAGCGCTGTAGAATCATAGCACTTCTGCTTTTCAAATATCCAGCTTCCACCTCAATATAGTTCTCCAAATAGGAAATGAAAATGGATTTGATAAGCTTAGACAAGAAAGTCTGTTTATCAGTACCTAAATTAAACTCCATCAGCTTGCTGGAAAGATTGGTGGTTCTTTCATGGAAAGGGGGAAGAAAAAAATTAATGCATATTTTAGGTATAGTAACAATGTTGAAGAATATGTATTTTTACAATGTTACTTTAATGACCTATACTATTAAATCATCATTTCTTAAAAGAAGAAGAGTATTTAGAATGCAAAGAGCAGATCTACATGGTTATACATAGTATAAAATGGACTACTATAAATATTATGGTTTTGAAAACTGTCATGAATTTCTCAGGACAACCTAGCAAGAAAAAAAAAAAAAAAAAAAAAAAAACGGTAAGGCAACAAGCCAGCCTAGAATAGCAACAGTGCCAGAATGAAGGGTGGTATGCTCCATTGCCACTCATCACTAGGAGTGCACACCAGGACGAGGAGGCCTACTCTCTCTTCACCCTCTTCTATTCTTCCTCCTGTCTCTGCCATGTACCTGGACCATTGCCTGCTGCCCCATGAATGAACTGTGTGTCGGAGACCTTCTGAAACCGAGCCAAATAAATCTTTCTCTTCCCTTAAATTGTGGAGGTTGGTTATTTTGTCACAGTAACAAGATAAGTAACTAAGATACGTCTTATAGTTCTTAGTACTTTAGGATAGAGCATAGCATCCAATCCAAGCTAATGTGCTAGGAATGCCATTCTTACACAACCTACCCTACAGCCAAGCAGTTAGTGATAAGATACATACTGCTATCTGATAAACTGTGATTCAGAAGATTTCAGGATACTTTCCCTTTTTCTATAAAAAAGAAAACCTGATATCTGTCATTTAAAAAAATTAGAAATATACCTTGTGTATAGCTCATAGAGATTTTTGAGATATTGCTCTGCATCTGATTTCCTACATTCTTCTAAATGATCTTTTACAAAACCCTAAAAAGGAAAGTTAATATTCTATTAATATTCAGTTGTATAACTCTTAACATATTTTTCGTCTAAAATTACAACTTTGACCTGCTGAGAATTAAAATTTAATTTTAAAAAGTCAATGCACAGAAAAAGACTAAGCATAAACAATTTAAGAATAGGACAGAAGATCTATGTAAGTCTTGAAAATAAAGATTAAGAATTTAGAATACCTTTTCTTTAACATTATGAGAATCAAATCCTTACTGCAAAAGTGTCCAAACTGTGGATGAGGTAACTGTGACATACTGTGAGCCATTCACAGGCCCTACTCTACAATAGGGCTCCTTGGTCAGTAAGTGTGAAAAATGTTGTACATTACACCCCCAATTAAAAAGATTCATAGTATACACTAACACATGTAAAGGCAACCAAAAGTTCTAAATTGTTTAAAAAAAAAAACCACTTACTGAATGTTGCTTAATCCAGTGATAAACACAATTTAGGAAATATCTGAAAGTACAGTGCGATGGACGTAAAGGTTGTAAATTAAGTTCCCATGCTTTGCTTCTTCATGTTAGTACTGTCATAAAAAAAACCCTCTACAAGACTAATTTTATGATTCTTGTTCAATTTCACAAATGTCGTCTTTGGTCAAGACAAGGGTAAAGGAAAATATCTGACGTGACCTAACCATAATACATTACTATTTGTTACTGCTACTGCTATAACAAATTCCATGTACATGTCTTGAAGGCACTTAGCACTCTTTCTTGATGAATAAAAAGAATATTGACTCTTTCTTTTTCCTTAATAATGGTTATTCCTAAAGCAAACAAAAATTTTTAAATTAAATCTAACTAACTTCAAGAAAAAAATATAGAACAACATCAATTTCTACCTTAAGAACTATTTGACACCATTTACAATTACCTGTAGTTTGATTTCAAATACATTTTGAATAAGTTTAGCCAGTACTGTTTCTGGATTACTAAAGATATCTCCAACTTGCTTGTTCACTCGTTGACAGAGTATTGCTGCATCTTCAAATATATCATTTCTCAAGTAAGCACCCTAAACAGCAGAAGCATTTCACATAGTGAATATACCATCGGTAAATGGTTTTAAAATATAAAGCATCATAAAATGGAATAAAGTATACAGTTAGTTGTCTTACCTCCTGGCACTGCTTTATATAAACATCAACACAATGGGAATAACCCTAGGAAGAAGAAACATACTCTTACCATTATTCTGTCTCAATCATCATCATAATAATCTGATTAAAAGTGTTATATGCACTAAAGTTATATTTTATTTTCCAGTGAATCACCAACAGTTGTTGGAATTAAATAAAATGAACTGTAGAAAGCCAGTTAACTGTGGCTATCTTCTCCAACTTCCAACAATGAAACTGATCACTTGACTTCTATTCTCATTGGACTTTGGATGAAATAACAACAGGTATAGCTGAGTTCTTATACACTAAATTTTGCCTTATAATCATTAGCTATGTCTAACACACGCACGCACATATACTCAAAGATTCAAAGTCGTGTGTGTGTGTGTGTGTGTGTGTGTGTGTGTGTGTGTACAACACACACTTTTTTCCCCTTCTTTCCTCTGTGAAAGCATTTCCTTTCCCTTGCAAGGACAAGGACAAAGCTATGTTTAACTAGCAGTCTACGACTATGCTTTTTGAACTGAATTCATTTCAATAAAATGTTTTTTAAAACGTAACTTCTCATATTAGGCTCATTATAATATTTTTGCCTAATGGCAAATCATAAATTGAGAAGAGCAAGGTAAAACTATGTAAAGTATATCACTGTTTCAAATGCCATTCTCTATACTCATTCAGAAGTTACAAAATTAAGTCTAACAGTTTCCATTTACTTAATTTGATAAAAATATAAGTAGTTTAGAGAAACAATTATTTCTTGTTTATCCATTATTTGTTTGGTTGATTTTTTTGAGACAGGGTCCCACTACTTAGCTTTAAACTCAACCTGAGACCTAGGATTACAGGGATCCACCACCATGCCTACCGTAAGAACTATTTCTTTTAAGCACTTTCTCTGCAAAAATATGTTCCTTCACAAAGATTCTCTTTCCAATTCAAATTCTAGGAAAACAAGTACATAATAGAGTATTTCTTTGTATTAACTACCTGAGATCTCTGGATTTCTTTTACTTGTCACATTCTATGGACTCTTTGGTGCCTACATTCCTCCAGATAATCACATTGTCTTGTTTTTCTGAGCCATTTAATCACATGTTTGAATATTAAATTAAAAAGAATTCAGACTATAATAATTTTCTTTATGGAATTAAAATATCTTTAGATTAATATTAGTAAATATAAAATCTTTATTTAAATATTAAATGCCTAGCACTTGACATCATTTAGGATATAAAAAATGTACATTCAAAATAACTTAAAATAACAAAAAGTATTACCATGACAGTTATACAAGTAACGGGAAAATCAAAAATTACATAAAACTTGTATGATTTCTACAACCTTAAAGATTTAGTCTTATTTTAATTTCTCTACTTACCTTAAAATGAAGTAACACTGCTGCTACTTCTCTCATTCTAGCGATTTCACCTTTTCTTTGAGCACTGGTAAACTCCTGGATCAGCTGGCATTCTAAATCATGGTATTTACCTAAAAATAAAAAGAAGACCATCCAGCTGTATTGAGGTATTCAAACTATTCAAGTTACAGGCAAATATCTAAACAATTTACACATATCAAGAATATGGATCTGTCTTTAATAATTACGAAAACATGAGATTATAGATCAGTGGATCTAGCTACTGTGATATACTAAAGTAAATAAATCTGTATTTTCAAGACACAAATATCAAACTTGTAAAACAGATGAGCTCTCCAGAGTCTGGCTGCCATTTACAGCTATTACTTAAACCAGCAGATGACTACACACTAAAAAAAAAAAAAAAAAAAGGCCAGATATCAGTCATGAAATCAAAAGAGGAAAACTTTTGAACACATAGCTGTAAAAATGAGTGAGCAGGACTGTGAAATTCTTTAGTAGACTTCAGACATATCTACTGTGAACAATAGTGGATTAAATGCCAAATTTCATCTAATGATCACATCTGGTACTTGATTCACAGAATTAAGGCCACTCTGATTCTTTTTTCCTTAATATTGGTTTAGGCCTTTATTTTCTATTTATGTATTTATTTTCTGCAAGTGTGTTGTGTGCCATCATGCCCCGTGTATGCAGTGCTAGGCAATCAAACCCATGGACCTGCACATATCAGGCAAGCATTCTTAACTGCTGAGCTATGACTCAAGCTCCAAGCCTACTTTGCTTGATTCCTAATGGACATCTGAACTTCAGAACACTTCAGTGACCAAAAATATTCCCAAGAAATTTGTGTATGACATCTTTACTGTAAGACTTATGGAAGCAGGTGGTTCTTTGACCCTTCTATGAAATAGCCTATCAAACAAGGCCAGATGATATCTGCCAACAGTGACTTTCTTCCTCCAGAAACTTAGAATAATCTAGCTTAAAATTTGATCCAAAGACTGGTAAAACCGAACTAACCATGTAAGGAGTAAATAGGTACTGAAATAATGTCTTACCTTTAAAAAGAAAAAGAAGCCAAAAGCCAAGAAACTTATTCAGATATACGCATAAACAAAAATCTCTAAAAATACATTTTTAAATTAATAAAAAGATCTAAAGCTATTTGTCACCAATTAAGTATAAATGAAGATGTATATGTATAAGCATACATACATATAAATACACATTTTATGATTTTATGTTAATGTTGTAGTTTGGATCCGGAGGGTCCCCCAAAAGTGTCATATACCTATGGATACCATGTATTGTTGGGAGGTAGGAAGTAGCTCAAAGGGGCAGATGCTTGAGGCTTGACCTAGAAAGGATGTGTGCTCGTTCTGCTTTTCTCCCTGACTTGCTCTGTTCTGCCATGCCAGGAGGAGCTGTCTCTGTCTCTGTCTCTCTGTGTCTCTGTGTCTCTGTCTCTGTCTCTCTCTCTCTCTCTCTCTCTCTCTCTCTCTCTCTCTCTCTCTCTCTCTCTCTCTCTCTCTCCTTCTGGCTCCACCATGTGGTTCTACCATTTTCCAGCCTCTTGCCTGTGAATAGACTATGATCTTTTGAAACTGAGCTAAAATCTTTCCTTTCTAAAGTTGTAGATGTTTAGTCTTCTGTCCCAGCAATAAGAAAGTAATTAAGACAGCTTATATATCCATAGAATATAAGAATTTCCAAGAAACTGGTGATGCTTGACTGCAGGGAAGATGAAACAAATTCAAGGACAGAATAGAAAATGACATTGCTCTCAATTCCTCTCCATTATTTTTTTTTTTTTTGCGCTTGTACCCAAGCTTATTTTGTTTTGTTTTACATACTCAAAAAAAAAAAAAAAGCCAAATAAGTAGATCCTACTTACTTGCAATCTTGGATTTTACTTCTGAAAATCTGAAAAAGAAGAACCAACGAGGCTCATTAGTTGTGACAAACACATTATGGTAATGCAAGATGTTACAAAACATTTTGGTGAAGGGGTGTATTAGAGCTCTCTGTACCATTTTTAAAGCTTTTAGTAAATCTAAAAGTATTATAAAATTAAAGAATTGTAATAATAAAAAAGGAGCCACAGGACAGAATACAGACAAAAAGGAAGATAACAAAATTTTATTTAGACAATTCAGTGTGGTAGGTGGTTCTCATATAAATAATTCACAAAGAATTATCAATTCCCTTATTAAAGAGGGAAGAGTTCTACAGAAGGCACTAATATCAGTGTCACACTAAGCTGTTGTCCCTACTCTTGTTCACTGGCATTTAAAATACATTTGATTGTTATGAATAATAATCACAATAACCGGTTCTTGCTGGGATTTTTAAACAGAAAAGTTTAAACTTATTTAAAAGAAAGCCATAGCTAAGCATAACAGCATACATCTGTAATCTCAGCACTGAGAAAGATACAGGAGGATTCCAAAATTGAGCCCTACCTCAGCAATGTTGCAAGGCCTTGTCTTGAAATAAAAACTTTTAAAAATGTAAAAAAGGGCTGGGGATGTGGTCCTGTGTGAGGCCCTGGGTTCAATCTTCTAATACGGAAGAGGGAAAAAAATAATTTTTGTATGATAAAAATAAAGTCTTAAAACTTGAAAATAAAAATGGCCATAAGAATCTAGCAACATGCCTACGAGAGCAACCACTTCATCTTTACAAGTCCAAAAGCTAAAATGTCATATGCTATGTAGAATCTTTCCAAATTTCAATTATCAAGAAGTTCAATACTATTGTTTAGAGAGTAAAGAGTAGCTGCCAAAGAGATGTCAAAAAACAGATTAGAAAATAAAAATGTATAAGGTTATAAAAAATGATGTATTATAATTATGGTAGATCACAGATACATATACTATGGCTATACTGATACAAGCAAAAAAAAAATTAATCTGATTAGGATACATATTGAACTCCAAGGCTTGGTAGTGAGGCTGAAAACACAAGTTTGAGAAAAGGGTAATGGTGTAGCTCAGTAGAGAAGAACTTGCCTAGTATATACACATGTATGAGGCCCAAGGTCCAATCCTCAGTACTATAGACAAAACAAACATAACAAAGCAAAAATCTTTGCAGAAGTATGAACTTGAAGAAGATAAACATGTATGTGTGTGTTCTGAAAGATATAGGCAACTACTGTCATGCACTTGTTATGAGCTAGATGTTACTCATTTAAATGACTCAACTCTGAAATGAGAAATGTTATAAGTATTGTTGGATGAATACTTTAGAAAGGATTACTGCTAATATCTTTTGATGACAAAGATGGTAAACTAGAAATATCTGGGGGTGATTCACTGTAAATGTGGATCATGATCAAGTTTTAAGAATAGCAATACATTCGCAGTCTATCTGTACCTAAAATCTTCAAGTATCAACAAAACAGTAAATATATTATCTGATATACAGAAAGTCATTTCTTTGGACATTCACATGGAGAAATGACTACCACCAATATTTTATTAGAGTCTGACATTCCAAGACTTGGAATGTCAGACTCTAATAAATCATTAAAAACATTTTCTTCTCACTTAAATCGCTTAAATTATTTTAGGATGAAATCTAACTTAATGATGGGTCTGTGAACTTAACATCTAACACAAGGTTCTAAACCTGAAGCCTCTGAGATTTTATGGATAGGGCAGAATCTCAATCTCCAACATATTATATACAAAAACCTGTGTGTCTTAATTTTCTTAAGGACATTTTATAGCTTTCATTAGCTTTTCAAACATAAGCAAAACTTTAAATCTTCATCTAGAAATAGGAAGGTGTTGAATAGCCATACACATAAATTTTATCTCTTATTACCCTTGTTTTCAAAGTCTAAAACAAAAAACCTCACATTTTACTTCAATTTCAAAAATCTGACCAACTTTTTTCAGGAAACAAATGACAAATTAAAATTTCAAGACACTGTATTTGTTATACTAGGTCTTGTACAAAAAAGGAGCTCAAATTTTTTTGTCTTAATGGACAAAATCATGCAGAGAAAATAATTCCATTTTATTCAATAAATTACACATTTCCAAATCTGTTCTTGAGAAATAAACTTGCCTATCAAATGGTAACTCCTGAGCAATTAGGTGCAACTTCTGAATGATGTCTGCAGCCTCCTTTATCTATTAAAAAAAAGTAGACAAATGCAATAATTAAAATAACTCATATTTCAAAAATAAGCTATATATTTGAAAAACATATATGTGCCCATAGTTCTTCCCTTTGAACAATTTTCTTTAAAAACCCACAATAAATAAAACCTAGTAAAAAGAAGAATGCATCAGAGTATCAGCATTATGAGTCAAAACCCAAATATCTGTTTTCCTGATACTGCAGCTTAATACGTTTTTGATGCCCCAATTCCTTCTCTATGAAATTGGTAGTTTAAATTTACTCAGAGAAAATTAAAATCATTGCTTTCTGAAAGCAAGGTATGAATTCCTTCTAAGTTTATAAACAAGTTTTATGAAGATGATTTAGAACATACTGCCACATATACCCATTTTAAGCTAAATAAATAAAACAATAGCAAAAGATCTGTCATTTAATAAGCATATAAATTTATGACACTTGTTCTAAAAGGAAATTTCATATGACCTCTCCCTTGTGAAATACAGTATAGAAATGTGTACTTCAAGTTGTTAGACAAAAAACTTAAGCAAAATATCTACACTTCTTTAAATACAGATATTTGTTTTTATCCAAGAATGTTAGTTAAATAATGTTCAATTTTTTATTTAAATAAAATTATCACAGATTTTTAATTTTGACACAACTTCAATAACAGATTTTATAATGATTCATTTTCTTAATTAAAAGAGAAAGTCTTACAAACTTTAAGAGCAAAGAACATTCGTACAGATTTACTCTAATTATTCAGGTGTAACTGGCAAGCAGCTATGGATTATTGCAGGGCCAGCTGCAACTTCTTATTAAACAGTGAATACAGGACTTTGCCTCCACTGTCTCTCTTCCCCTATCCAGAAGGCCACTGTCATTTTCAGCTGCCAAACACTGCACCATTATACTCTCCTTGCTAAAGGCACAGTCATCACTTCGGTATCACTTCTCACCATGCCATTAAGTTTTAGTAGAAAGTCTACCACTTCTTCCTTATCAATATTCCCTTCAGAAAGCACACACCTGGCACACAGCCTGCTCTCTTTCCATCAACTTGTTCTTGCTCTTTTAAGAGATAGAGGTGTGCTGCCTGAAGACTGTTAATTTACATTACAAATACAATTCTTGAAACTCATTCTTCAAAATATTGTCTTTTCTTTAGAGGAATTATCTACATGTGTATAACCATTCTCCAAAGTTCCCTAAAAATTATAAATTCAATAGCCCTATAGATTGCCACTCACATACACAAAAAAGTTGCTTAATTCAAAGTAAATCTCAGTAATAACCAGCTTTTAATTTTCTGCTAGTAGTCTGTGAAGAAAATCTGGAATAAGTCAGAAAGATTTATTCAATAAATGAGCAAGCAATACTACCACAGTCAGTATATATAAAATCCACCAGAATATCCACTTTTTCGAGTATTTTTGATAGCTTTCCTCTGAGAAGAAAGTCACCTCAATTACCTTCTTTCAATAATGAGAATAGTCACTATCACAGATCCTTAGACTGGAAGAAAGTGACTAGCGCTATGAAAGGGATTAACAAAAACAATTCAGATTTTTCAATTCTCCTTGGTCTAAAGTGTTTTAATTCTTTGTAAGAGATGTTTATTCAAGTAATAAAAACTTAGGGGCACTGAATTCCCTTACAAAAAGACATTTAAGCTTATCAACAATTTATCAGATCACCATATCCTCCTTGATGCTACCAAAAGACTGAAGAAACTCCATCATTAATTTAAAAAAGCCAAATATGGTAAAGAAACATTTATAAACATAGTCATCTCAGCATTTTTAAACCCATATAATTTCATAAACAAAAATACCAGGCAAACCAATTAATAATCTGAATATCAACACTTCACCAATAATGTATAGGCAATTGCAATGAGTTGCATTTTTAAACAATAAAAACTTTTTGTAAGTCAGCTATTCAGTGATTCAAAATTTGACTAGAAAGTAGTAACTGCAGCTTATCATTGGCACTGTTATTAATGCGATGATTTGTTTTTAACCTTTGACAGTGTTTACCTTTTCAGAATTTGTAAAAACATCAGATTTCAATTCTCCATCCAGAAACTCATTAAAGTATTTCATCAGTTTCTGAGCCTCCACTGCCCGCTGTCTAGGTGTGTTTACCCCTTCCAACTGGTCTCCAAGGTGACATACTTTAGTGGCTACATAGCTGATGTGCTCATCTAGTTCTTGGAAATGTTGAAAGGCAACCTAGGAAATATGTACACAGACAGAATCAAAGAAGTTAATACATATCAAAATTAAATTACCGAGACATAATTGTATATAGTGCTACAGCACCACAAAAAACAAACTACCAATCTCATCTAAATTCCTAACCTAAGATAGCTAAAAACATCATAGAAATTATGAGATCTACAAAAACAATTCTACCTCATTAGCATGACATGATCTGAAAACCTTTTAATCAAGTTGCAAACTTTCATATCTTTAACATTACAATAACTGTATGTATCATGAATAAATTTGTAATAAAAAATACAGCAAGGTCTAGTTTTCATATTGTTTAAGAAAATATCTCATTCTATAAAGCTCTAAATAATGATTCTTAAATCAATCAACTAAAATATCTAAGGAAATCACACATTTCAAGAACCTTCTGTTACTAAATTTACTAAATTAAAAAGATTTTTTAAAAGAAGCAATAAAACATATTGATTTAAAAAATTATTTAGCCACGCATGGTGCGGCATGCCTGTAAATTCAGCACTTGAGTAGCTGAGGCAGGAAGACCAAGAGTTCAAGGTTAGCTAGGACTATACAGGAAGGCCCTGTCTCAAAAAATAACATTTACTTTAAGTACTTAAAAAGCAATGCTAATATCGTATATATAATGGTAAAACTGCTTTTAAAAGTACTGAAAACAGGACAGTTATAGTAATTATTCTATTAAGACAAAGATCCATCACTTCCCAGAATGTTCTTCTTTTCTCTATGAATATACTAATTATCCTTTGGTAGATGAAAAACTGTGTATAATGATTACCTTCGAAGTGTCAATTAGTCTTGTACTCTCGTTCTAACACTTCAGTTCAAGAGGAAAAGCTGCTAACATTTACTGAGGGATTCCTCTGAGTTACATACTATCTGAAGTACCTTGCGTGGATGTACTTATTTGGTCTTCATGACACTCCATTTTGAAGATGAAAAATTGAGGCTGAGAGAAATCAAACTGCTAGAGATTATACAGCTAGTAAGTGGCGGGGCTGCAATTCAAACTCAACTGACTGCTCCAGAGTTTGTTAGTTTAAGTATTAAGACTATTTTATTACCAAGGAAAAACCAAATTACAAGTACGTGGACATTGCCATCTTAACTATGAAAAACACACTCCCTATCTTATATAAATTATTGACTTCCTTAATTAAAATTTTCTCAACCACAGATGTTTAAATGAAGGATTCTAAATATGAAATTTTAGCAGCAATCAGTTTTCTAATCAGAACACTAAAGAACAAATATCCCCAAAGGGTGATAAAATTCAACCATTGCTCACAAATTACACTTTGACAGAATAATCAGGGATGGGGGGGGGGGGACATAGCTCAGTGGTTAAAGCACTTTCCTTGTATATGCAAGGCCCTGGTTTTAGTTTCCCAGCACTACATAAAAATAGTCGGTGTGGTGGTGAACACCTGTAATTCCAGTACTTAAGAGGCTGAGCAGGAGACCTGTATTGAGTTTGAGACCAGCTTGAGATGCACAATGAGTTCAGGACCAGCCTGGACTACATACAGAATGAAATCCTGTCTCAAAAAAAAAAAAAAAAAAAAAAAAAGCAATCAAACTCTGTATTAAGGCTGGTCTACAGAAGGGATTCAGAGATTCCAGGTTAATTCTAGGACCTACAAGTGATTAAGATGATAGGCATACTTAGCACACAAACCAGTTCAGCAGGGTATTTTGGTTTTACTTCAAAATGAACTGAGGAAGAATTCTGCATTCACTTTTCCTGCAGATACAATATAATTCTTACTTAAGCCTCTACCTCGTGATTATTGTGAAATATAGGCTTTTCTGTGAAAAAGCTTGTATCAGATCCTATTATTTTGTAGGGATTAAAAAGAATGCAAAAGACTATCAATGTTAATATCTCTAAAACAGGTCTACTGAGAAGTTACTCTTGAACGTTTATATTACTGCACTGGCAAGAACCACACTATACTGGATACTATCTTAAAAAGGAAATATTATGATCCTCAAACCAACATTCAGTCACATACCAAGACCACACAATAGCAATGTACTAACATTTTATCGCATGAGATCAAAGAGGTAGAAATTTCAACATTTACTAAAATTTGACTTGACTTTTTAAAGAGCTTACAGCTAAAAGGAAATAAACATATTAAATATAAACTACTCATTACTTTGACAAATGTTTACCTGATTGCTTTTCTGAAGCTCTTGTACCTTCTTGGCAAATTCCTTGGCTTCCTTTTGACACTGTTGTTCTAATTTCTCCACTTTCCTTTGAATCCTTTCATCCATTATCTGGAGCTCTTGAATATGATTTATAAATTCTTCTAATAATCTAATAAAGGATAGAATATGTATCAATCTAATATCAATCACAGGTTCACTTATAATTGTACAGAAAGCCTTAATAAGTCCTTTGAGATAGGGATGATGTTAATTTTCTCTATAGCAGCATCTTATGAGGAATTTCTTCAACCTGGAACTTAAGTCTTTCTACAATGTCATAATTTATTCTTCTCTTAGCCCAAGCCACTTAAAATTTATAAACATTTATAAATTCAGCCATTCTTCATGGAGTTTCCAATTAATCATTTCCTGAGGAAAGTGAACTCTTCAACCAGAATCCCCAGTAAGCCTCCAATATAAAGAACAATTTTATAGCTTATTCAAAATAGTCAAGAAGGTAAATGTACAATATAAAAATATGATGTATGTTATAGTTCAGTGACTGTCCTCCCCATGACACACTGAACATATTTTTATTTTAGAATTATAAACAACGCTTCATAAATTGTTAAAAAATAGGTTTTTTCTCAGTAAAATTGTGTTCTCAAAAAAACCCAACTGTGTTCTCATACAAGTTAAAAGTGCGTCTTTTAAAAAAATGTAATGGAAAAAGAAAAACACAATTTCAAACTTCTGGCACGCTGTTCATATTGGTTGTACTTTCTTGGCTGTTACCTAAAACCTACTTAAATGAATGTTGAAAGGAATCCCAACAGTCAGTTCTATTTTAAACAGAAATTTATAGTACTAAATTGGGGGTACAAAAAACAAAAAACAAAGAACACATTCTTACTTTACCTTTTAGGATCAAAAGCTTCCGGTCCACCTCTAGAACCCCCTCCTGGGGTTCTCCAAACAAGACGTTCGATGTACTCATCTGCCACAAAAGGCTCCTAGTTCATAAAATGAGTATGTTTTAACAAAGTCTCAGAAAATTACAATGTGGATTACAAATACAAAGTAGATTCTACTATGTGAGAATGAAAATTGTCCATGGCTAATTATTTAAATATCCACATTACTAAAATCTACAAGATCTATATTAGTTAAAATATCAAGAAATAAACTGCTTAATAAAAATTAGATTAAAATATTAGAACAGTATTAACGGTCACTGGAACAACTTAACAGAAAATAAGCATTTCACTAACAGGCAATTTATAGAAATACAAATGCCCCCAAAACATGTGAAATCTGTAGCCTACTCGTAAAAGTAAATTTCAATTAGATTATTTTTAACCTCAAAAAATGAGCAATATTTTTACATTTAAAATACGCAATTCAGGAAAAACTGAGCATAGAAATATCAACAACTGGTAACTATTCCATAATATCCACAGTTACAAGAGCTGCGAATCTTTAGCTTAGTAATTCCACTTTTAAAGGCATATATAAACACAAAGATAAATGTAGAATGTTTATTGTGTGTTACATGTAATATCAAAAAATGTCTGACATATTTCAAAATTATGACAACTTATGACAAACTTATAAAATGAGAAATCATGTCTATTAAAATCATATAAAATGACATTTAATGAAGTGAGGGAAAAAACTAACACTCAATACCTGACAAGAAAGCAGGATATGAAATTTTCTCAGGTTAAAGCACTAATTATTTCTTTTAAAAGGACACTAGAGTTGAAGGCCCAACTAAAAAAGAAAGCATTTGAATGTTCACTATTAGCAGATAAATTTTTTAGGCTAGCCCACACTAGTTTATGTACTTTCAATACCAACTCTTTCATACAAATGCCATATATTGCCTCCAACTTAATCAACATGCAACTTAAACTGACAGCATTTCCTGATGATTCCAGTTTGAATTTTTTAAGACATATTTGAATTTTTTTAGTCGTAAAATTTTTCATCTCTTGGGGCAGGAGGTGTAGCTTAGCAATTAAGAGTGCTACCCTGGCAAGTGTGAGATTCTGGGTTTGATTCCCCAAAGTACCAGGTAGGCTGGGTGTGGTGATACTTGACATACCTATAGAAAATAAATAGATAAATATAAAATAAAGGACTGCACCACTGAGCCTGACTCAATTTTTTTTTAAATCCATTTCTTAATTATACTTTTAAAATATATGCTCATTAAGAAATATTCTAGCAAAAAAATTCCAATGCCAAACACTCTGTTAGCTTTTGGAATTTACATATATATGTATATATATATACATACATATATATATATATGTACCCACATACATACACTGGAACTAAAGAAACAGCCTACTAGAAAATATAAAGATGCAATAATGTATCTGTGAAATTCAAAATGTGTTCAAAACTTCAGTTTTAACATTAGTAACATATTAACTCAATGGGCAGCTTAGCGAAGAGAAGAGTTGCTCACTAATTCAGTAAATACTTACTGAACTTCTACTATGTGCTGGGTACTGTGGTAGGGATCAATAATACAAATGTATCTCCTAAGAATGGATGCCAATTATGTATGTTATCATACATGATCTTCGAAGTAAAAATGTCAATCAAACAAGTTATCACCTAAATGGGTAACTACAAGTACGATAAAACTGATGGCAAGGAAAGTCCTGGATGCTCAGCTGCAGGAGAACACAGCAGAGAACTAAGATGACTGGAATACGGGAAAGGATAAAGGATTGGTCAGGAAAGATGCTTGTAACAGGAAAACCTTTTGAGGAAGTGACTTTTAAGCTGAGACTGAAGAAATATCAGGAGACAAAAATGGGCCAATGCTTTCCAAATTACTAGGGAACAGGAAAGAAGACACAGTTTACTTAATCTGTAAATAAGCACAAAGAAATCACAGGAATCACATATGGAAAGATCCAGTAAGGAATAACAACTACTATCAACAGAAGATAACCTTTTCCTGCTAAAGATCATCACACTGAAGGGCTGGAGGAATGGCTCGGCGGTTAAAGTGCTACATCAAGTGCTAAGTACCTAAGTTTGATTCCCCAACATGACATAAACTGTGAGAGGTGGCACACGCCTGTAACCTCAGCATTTGGGAGGCTTAGGCAGGAGGACTGCTGTGAGTCCAAGGCCAGCCTGTGCTCCATAGTGAGTTTAGGACCAGCCTGGCCTACACAGCGAGACCTTGTCTCAAAAAAAAAAAAAAAAAAAAAAAAAAAAAAAATTACCACATTGAAACTTAAAATAATGGCTCGGCAGTCTGATGTGGCCAGAAAAGGAAAAAGGGGATGAATTTTAGTCATAGTAAGAGCACCCATCAGGTTAAGATGGAATACCATTAAGAATTATAGTTCACATAAGCACTTCACATGTGCTACCTTATTTGCTACTTTCAATAAGATATACAAGGAAGGTCCTATTTTATCCCCACTTTATAATGAGGCAACTGAGAGTTTCAGAAGTACCCTACAAGAAAACACAAGGTGTATGTTGTAAACCTGAAATTTAAATCACCTGGCTCTACCATTGCTAAGTAAGCTGAATGATACCTTTAGCAAACTACTAGGAAGTTCCCTGTACGTAGAAAGTTAGCTAGGAACAAGCAATGAAGCTAGAAAGGTAAAATCATCATATGAAGATACATACACATCATCAATTGCCCTTTAAATTGCCTTTATACACAAATAAATACTAATCATATGGGAAAGCAATCATGCAAACCAGTAATTGATCAGATAACTGAAGCACATTTTATTAGCAAATCACAGACTGTAGGACTGTGTCACTAACCACTAGAAAAAGTAAACATCAACCAGAAAGAACAAAAAACCATAAAAATAAATTTTTAAAGACTTTACATTTTACCACAAAAGGCTCTTTCACAGTTGTCAAATAAAGCAGCCCTATCAATCCAGTTTATCTCCTAGACTTCCACTGCAGCAAAAGTATCTGATATAATCAAAGCATAAAATGCACACAATATTGCTAAATACCTTAATAACAAAATTCAGCTTATCCAGAAATACAGACATACTTGAGAGTTAAGTTTTAAGGGTGAATTAGAAATCCATTCAAAGTAAAAAAAATTTTTTGACACCCTGAAATACAATGAATGCATTTAGCAAACCATAGCATAATCACACTTCCTCACTCTAGCCTACTTCTACGGAGGCCAAAGATTCAATGTATTCAACAAGTTTTAATTTGCACATATAAAGTAGTATTGACTCAGGATAAAAGAATTTATGTTTAGAGCTACTCAAAAGTTTAAAAAGTAAGCCACTGGAGCTGGAGGAATGGCTCACAGGTTAAAGCTAAGCTAAATCAAGCTCTAAGTCACCCAAATTCAATTCCTCAGTACCACATAAACTGGCAGAGGCAGCACACACCTGTAAGGCAGCACTGGGGAGGCTGAGGGAGGACTGTGTTGAGTCCAAGGCCAGCCTCGGCTCTATAGTGAGTTCAGGACCAGCCTGGGCTACAGAGCGAGACCCTGTTTCAAAAATAAAAATAAAGGTAAGCTACTAAAATTTTTAGAAAACCTTACCACCATGTAAAATGTCCCTAAATAAACCTAGATAGTGATGACAGTTTAAAAAAATTTTAACTATTTCCTATGGCTGGGCAAATGCCTCACACTTTACATACATTATTGCATTCAATACTGTGATAAGCAGTCTTTGACATTCTACTAAGACTATTTTAAACTTGTGAAAGTTTAATCTAATCATGTAGATTTATCAGATTTCAAAGGCCCAAATCCTGACTACTGGTAAAACAATTTTTTTCTTTAAAAGAGAGTGAATTACTTTAGGAAATAGAAAAATCCAAAATACTCCCATTAAATAACTATATGCAGTAATCATTCTTTTTTTTTGGGGGGGGGGTGGAAGTGTTGTAACTTTATTGTATATATACTCAATAATCTAATGTTTTATATTACTAATTTCATTTGTTATTGAGTAGCTACAATTCTCAAACTTTTTTTTTTTTTTTTTTGAGGCAGGGTCTCGGTCTATAGTTCAGGCCAGTATCAAGCTGACTGTAGCCCAGGCTGGCCTAGAATTCATGGCAATCCTTCTGCCTCAGCCTTCCCAGTGCTAGGACTACTGGCATGTACCACCACACTACAGCCACCTTATGTTGTGCTGGGGAATTGAACCCAGAACCCTGTGCTTGCTAGGCAAGTACTTTAACCACTAAGAAAATAGACACACAGTGAGTAGATTATCCCTTCTCCCAGAAGCAGCTACAATAATTTACTTCAGTAGAAGAAATGCAGGAAAATGTAAATATTTTGGGGTATGCAAAATAAAGGGTCTTAGATGACAGTAGTATTTGATAAGCCCAAAGCTTCATGGACCTTGTCAGAGTGAGGACATAGGGGGGCTAAGTAACAAACAGATTCCTGGCCATGGTTAAACAATCATTTGGTCCAACAGGTTCATGAGTGTACCTAGCTGTTATTCCCAGTTCACAGATGTAGAATAGCAATAGACATACTCAGTGACTGATTCTACTTCAATATTGAGTCCTTGGCGAATAGAATAAGAGCTATTATACTGAAAAAGCCCAAGTCTGTTTACACTGCCCTTGTCAAAGTAGTTAGTCAGGACAGGCAAAGTGTCCCCTTCCTCCCTCACTGCTCCTTGGGTGTCCCTCCCAAAGCTGTGCACTTGGTCAAAGAGGACAACCTTCCTCAACCTTCCCCGATCTTCCCTGACCTTCCCCGCTAGAGGAGGACTGGTCCACAGTCAAGGGCACATACTCGTAGCTGCATTCCCCTGCAAGAAACTCCAAACAAGCTCTCAAAGTAGTTAATCAAATGGGATGGCAAAAATTAATACCACTCTTAGAGATACAAAGTAAAGGTCAAAAAAATTTTAAGGGACTATACAGCAAAAACATCAGCACAAGTGTGGATAATACAAACTCTGTTACCAATATTTAACTCTGCCATTGTGGTACAAATACAATCACAGACACTATATAAACAAACAGACATGGCTATGTATTAGTAAAACTTCATAAGCACAGAGAATTCTAGGAAGATAGTAAAGCAAAGAAATCTCTCTCCACTAGAAAATGATTATACTAGCAGAATCACACATTACTTTTTTAAAATTCTGGAGCCACTTTGTTGAAGGTTTGTAACTTGCCAGAGAAAGGCCCAGACACTGAAATGTGGTTTCTGTCAATTTTATCTTTTAGCACAAGAGTAGTTGCCTATTCCCCTCTTCAAGCTCTATGGTAGACAGCTGTGCACCTACTACTGGAACATCCTACACACAGCTTATGGCAGCCAGAATGGACAGAAAGGGGCTCTTTCCTCTATCAAAAGTCTGGGCTCCAATTTTTGCAAGTTGCTTCAGATCACTGATTACTGCTTATGATCAAAGGGGTACAAAGAGGCTGGGGCAGTTGCAGCTTCTCCCATTTTTGTGAGTCCCTCTCCCTCAAGATGAAGTGACTTCCAGAGAAATTAATAAAAGACACATCCTTTAAAAAAAAATCCTTTCTTCAATTTTCTCTCTCCTTTGAGAAGACAGAGTAGTGCATTCAAAACCACGTACACATAGAAGAAAAATCACAAAGTGATCATCAAGCCCAGGGAAAGGTAAAGGCTTAGAAAAGACCATTACATGCATATGACAAGTTGATCCAGAGATTCTACAAGTTACAATAATAATAATAATAATAATAATAAAAGAATATATAGTAAACTAGTAAACTGTATGAGAAAGAAATCAATCTTCCAAACTGTCAGATTATTAGACTCAAATGTTCAGTTTTCTACTAAAGAAGTAGGAAAATATGGCCTATTTGGCAGAGAAGAAAAACCCAGAAAATGTTTTTGAAAAATGTATGACACCAAATCTACAAATCAAAGACTTTAAAGCAACAGTTTAAGACTTCAAGACCAGGCTGGCTTCATCCTAGGAATGTGAGGCTGATTCAACATACATAAATCAATATAATACACCACATTAACAAATGCAAGGACAAAAATCACATGATCATCTCAACAGATGCAGAAAAAGAGAATGACTAAACAAACATCCCTTTCAGATAAAAGCTCTGATGAAAACAGCTACAGAAGGATCTTACCTC
The DNA here is from genome assembly GCA_004027205.1 of Ctenodactylus gundi. Lineage (NCBI taxonomy): Eukaryota > Metazoa > Chordata > Mammalia > Rodentia > Ctenodactylidae > Ctenodactylus > Ctenodactylus gundi. Next base: position 940,682 of record PVKB01000085.1, on the reverse strand, counting down.
AAGCTGATAAAAGCAATGTGTGACAATCCTACAGCCAACATCATCCCAGATGGGGAAAAACTGCAAGCTTTTTCCCTCAAAATAGGAACAAGACAAAAGTGTCCACTCTCACCACTTCTATTCAACACACCGCTCAAATCCATAGACAGAGCAATCAGGCAAGAAAATGGAAAAAAGAAAATATGTATAAACAAGGAAGATGTCAGACTAAGCTTATTTCTGGCTGAAATCATCCTTTATATAGAGGACCTCAAAACTCCACCAGAACACACTGAAAACAAATAAATTCAGCCAACATGCAGAATATAAAGTCAATACACAAAACTCAATGCATTTCTCAACAGCAAAAATGAAAACACTGAGAAAGAGATCAGAAAAACAGCACTGTTCACAATCAGTTCAAAGAAAATTAAAAACCTAGGAATCAACCCAACTACACAAATGAAGGACCTTTATACTGAAAAGTACAGTACTCTGAAAAAAGACACTGAAGAGAATTTTAGAAAATGGACACACATTCCTTGAACCTGGACAAGCAGAATACACTGTCAAAATGGTCATACTACCAAAACTGACATACAAATTCAATGCAATCCCAATCAAGATACTAACAGTATTTTTCACAAAACTAGAAAAAAAAATCTAAAAATTTTATGAACTAAAAGCAATTCAGAAAAGCTAAAACCCTAAGCAACAAAACAAAAGCAGAAAGTATCACAATGCCAGATACAAGTCTTTGTGGAGAAAGAGAATGTGGTGAGATTGAGGGTGGGATTAAGGGAGTAAGGAGGGGAAAGAGATGTGATATGTAAATAATAAAAATGTTTTTTGCAAACAGTAGATTCAAATTATATTACAAAGCAAAAGCGATTTAAGAAACACATTATACTGGCACAAAAACAGACAGGTGAATCAAAGGAATGCAACTGAGGACGCAGACACATCACTAAGTACCTTCAGACATCTGATGTTTGACAAGCCAAAAACACACCAGAGTAAGATACCCTCTTTAACAATTTGTTCTGGGAAAACAGGCTAGCCACATGAAAAAGACAAAACTAGACCCACATCTTGGACCATATTCCAAAATTAAATCAAAATAGATCAAAGCCCTAGACATTAAAATGGAAACACTGGAGCTGGAGGAATAGCTCAGGGGTTAAGTACCTGTGTTTGATTCCCCAGCACCACATAAACTGGGTGTAGAACACCTGTAAACCCAGCATTGAGGAAGCTGAGGCTGGAGGACTGCCGTGAGTCCAAGGCCAGCCTGGGCTCCATAGTGAGTTTAGGATCAGCCTCAACTACAGAGCAAGACTCTGTCTCAAAAAGAAGGAAGGAAGGAAGGAAGGAAGGAAGGAAGGAAGGAAGGAAGGAAGGAAGGAAGGAAAGTAAAAAGGCCTACCACGGGGGGCAGAAAGAGGGGCAATGGACCACTAGGAAAGGGATAAATTTCTGAATGGGGGGGAGAAGGCATAGGGCAAGGGTAAGAAGGAAGGAAAGAGGACAAAATTCGTGTAAATAGTCATTGATTCCCCAAACAACATGTTGCTAATGTGTTCCAGAATTTGGAATTACTATATATAAAAAATAGTCTTAAATAATTTAAAAAATAGAAACATTAAACTTGTTGGAAGAAAAATATAGGCAAAACCCTCCGAAATCTAAGCATAGGAAAGGACTTTCTCAATGAAACACCCAGAGCACATGGGATAACACCAATAATCAACAAATAGAATTATATCGAAGTAAAAAGTTTCTTCACAGCAAGGGAAACAATCAACAGCATAAAGAGGAAACCAAGGAAGAAAAAAAAAAACTTGCAAGCTACTCCTCAGACAGCAGACTGTTACAAAGAATTTACAAAGAATTGAAAAAAAATAGCACCTCCAAAATAAGAGACCCAATCAAAATATGGGTATCTGAAATGAAAGCATAGTTATCAGAAGTTTGAATACCCAATACACGAAAAATGTTCAACATTTTTAGCCATCAGAGAAATGCAAATCAAAACAACACTGAGGTTCTATTAAACACCAGTAAGAATTCAAAAAAATAACAAATGCTGGTGAGGCTATGGGGAAAAGGAACCCTCTTACATTGCTGGGGGGACTGTAAACTGGTACAACCACTACAGAGGGCAGTAGGTAGAATCCTCAGAAAACTAAAAACTGATATCCCTTTTGATCCAGCTATACCTCTTCTGAGTATCTTCCCAAAAGAGTGAAAGTCATTATGTAAGAGTGACATGTGAACACCCATGTTTACAGCAACACAGTTCCTAATAGCTAAATCTTGGAAGACAAAGAAGAATGGACAAAGAAAATGTGGCATATATACAAAATTTATCCTGCCATAAAGAAGGACAAATTTGAGTCATTTAAAGGAAAATGGATATACCTTGAAACAAATATGCTTAGTGAAATCAATCAGACACAGAAGGTTAGATATTGTATGGTTTCTCTAATAAGAAAAAAACAAACAAAGTAAAAGAGAGATGAAAAAAGACAAGACTGTGGAAAGGTAATGTGAGGTGAAGGGGGTTAAGAGGTTGGGCTGGACAAAGAGATATGATATGAAAATTGAAATAGAAATGTTTTAAATAGTAAAAAAAGAATAAGTAAAATTATTAGTCACAAGCTAGATTAGAATAGTATTAAATAAAAAGTGTTAAAGTCTATTCTTTTTCCCACAATATTTATTAATATACATATGCAATACATAATGTTTAAGATGAACTTGAGTATTTTGTGCACATATATATCACATCAATTTTACAATCCCTTCCCGTTTTTGGCCCACCCACACTATGCCCACCCTCCACCCCCACCAATTTCCACTATCACAGCATGTGGTTCCATAGAATGCCTGTATTCTAGGTTACCCAAATCAGAGAAACCACACATATTTAACATATTTAATCTTCTGCATCTGACTCATATTACTCAAATCACCACTCGTTAGCTCGGCTTATTACACCTAGAATGGTTTGCAGTGGCCAAATCTTGATGCCTCTTCTCTGAGTCTAGCACATCCCTTTATTGAGATATTTGCCAAAAAGTTCTTTTTTTCTATATTTTCCTGTGTCTTTGTTGAGATTCTTTAACCTGGCCTCACCCACAAATCCAAATAAGAAAAGAACTGTAACAATGTAATTAATAAGGCTAGAAAATGTAAGAAAGAAAAAGAGAGAAGTTAAATTTCAAATGCTTTAGCTGCTTACTGAAAGGTAAATGCTTGTACATTCAAAAGGTTATCATTACATCTATCAGTTTCTTGGGATAAACATATCAAAGACCGAATAAGTGAATTATTACAATAAACAAACTTAAGTCTATATCGAATTGCTACATTAAATGAACTTAAATCTGTATCACATAAGTATACTTAAGGCAATAGATATGATGACATACTTGATTATTTCAGAATTTTTTAACATTCATAACACTTTTACTCACATTTCACTAATCACTAACATTTTGCCAGATTTGGTTTATCATTTTATCTACCTATCCATCCATAAATTCATGGACACATATTTTTAAAGATTTTATACCAATTTCTCATGCTGAATATACTCTGGTTTGCAGATTAATATACTATTACAAATTATAATTATGTGGGGAAATTTCAGATTTTATAAAACAGCTGGTAATGTTTTAGAAGTATATCAATCAAATGATTCAAATACCAATCTATTTTTTGTTACATTCTTTAGATGTTTCCTTTCCTTCATGTTTTTTGGTGCTGCTTATCTCTCTACCTCTCTCAAAGAGGAAAAACTTATACCCAACATCAAACAAGTGAACATTAAACAAGCTTAAGTCAGTATCAATTTGCTGTATTAAATGAACTTAAATCTTATCACATAAGTATACCATAGTTAAGGCGATAGAGTGGCATGTTTAGTTATTTCAGATTTTTTTAACTTTCATAAATTGTTTAATCACATTTCACTAATTATTAACAATTTGCCAGATTTGATTTATCCTTTTACCAACCTATTCATTCCTAACTTCATGCATATTTTTCAAGATTTTTATACCAATTCTCCATGTTGAATATAATTATGATTATTTTGCAAACTTATGTTTTATTGAAAATAATAATTATGGAGGAAGATTCACAGATTTTATGAGACAGTACTGTTTTAGAAGGATACCAATCAAATGATGCAAATAGCAATTTTTGCTTTTGTTGTTACACTTTCTCTTTAGGTGTTTCCTTTCCTTTATGTTTTTTTTGGTGCTGTTTGTCTCTCTGCTTCTCTTAAATACTCCTCCAAGTAATTTCTGCAATGCTGGGCTAGTGGTCACAAATTTCTTAAGGGATTGTTAGTCATGAAAAATGTGTACTTCTTCAATTTTCAGGAATAATTTTGTTGGATGCAACACCCTGCATTGACATTTGCTGTCTTTTACTAAAGCTTGAAAGATCTTGCTCCAGGTTTTCCTAGCCTTTAAAGTTTGCCTTGAAAAATCTGTATAAATCAATTAGAATTCTTTGTTGAATAATGTCCATTTTTCTCTTGTTGCTTTCAATATTCTCTTTTTATGTTGTGTTTCTGAGGTTTTGATTATGGTATGTTGTGGCAAGTCTCGTTGCTGGTTGAGGTTATTTGGTGTTCTACAAGCTTCTTGTACCGGAAAGTTAATTTTTTTTCCTATAGTAGGGAAATTTTCTTGCATTATTGCAGAGAATAAATTCTTTATACCTTTGGTGCTGTCTTCTGCTCTTTCTCCCAAACCCATAATTCTGAGACTGATTTTCTTTGAATTATCCATCAGCTGCTGTATCCAGATACTTTGCTCATTTCTAACTTTGGAGTCATGCCTAATTATAGCATTTGTTTCCTCAGCCTTGTCTGCAAGGTCTAAAACTCTATCCTCACAATATTCCCATTGTCTTCTCCTGCTGTCACATATATTTTTTCATATCCTCAATTTCATCTAGATTTTTTCAATTTTCCATCTTTTAGATTTTTGTATCTTTCCTTATTTGCCTTAGTGAACTTTTATTTGTGGCTTCAATATGCTCAGTGAGCTTTGTCTCCACTAGGACCATTATTCGCTACTTAGTAAGATCCTCTTTAAGCCTGCTGATCACTGCTTGCATTTCTTTGAGAACATCTTGTTTGAACTGGTTGTTTGACTCATTTATTTGCTTTTTCACTTCCTTCCCTATGAATTACACTATTTAGGGTCCATGACATCAGTTTCTGGGGTCTCAGTCATCTGTGGGTCCCTGTTGCCCTGTCTTCTTCTCATGTTTCTGGTGTTGAGGGACTTCACTTTACAGGCTCAGCCAAGAGGTTTCTTTAAATGGCTATGACCATGTGTGATGAGGAGCTGCATTTCTTCTTGGTTCTGTGCTGGGAGTAGGCAGTGCGGGGGTACCTAACAGTCCGATGACCTCTAAGGCTTCTCGTTCACTGTAGGCCCCCAGAGAAAAGGTCTCCTGCCTGTCCTGGCTTCCCTCTCCCAAGGGCCCGGCTCTCCACCTTCTGAGGTGTCCCACTACACCGATCAGTTTAGGAGGTGTGCAGCCTTTTTAATCCTCTCTCTGCAACTGCCTCTTGTGCCAGTTTCTTCCTATGTACTGTTTCAGGGTGAGCCCAAAAGCTCTGGTGTGCTCTTTTGAGCTTTCTTTTACTCTAATCGGTTCAGTCTTGGGATTTTTTTTTTAATGGCTTCTGCTTACATCATTGCCCATTATGGCTGAGGAGCACTGCTTCTGATCTTTGCTCCTAGAGGCCCTAACTAGGGAGAGTGCATATTGTGTTTGTAGTATGAAATACCTGCAGGTTCTGGCCTCCATGCTTTCCTTCATCTGTGGTTTGTAGGTGCCAGAAACTCAGGACCGCTCTGAGTTGGCTGTTTTTCTCCATTTCCAATATGACTTCAGAATTTCTGACCTTCCCATGGACTCCTTTCAGTTGGTGGGGTGCTCCTTTCTCTCCTAGCTCTGTCAGGTGTTCCAGGTTCCATGTAGGCCTTCCTCCATCTGCAGATGCCTGTGGCTCCCAGCTGTTTGCAGGCCACCCACTTGGGGTGGCTTCCTAGGCTGCTGGGGTTTTTCCCTCTGCTTCTGTTATTCCTTTAGGATTTCTGACCTTCCCCTGGCCTCCTTTCAGGTGTTCTTCCTGTCTTGGCTACACTGAATAGGCATTTTATGACTAAAATCTAAACTTTTTAAGGGAGTTGATGAGGAGTCATTGTGCAACTCTGTTACTCAGCCACCATCTTAACCCAGAAGCAGACTGAAAAGAAATAAGTTTTAAACGACAAAGTTGTTTAAAAAAAATTGCAGACCAAGCAGGCAGTCCAGGCAGAGGGGCCACAGGTGGCTCTGTTATCAGTTTGAAGGCAGGGATATTCACAAGGAGGCCTTCCCCATCTTCTCAGCACAGGATAAGTCCTTATGCATGTACACGTGTGTGTGTGTGTGTGTGTGTGTGTATGTGTGTGTGTGTGTGTGTGTGTTTGTGTGTGTGTGTAATAATGGTCTTTTAAAATAAAAACTAAGGTTGTTATTTAGAATTGGGCTTGGATGACTTCTCTCAGTTCTTATGGACTTGGGCAAGCTATCCGACATCAGTTTTCTCATTTGTAAAATCAAAATTAATAGTTTTGACAAAACAATAGTTTCTACTTCAAAAGGTTATTCTGAAATTACCCTATATTGAAAATTTAAAATAAATCATTGAAAATGCCTATTAAGATCTGCCATTAATATTTCAAATCAAATATATTTACAAATTTTCACATTAAGTATACGTACAGGCATTTATTAAATGCTTTAAGGATAAAATTAAACAAATGAATGCAAGACTGCTTTCATTTTTATTTTATTTATAGCCTGAATAAATAAATGTGCATATATACTCTATTATCTTCATATTTTAACTCCTAAAATAGCACTAGAAAAACTAAAGCTTTCTTATATCTCATAATGAATAAACTTTTCAACTAAATAGAAATTTTCACTTAATTTGTGGATATTTTTATTTACAAGGTGAATGCTATATAAAATGGATCTGCTACTACATACCCCAATTACCCAGTTTCCTGAGAACGGGGATTCACTTTTACACTAATTACATTCATGTGCAGTCTATTAAACTGTCCTCAATTCATACATACTAAAACTCACTTTTAAGCTGTTTTGACCAGAGAACTCAGAGCATAAAGTATTTAAATATAAACCCATTATTCTTATTGTTGCTACCTCTACCAATCTCTTTACTACAGGTAACAGAAGTCTGTTAGAACTAAATGTAAAGATGATCAGCCTCCGTTCCAGTTATCTACTGCTGCATAACCACTACCCCCAATCTTAGTGGTTTAAAACAACAAAAATCACTATTCTGTTCACAAATCTGCAAGTTGGGCAGAGCCCAGCATAGAAATCTAGTCTCTGCTCCATGTGGCATAAGCTAGAGCTGTTCAACTTGGCATGGCAAACTAATGGTTACTGTTAGCTGACAGTTCAGCAGGAGTTTTAATCCAAGGGCTACTATGGTTCTTGCATTTCCTCCCTGATAGATGCTCAATGCCTGTCCTCTTCTTAATGCACTTAAATTGAAAGTGGAGTAAACACTTAATTTAAAAAATATCACCAACCACTCTCTTAATTACACACTTCTAAGCAGTTTATCAACCTAAGTTAAACTTCAAAATAACATTCTGGGGCAAGAAAAATTGTCCTCCCATTTCACAAATGAGAAAACTGAGGCACAAAGAGGTTAGGTAACTTGTTCAACACCACACAACTCTGGAGTAGTACTAAGAAATTCACTCCTAGGTCTAAATAATCAACCATGTAAAATGATTCCTAAACTGATAACTAGTTATGGTTTCTGAGTTACTAACCCGTATTTATAATTGCCTTCAGGTAACTGCCTTATTAAAAACTTAAATTTACTATATACTTAAAAAAATAAATTCATCGTTCCTTTTCCCTGAATGAATCCAATTTTATCTGCTACAATGTCATCAACAACCTACTTTCTAAAGTTCACCAAATGGAACTAGCAACTCAGCAACTAAAGTTCAACTTTTCCTCCAAAATGTCTTCACAAAGTTCCTGTTTTTTCCCCTATTAAGTTAGGTTAGAAAAGGTGTGGTGGCACATGCCTATAAATCCCAGCACTTGGGAGGCTGAGGTAAGAGGACTGGCATATGTGTTCAAGGCCAGCCTCCACCACATACTGAGTTCAGGGCTAGCCTGGCTTACAGAGCAAGACTGTATCTCAAAAAAAAAAAAAAAAAAAAAAAAAAAAGTTAGGATTTCTCTCACCTAAATATAATTAACCAACAGACAATTCTGGAACCACCATATGGCAAGAACTATGTCAGTTTGACTGTGACAGGTATTTTCCCAGCTAACAATCTTTTCTTCATGGTCAGCTATTCTTCACACTGACATTAAAATTGCCCGCCTTCCTGAACACCCTCAAAAAGTCAGGTCAGCCCTTTAAGCAGGATCTACAAAAAGGCTTCTCAGAATTTTTTCAAATCCCTATATCCTCATTGCCTTATGAGTCACTATTCTCTATTCCTAAAACATGTATACTCACTTCCTAAGTCTTCTCAACATTCCCCAAACGTAGCTCATCTTACAAACAGGTTATCTTCTGTCTGCTTTGGATGCCCTTCTCTTGTTTGAAAAGTTCCTACTCATTCACCAAAATCCAATTTATATATCATTACTATGTGAAACTTTTCCTAATTATCTTAGGAAAAGATTCTCTACTACCATGGCACTGAATTATTGGCCGACACATTTATTTCTCCAAACTACAATTTTAGCTCATCATCCTTTTAACTTCCATACCTGAAATGTCATGCTAGAGTAAGTAAGGTACTCAATAAATGTTTGCTGAACAAAGCTATGAATGAATCACGACTTCTAGGGTGTGCCCTTTCAGGCATGCGTTTTTAAACTTGTCCCCTTATTTTAAACTTGAAATATTCAAAAATATCTGTTGCATGAACAATTGACTCCGGTTAGCAACAAAGTACTCGCCCATAATGGTACGGCATCAAGAGAAAAGACCTTAAAAGAATATGAGACAAAATTACAAAGTGAGAAGGAAGTGTGTCTTCAGTAGCACAGTAAGATTTAAAAAAAGAGAACTATCTGTTACAACAGCAAAACAACTTACTACCCCAGCTACTTTTTAGTGTGTGGAATATAATCCAAACCACAGTGGAATCCCTATTCAAAAAGTCCATCCTGTGTTGATCATTTGAAAATACTACAGAGATCTTTAACAAAGGTTGTAATTAAGAAGGCATTCTGGGCAGCTTCCAGGATATACAACAGTCTAATTAGTTCTTAACAAATCATTTCTGTCAACTGAGGAAATATCCTGTAGTTTGATTTTGTTGAATGATATTGTCTATATTAAAAAGGAATAATGACAGTACCAATAATTAGATTTTAAAAGAGACACAGTTGACAATGAAACTTCATGAATTCAAAAGTTTATTTCTATTTAATTTTTCTTCAATGTGAAAAATAAAAGCCAATTCTACTTAACAGTGCATGAAAACCAGGATGCACAAAAACAAAATGTCCTTGACTACATCCTGTCTTATCTTCCACAGTTATCCAGCTGTGGCTAAAGTTGGGAAACAGATCAAAAAGACATTCCCTCACTTATCCTACAACCTAAATTTATGGTGATAGCTGCAGGAAATGGCAGCAGTGACACTTTTTTTCCTCTCCCTATACAGCAAAAGCTCACTTTTTCACTTGGAAATGAAATCTTATTCAAAAGTCAAAAGCTCAGTCTATTTTAAGGCTAAACTCACAACCATCCAGGAAAAGATAAATAGACTTTTTAATTATATTTAACTAGTAATATTTATTTGAAGCTACTATACTTTGAAGTTTGATGAAGCAACAAGTTATATATGACAAGGGGGAAAAGTCACTTGAGTTAAAACCTACAAATGTTTAAACTTGTTCTGAGGACTCTTGGGCCAAAAGACTACTGTCTGTAAATTATCACTGAATCTTACCAGCTACCATGTAACTGGAATCACTAAGTTAAACTGTAATTTGTTTAATTACTAAATTGCAAGACCTCAAAGAGGAAAATATACATTGACTATACTCATATTTTCTCCCTCAGGGAGTAATCAGTAATAAAATATATTTTCAAATAACTTATTGAACTCTTATGGTCACACACTTGAAGAAAAAAAATACAGATTCATTCCAGACACTACAGGCTGTAACACAGCACTGTGGAAAAAGCTCAGGCTGAGGCAGGAGGATTGCAATTTGAAGCCCAGCCTGGGCAATTTAGTGACTTTGCCAACCCTGTCTTAATAAAAAGGGGTTGGGGAAGTAGCCCTGAGCAAAGGCCCAGTATCACAAAAAATAAAGAAATAAATAATGTATATGTAAGTGTATAAGTTTATATATAATGTATATATAGACAGTTACAGGTAGATAGGTACAAAATGTTCCACGGCACAATTGGGAATGTCAGGAAGGGTTCATTTGCTCATAAGATAATGACTTATGAAACACATGACAATGTAACAGTTTTCTGTTAATAGCTAGCTTATCACAGAGGTCATTAATTAAAGATCTCTAAAAACTTGGTAAAGGGTTTTGCCTTTACAAAATGTGTAAAATAAAACAAAGAACTACAAAACTACTTAATATCTTGCTCTGTGACACACAGTAAAGTTCTTAACAAGAGGCATGTCTTCCTGCTCCGGTGTCAATAAATGGATGGAAACATTTTTTAATTAGAGAAGTAAATTTAATACATCTTCCAACACTTAAATCTGAGAAAATGTCAGTAATCTTTCATTCAAAAATTATTATTCTATTACAATATATTGTAACACTGGCATTATCTAAGCAAGACATGAGTGAAAGACAAATGTAGTAATTAACAAAAAGAACAGTGTAAGTTTCACTTGTTATGAAAACTGTCTTGCTTAAATATTAAGCCACAAAAACTGCTAAATCTTATGTAGAAAACGAATACAATTTTCACTTCTGAAGAAATTCTCAATTATGAACTGCAGTGTTCTCTCCTACTTTATACTTTTTTCAATATAAAAGAAGTGCACACAGTCTTTTCTTTCATTTTGCTACGTTTTTTCATTTTTTTTCACACAGGAGGTATTGTATAAGTTTCACTGTTTTAGGCCAATTAAGCCTTTCCTTTTTCATTTTCACAAACATTACAATGTCTAACAGTTGACTTTGCCAAATTAAACAGTAAGCTCCAGTCTCTGAAAGCTCTCAAGAAATACATTATAGTGCCCACTGTGCATCCCATGTTAAGAATTTTCTAGGTGGCAGTTAGATAGTTTTATAAAAAACACACAAGTTCTTTAGTATCCAAATAAATATAATCATTTTAGTTTTACGTCCCTTAAGTCATAGGGCTAAGTAGGCCTTTATTGTCCCCCACAAAAAAGTCCCCAACCTTTTCAAATATAAGGGTAAGCTTGCAAGCACATGAGTACCTCTTATAGCTTACAACATCAAAGCCCACGAGGGTCCCGTCTCAGACGGACGTCGAATACTGTCGCCAGGATCCTCGGGACAAGACAGCGTTCGCCCCACCTGGACTCCCGGTTCCTCTTCCCGTCCGGAGTCAGTCCTTCCCGCCACCCATCCCCAGTAGACATCTTTCACCGCCCCAACCTCCAAGGACTCCCCTCCGGCCGCCACCGGCAAACCCATCCCCTTCCGGACGCCCCGCGTCCCTCCCGGCGACCCGCGCACCCCTGCCCCATGCCAGCCCGCCCCCATTTCGCGCGACGCCGGGCGGCCACCCACCCTCCGCCCTCGCCCGCACCCCGGGCCTGCCGCTCCCCGCGAAGCCCGGGACCCACCTCGAAGAGCTCGGCCGTCGTAGCCATCCCGGCCGGCAGAGAGGCTCGCCCCGCGCTGGCTGCCGTCCTCCCTTCACATGCTGCGCCTCAGCGGCGCCGCGCACACGTCCCGGCTCGGCCTGCCGGCTCGGGGCCGCCGCGGGCTGCCCCAGTCCGCACACAACCAGAGCGCGGCGGCAGCGCGGCCATGAAGCGAAGCCGCGAAAGCTGTCAGCTGCCTCCCGGCGCCGCCCGCGCCGCTCCCATTGTCACCGCCTTGCACGCCGGAAGTGGAGCTGCGCGCAGGAGGCCGCGGAGGGGTGGGCAAGGGAAAGGAGTGCTGAGCGAACGGGAGGGAGGCGCGTCGCTCCGGCGAGTGAGGAGGCTTGGGCCTTGCGGGCCACCATCCCGGAAGTGGAAATTAACACTGGGGTTCCCCCGGCCTCTGGGTGCGGATTCCTAGGCGTTTTGGTGGTATGTCTTGAGCAGGAGGCAGTCACAAGTTTCGGTCGCCTCACCGGAAGGCGCTAGCTTCTTTGGGACGCCTAGGTGTGGGTCTGGTAAGCGCCCCTCGGGAAAAGCCGCACTGCGTTATTGCTTGGCGACGCCGTTAGTTATAAGATGAGCTGAGGCATAGTGGTTCACCATGGCCCAGCGGGCAGTGTGGCTCGTACGCCACGAACCGGGAACTCCACTTTGTGGCTCCGTGAAATTCTCCAGGTAAATGCAAGTCTGAATTTTCAGGTACATATGATGGATCGAAAGATGAATGATGAGGCCACACGAAGTTTTGGGGTGCATTGTATCAGATCTGCGACGAATAGCTGAGTGACCATGGCAAGTTGCTTAACCTCTTACCAAGCGTTTAATAACGCGCTCTCTCGGTGCTGTGAGAAACGAGTTGTTGCCTGGCACATCTTAAATATTGCATGTGCTTCCAATTTTGTACTCTCTTAAAGTTAACTCCTGCTTAAAAATGGAAAGGAAGAAAATGTATTGAGCGCTAAGTTTTAGATTTTCTTTGATGGAATCATTCAAGGACATCATAACTCATTTTGAAATCTCCGTGCTAAGCAGTATGACTGTTACTTTGTGTGTGTGTGTGTGTGTGTGTGTGTGTGTGTGTGTGTGTGTGTATACACATATACTGAGGATCAAGCCCTGGGCCTTCCCACTAAATTACACCATCCCAAGCCCTTAATGACGGTTACTTTTGTCTACTGATGTGACTGTTAAAAAGCAGTCTGTGGTTCCTAGTTGATGAAGAAAATAGGAAGGAGTACAGAAAATTAAGTTACATTCATCTTTTTCTTTAAAAATAATCTGTTATCAGCCTATTATTGATCTCTTCCCACTTTTAGAATTTTCCATATTTTATCAAAACAGCTGCCTGAGAGTAGCTGTACAACTCATTGTGAAATGTGGGTAATGGGCAAGTAGTCTGTTTCATCTCTGATTTTTCAGTGGCCGCTGCCTGTTCTCTTTTGCCAACCACTCAGTCTAAAGCAACACTGGAAGTTAGATCAAGGCAAAAATGTGTAATTTTAAATGTAAAATGATTGGCAATGAGGATATGAAAACGTCCTTCTTTGTAACCTTAACAGTTTTGTGACTTGGGGGGCATCAGAGTCGGAGCTTACTATTTTCCCTCAGGGTACTAGTAAGAAGCTTACGTTTCTGGTTGAGCCTCAAGTACAGGAGATTAGCAATAAATTTCGGTCCACCATTGGTCAGCCTCGTTGATCCATCCAAGATCCCTGTCATTTTACTAATGTATTCCTTTTGATTACCCACTTCCAATTGCTGTTCCACTTCTCATGTGGGTGACTCTTACACGTTCAATGTTAATTTTATTTGTTGGATATGTGTATGCATTTTTCAGTTTGAATAATTAATGCTTTAGTGTTCTTTCCCCTTTCATTTGTCAGTTTTCTCAGTACTACTTCTTTTCTTTCTCATTTATTTATCTGTCCAGGGAATTGAACCCAGGGCCTTCACACTGAGCTGCATCTGCCACTCTTTTTTTTTTTAATTTATAATGAGGCAGAGTCTAGCTAAGTTGATAAATTACCCAGGCTGTGCTTGAACTTGATATCCTTATGCCTCAGCCTCCCAGACAGCTGGGATTAGAGGCCTGTGCCTCCACCCCCAGCTTCAGCATTGTTTCTAAAGTGTTCATATCTGTGTTCATTTAGAGCAGCATTGTCCAATAAAATTTCCCACAGTGGTAGAGAAGAGAAAAGTTCCAAATCTATCCTGCCTAATGCAGCCATTAGACATAGCTACCTGTTGTGCTTTTGAACTGTGGCTACTGTAACTGGGAAACCCAGTTGATTTTTATTTAGTTTTAAATAACTACATGTGTCTAGTGTTTACCGTATTGGACACTGTAGATTTAAGCCATCCCTTCCATTTGCTCACAATACTCCATGGTTTCCGCCTCCACATTCTATCTCCTTTCCCTAGTGAAAAACTATCAAGTTGCTTCCATGTTTCAGCCATCAAATCAACACTAAAATAGCTTCGAACCGTTCAGTGGTACATATCTGTGCTTACTGATTTTCAGTAAATTCTGGCAAATAATTCATTAGCTTCTCAGACGGCTAATAGTTCCTATCTGTGTGTGCATTCACCAGCAGTTATTGAGGGTTTATCTCCTGTCTTTCCTGACACTCGTTCTAATTCTTGACAATAAAGGGTGTCTTATATTTACATGTATTTTCATGTGGTAATAATTAATAGTCCTCTGAGTTTCCTCTTCTGTAAGTTGCGTGTACATATCCTCTGTCCTTCTTTCTTTAAAAGTTTCTGGTTATTTTCCTGTTGTGTATTCTTGCTATCAGTCCATGTATTTTCAGATGCCAATATTTTCTTTTAATTTATCTGTCAACTTTTTGTTACTTTTTAACAGGAACCACTAATTTTGATGTAATCACAGTAGTTAGTGCTTTGGGAGATTTTCTAAAGCTTTTCCTTATTCTTATTTCCCCAAGTTATCTTTACACATTATTTCCTCTAAACTTTGTAATTTTTTTCTGTTATATATAAGTCTTTAGTCCATCTACAGTTCATCTTTGGATATGTTACATATGAATCTCATTATGTTTTTCTCTACCCTGCGGGCCAGCTTTTATAAAATATTACAAGCAGTTTTTTTCATTCATTTGTTGAGCTTCCTGCATAAAACATTGTCTCAATTCTATTACTGTGTCTTTGTACCAATACTGTACAGTTTTTCCGTCTGTGGCTTTGTAGCTTATCCTCATATTGCTGAGGTGAAGTTTTTACTACTGAAATAAATTCCTTGAAGAAATTATGCTAGCTTTCAGAATGCTTTTGCAGTATGCTCACAATAATATTATATAAAAATTCAAATGTGTTTAGGTGAGATTCTCAATATTTCTGTGGCAATAGCAAGTTGGTTCAAATAAGTCATCTGTCACTTTAATTCTATATTAAAGTTTTATTATTTTATTATGACCAGTATGCACTGGCATATTATCAAGCAGTATGGCAAAGAACAATGGCTATCATTTAAGATTTAATAAGACAACTAATCTTTCCTTTATCTCACTACTTATTTCCCACATAAAACTTGGTTTAGACTCTGATTTATTTAAAGATCTGATGTTTAGATGACATCAGCATAAACCTAACTTAGGTTCATATTGTACCATAGTTGTAGAGCCAGGTAAGATTTGAGTACTGTTTTAGGAGAAGGCTAACATAAAGACATAGAAGGTTGAGTTATTCCAACAAAATATTTATTGAACACATATTGAGTTCCTATATTAACTTTTTATCTTTACACTAAATCATGAAATTTTTATACTTAAGAACATTATCCTGCCTATCACTGTGGAGGCTAAGATAAGAGGATTACCATGTGTTCGAGGCCAGCCTGAGCTACACAGCTCAGGACCAGCCTGGGCTACAGAGAAAGAATCTGTCTCCACACACACACACACACACACACACACACACACGTACGTAGAGAACTAGAGAATAATGATCATTAATGGTTTGTTCACCAGTTCTTCCCCTTTCTATTCCTCAATTTAAATGAGTGAGGCACTCAGACATGAATAACTTTTAAACATCAGTATTTTAATAGTGAAAACAAATTTCGCCAAGTATGTTTTTGATCTTTGGCTAAAAACTGATTTTTGCCACTGATTCATTTTGTTTGTTTTATTTTTATTTTTGGTGCTGGGCATTGGTCCCAGGACCTCATGTGTATTAAGCACATGCCACACTTCTATTTATGTTATAAATAAGAAAATGGCTAACTTGTATGGCTTTATTCTAGACTTTGAAGGAGAGGAAGAATAAATAAGGAAAAGTACTGTTTATTAAACTAAGAAAATGTGGTTAACAGATTTCAGTAAATGAGTAAAAGCATCTTCTGTTTCCAGGGAAGGGACAGGGAAGGAAGAAAGACAGTAACGTAACCATTCAGCTTATCAGCTTAAAGAAGGCAAATCATGCAGAATAAATCACGTCATCTTTTTCTTCCTCACCTTCTTCCTCTCTGTTCTTCTTCTTCCTCCTCATAGCATCTTCCAAGACCATAAAAGTAAACCATTGTTATTAAAATGATTTTCTCTAGTTCTGTAAAAGTTGGCAAGAAGAATCAGGGTACCTGTTATTCACAATAGACAACGTAGACCATTCCTTTAAAAGTATGTCATCATGGGGCTGGAGGAATAGCACAGCAGTTAGAGTGCCTGCCTAGCAGGCGCAAGGCCCTGCATTCAGTTCTGCAGCCCCACATAAGCTGGGCGTGATGGTGCATGTCTGTAATCTTAGCACTTGGGAGGCTCAAGCAGGAGGATTGTTGTGAGTTTGAGGCCAGCCTGGGCGCTCCATAAGTGAGTTCAGAACCAGGGGATAGTCTCAGAAAAAAAAAAAAAAAAAAAAAAATATATATATATATATATATATATATATATATATATATATATATATATATATCAACTAGTAGATCCAAAATTTTGGAGGGATAAATTGAACCATTTTTTAATCCTGTTCTACTAAGACGGAATCAATAGAAAATAATTCCTATAGATGCCTAATGGTCCTGATCCATCTGCTGCCTACCAAGAGAGAATCAGAGTAGTGAAAAACAAGGATATTTGAATTAGGATCATATACTCTATTTAAAAATTAAATATTAAATTTGATTAAGCATTTTCAATAATGTTACTTAATTGAGGTAATAACAAATACGAAGCAGTTATTCTAGTAGGAACTTAATTTGTATTTTTTGGTTGTTGGCTTTGTGAGTATATTTTATTGGTGCATATTTTATTGATATTAATGTTTGCCTTGTGTTTTAGGGCTTTTAATTCTTCCATTTGGTTTTATTTGGAAGAATCACTCACATTTGTTTCCGTAATACAGACGGTATCCAACTGTTGAAAAGCGAGCCAAAATCTTCAATGGAGAAAGCTATGTCCCTGTTCCTGAAGATGGTCCCTTTCTTAAGGCAATACTGTTTGAACTTAGATTATTGGGTGATGATAAGGACTTCGTGGAATGTCGTGATAGTTGTTCACGCATCAACAAAACATCCATCTATGGACTCCGAATAGGAGGTGAAGAACTCTGGCCGGTTGTTGCATTTCTCAGGAATGGTTTGGTATATGCAAGTGTTCCATTAGTTGAACAAACTCTGTCCCCTCGTCCGCCATTAATTAGCATCAGTGGAGTGTCACAAGGCTTGGAACTTCTTTTTGGGATACAAGATTTTCTTTCCTCAGTTCAAAAAAATGACACTGAACTAAATGCAAAATTGAGTCAGCTGCCAGACCTGCTTCTGCAGGCTTGTCCGTTTGGTACTTTATTAGATACCAACTTACAGAATGTGTTGGATAATAATAATTTTGCCTCTGCAACTCAGCCACAAAAACAGCCAGCCTGGAAAACTGGAACATACAAAGGAAAACCACAAGTTTCTATTTCGATCACTGAAAAGGTAAAATCCATGCAGTACGATAAACAAGATATAGCAGATACGTGGCAAGTTGTTGGGACAGTCACATGCAAGGTGAGACTTTCTCAGGCTTTGTGTTATCATACCATTTAGCATATGTTCAGGAAAATAAACTATTTACATATGGTTAAATGATATTCTTGATGTTTATCTTCAGCAACAGTCACTAGATATAGGCAGAGTTATAAAGTACAATGTTATCTTTAAAATTTCTAACCAGTTAAATCAGTGATCTATTGCAGTGTAATGAATTGTCCTATTACTATAACATAAACATGTATTCTCATAGTTTCTGTGGGTCAAAACATGGGGACCAGTTTAGCTGGAAACTTCCAGGGTCCAGTTTCTTACTCGGCAGGGGTTGTGGGTGGTTGTGGTGATCTCAAGGCTGACTGGAACTGGAAGATCTCCTTCTGAGATACCTCAGTCACATGGCTACTTATTGGGGAGACACCTTGGTTCTTCTCAACTTAGACCTCTCCACAGGCTGCTTTATTGTCCTCAGCGCTTGGTGACCAGCTGGCCTTCATCAGATGATGAATAGAGAGAAATTTGAGTCCAAATCCATTCTTTTTAGTTAGACCAGAAGGTTACTGGTGTCACTTCCACTAGTGTATGTTAGTGAAGCAAGTCACTAACACCAGTCACATTCAGGAGGTATGGGATTAGGTCCATCTTTTGAAAAAATACTGTCAGAGAATTTATCAGAGAGCATATTTTAAGATCACCATACTAATTTTCTGTTTCTCTAAGGAGGCTACATTGTGAAACTCTAATTTGATGTCTAAAATCTTTTTGAAGGATTATTGATGTATTTAAATAAATCAATAGGATTTAAGTTTAGAAAATCAGAAAAAGAAGTGCAAGTACTAAGGGAAGCAGTAATTGAAAAAAAAGTTGAAAAATGACCAAAAATAATCCTTAAAGTAAACTCTCTACAAATGTGTATTAGTAGTTTTCTCAAAGCCTTTATTTCTTCACCTACCTTTATTTTCTATACTTTTAATGTAAACTTCTGAATGTTTCTGGGTAAATCCTGTGGATAAAAAGAGATCTCAAGAACAAAGAAATGAATTCTGAGGTAAATTAGGTCTTCTCTTCCTTTTTAATCATAATCACAGTGACCTAAAAGTTTTTGTCCGTGTTAAATTTACTTCTGTTAGGGTTAAAAACACATTCCAGTTGCTCACTGTCAGAAAGAACTAGTTACACAGCTGTAAAATTATGGATTATATCATTTGTAAGTCTGGAAGTAATGGAATCTTTTTTCTTATAATTTTATTATAATAAAAGGAAAATTCATCATTTATTGATTTCATAGCAATAAATGGAATATGTTATATGTAATATAATGCTACTTAATATCATGATGTTTAAATGACTTTTAAGCTAACCCTATTTTATTGCTTATAGCAATTTTGGATGAATTCTTAGTGTTGATATAGATATCATGGTAGAGAACTTTCTTTTAAAAAAAAAAAAGGAAAAAGAAAGTAGGATAAGAGTTTACCTTAAATCATACACTTGGTCTCACTCTGTCGGCCATGCTGGTCCTGAACTCACTGTGTAGCCACAGTAGTCCTGCTGCCTCTGCCTCCTGAGTGCTGTAATTACAGGCATTGTGCCAGTTTATGTGTTGTTGAGCAGTTGAACCTAGGGCCTTGCCCTTTCTAGCAAGTGCTCTAGCCGCTGAGCTGTGCTGCCTGCCCTGAGCCAGATGGTTTTGAAGCCAATCAGGAGCTCATGTTTGAAAGAGTCCTACTGTGAAGACTGTTATAAATGGAAATAGTTACCTTCATCTACTATTAAACCCTGACAAGCAAAGCAAATGGACAAAGGTCTAGTCCTGACCATATCACTAATCTTCTGTCTTTGGAAAAAGTCATACAACTTTTTGAATCTTATATCATTTTTAAAATAAGTGTTTAGTTGCTTTCTTTTTGTATTTTAAGTTGTAAGGTCCAGACATGCATATGCTAGAGATTCCCTCTAGAATGGCTATTTTCATTCTTAGTAAATAGTGGGCTCCAGTACTTTAAATATGTGGGTGACAGAAAGTTCATGGGGGATTTTCTAAAGTGATGTTTCCCAGGCCCCTTTAAGAGTGTTAGGATGCTAAGAAATAATGTAATAAGCATAAGCTAAATATTTTTACATTTCAGTAGTACTGTTAAATATTTGCTTGTCATCTCCATCAATATCTGTGAACAAACAAAACTACTTTTTATTTTTAGTAATGTCATTAGAGTAAAGTAACAGGTGGTTTAAAAAGTTGAAACTGACATATTTTAGTTTCTTTTTTTCCATTGAAATTCTGCTTTATTATTTGAAAGTCATAATTTGATCAGTATTGAGCATGAAGAAGGCAGCAATGACTTAAAAACATACAAATCAAAAGTTATACAATAATCAGAAAAATTCAGATGAATCTCAAACTTCAGTACTTTGAGGGGGTACATGATTCAGGAATTTAAAAATTGTTTTATATATGCAATTTTAGCTTTCTCCTTGCCTGTGCATATATATTTTTCTTTTTCTTTTTCTTTTTCTTTTCTTGTTCATGCATGGATTCCAAATTTTGTCACACCTCAGAGACACGAGATTTGGGAAATCAATGAGCTGCCTGCCCTTTTTTTCAGAGATTCACCCCTTTCCTAGCTGAAAATTGCACCTCTATTCTACCCTTAGATTAAAGTAGCAGGTGGTTTAACAGTTAAAACTTACATACTTTAAGTTCCTTAGTAAGATTATTTAATATTTTTATTTTCAAATGTGATTGAATAATTTAAACACTTCTTAAAGCACTGGTTGCACTCAGTCTGTTCATAATGCCTGCCTATTTTGTATTTGCTTGTAACTACGTAACAAATACATTAACAAATTCACACATCTTCAGTGGTAGATAGAACATTAAAATATAGCCGAGCCTGGTGATGCCTGCCTGTAATCTCAGCACTCTGGGAAGCTGAGGCAGGAGGATTGCAAGTTTGAGCACAGCCTGGCAACGTAGCAAGATTCTGTCTCAAAATTTAAAAAGAAAGAAAGAAAGAAAGAAAAGCTGAGGATGTAGCTCATTGTAAGCTGGGTTGGAAGCCCAGTACCACACACATGAACACACACAGGTGTGTGCACACACACACGCATACACGCACAGTCAGGCTTTAAAAATTAGAAGGGGTATAAGCTGAGCAAACTTCTTGCTTATATATATTGCAATTTGGTAGGTGTTGAAGTTTTGAAGAAAATATAACGATTCTTGTTTTCAAAGAGCTTCAAGAAGGAAACAATAACAGCTATTTAAAGGTGACAGTCTGCAGTGATGCAGACTGCACACTGTAGTAATAGTGCCTTTGAAGATAAGTATTTTGCTTGTAAAGTTCACCTATCTCTTAAAAATATCTTCTAGGTCTAGCCAAGCAAAAGATCAATAAGCATTTTATGGCTCAATTAGCCATTTTGATTCAGCACTTCAGGGGTTAATGTAAAGTTAGAATTGAAGTATAAAGGAAGACCCTGGCAACCTGTGCACACAAGTAAAGTTTGAGTCAGAAAACATCACTGTAAGATTTTATGGGAAGAGAGACACATTAGGACTTACTCATATAAAAGAGCTGCTGGCGAATAAAAGTCTCTGTTACTGTGGTTACAGCCTTCCAGAGAAAGTCACTTGTAAGCTCATGTTGGAGATCGGAGGAGGCAGGAGACTGCAGTTCCTCGAGAAGTCTGGCAAACTGCCATCCATGTCTTTTATAACCTCAAGGCAGAAATTGAAGGATTGTTCTCCAAAGCTGCAGCATCTGTCCATAGGAGCCTTAAAATAGGAGCTCAAGGAAAGGTTTCTGAAACTGTCCTATCTGGTTTCCATGAGCTCCCAAGAATAATGGTTTCCCTTGCCCTTCTCCCTTCCAGCTCTCTAATGAGTATCTCCCACTGGCAGACTAATATAGGTCACATAGCAAAGAAGGTACCTGGCATACATACATGGCAGAGAAGGGCTGAGAGGTGACAGTGCAGAACTTAAGTCATTACACAAATCATGTCAGATGTGAAGACTGAAAGAGTTTAGAGGGAGAAAAGAGCATTATAGCTACAGGGACAAGGATGAAGTGTAGTGGAAATAGAAAGGAAATAGAAGAATCCTGTATGGCTCCAGCAGGTTACAAAATGAACAGACTTAGGTGGGTGCCAGACCACCACCCCCACAATGGCTTTAAAAGAAATACAAAATCAAAGAGGAATTATTGAAGTATTTTGAGCAGGGAAACAATAAAATAAGAACTGTAGCCCATTAAGTGCTTCTAGGACTGTTATAGTTTGGGTTCTTCCAAAAGGCAGAATTTACGGAAATTATTACAAAAAGATCTATTTGGAAGGCTTACAAATCCAAGGATAGAGATAGTCCAAAATGGCAGCCTACCCGTGCGAGAGCTGGAGTGTCCAAAGGCTGCTCAGCCGGGAAGTAGAAGTCCCATCCAGGACTGCAGGGCAGCCGGTGAGAGTCTGCTGTGGATCTCAGTTGTTCGAAGAACAAAGGCAAAGACTAGAGAGTGAAGGTGGGCGCAAGTCAAGATGAGAGTAAATGTGTGATGCAGATCTTTGGTGTGTCACAAGTTGGAGTCCATAGATAATAGCGAAGGTGAGAGCTTTCCCAGAGGAAAAAACTTTAACAGTCTTTCTTCCCCCTCTTTTATATCATTTGAGTTCCCAGCTGAATCTCCCACAACCGGGTGAGTGTTCTGCCCTCATTGGCTGGCCCACAAGTCACTCACACTCTAATCCAGGCTGGTTCTCAATTCCCAGTCTAGGTGTGGTTCCCAAACCCTAATCCAGGCCTGGCTCCTGATTGCCTCAAGTTGATATAATCTCTCCAATTGTCACAAGGACTGATAGGGAACCAATTGACTGGAGGAAAGTGATTTCAGACCCATTTAGAGGGCTGTGGCAGAAATTGCAACTGCCTGTGCAAATGCAGTAGCAAAAGGAATAGAGACGTGAGTGGACTTGAAGTATCTTTTTAAGGAATTGAGATAGAGATCTCTGCCACCTCGGGTCACTGGCTTGGGTGTCTAAAAGTGGGATAAGGCCATTAGTCAGGAAATAGAAATCAAAGAGAATGATCTGGAGAGGAAAGTGAGTTAAACTGGGAACAATTACTGATAGATTCAGTAAAGCCTCACAGAGAAGGTGTATATTCCTAAGATCTTGATGATGCCTTTTTCTGCTTTTTTTCCAGTGTGACTTGGAAGGAGTCATGCCAAATGTTACCATTAGCTTGGGTCTCCCCACCAATGGCTCTCCACTTCAAGATATTCTAGTTCATCCGTGTGTGACTTCCCTTGATTCCGCCATTCTGACTTCCAGTAGCATTGATGTGGTGGATGACTCTGCATTTAGCGGGCCTTACAAATTTCCCTTCACGCCACCTTCAGACTCATTCAACTTATGTTACTACACTTCCCAGGTAAACAATCTTGGAGAACTTGAGACATTGCTGATTTATCTATATGGACACTGTTAGTAAGCACCTCAGTTATACTCTTGGTCCAGATGATACCTTCTCTTTGAGTTATTTACCAAGAGACAAATGTTGGATGAAGGTGAAGATTCAGTCGTTAGCATAGAATACCTCCTTGATAGTTACAAATATGTGTTATTAAGTGCTATATATCAGACATTGTCCTAGGCACAATACAAGTCTTTTCTTTTTTTTTTTTTTTGGTATCTTTAATAATAACAGCAGGTATTATTCCCACTTTACAGATAAAGAACGCTCAGACAAGTTAAATTTGACTGCCACAAGTTCATAGGACTACTAATAAGTGGCAGAGCCTAGACTTGAACCCACATTTTCCAGACTCCCAAAGTTCAACATCAATATACTATACCATTTGTCTCTTGTCCGTGTTTTGAGTCAGAAGGTTAAGAAATCCTATATAAGCTGGCTTGAATAGAGGAGATTCATTTTGAGAAGGTAATAAGCAATCTTGTCATTCAGAAAATAAAATAACCCTGCTATGCTGGAATTAGAGCCAGAAAATTAAATTATGCTGTATTTAAAGCCCATACTATTTATCTCTGTTTCTCAGGCTTTTTAAAGTATTTTTCTCTGCCTACACATGACCCAACTGTAGGGCATATGGTGTGAGAGGTAGAGTCTGTCTTCAAATGTACTAATAGAAATGATTGGCTCACCCAGACTACAGACTGTTTTCTCCTTCAATCAGTTTTTCATAGAATTAGGAAAGGGATGAGGGAGTACAGTCACAGGTTACAAAAGTTACAGCAAAAACCATGGGCAGGACAACAGTGATTATGTGTTTTGTGTGTACCATGCTGCAGGTCAGAGAACATGGAGAAACAAAAATGGAAACAAATACATACTGTATACTTTCATAAGGAACCTTCCTAAAAAGTAGACTGTCTAACTTTAGAATGAATATAGGTCCACCATTTCTATTACCAAAATAATTCTGAGTTACTCATTAAGCAATACAGACATACCCAAATATAATTATTATAATGTGTATGTATGTAATAGAATATAATATGTATAGTATGTAACGTATATTACTGGAAGGTTTTTTAAATCATCATTCATATTTTAGGACCTATAAAAAATGTGTTGGTTTTCAGGTTCCTGTCCCACCAATTTTGGGTTTTTATCAAATGAAAGAAGAAGATGCACAACTAAAAATAACAGTAAATTTAAAACTTCATGAAAGTGTGAAAAATAACTTTGAATTCTGTGAAGCTCATTTACCTTTTTATAATAGGTAGGAATAAATAACATACATGATTTCTGCCTTTCGTAATATATTCCCACTGCCCTACCATCTTTTTTACTTTATTCTTAATATCTAAATATTTTCTGTTACTTAAATGAATGGTAATTCTAAACCAAAATGTAGATGTGTTGCCATTTTTCAAGTTAAACTTGGAAGTAAATCATAACCTTAAACCACTGTAACTTTCTTGGAGATTATTATACTACCAGCTTTATTTCTAGTAATTTCTCTGTATTGTGTGTGTGTGTGTGTGTGTGTGTGTGTGTGTGTGTATCAATTCCAACTTTCAACTGCTTGGCAAATTAGTCAATTAGTATAAAATTATTTCCTCCTCAGCTCTACTTTTAAATTTATTCTTCAGGGTAGTTCTTTTCAAAATGTACCTTAATATATAGTAAAATCATAATTTTAATATTTATCAACCTATATGACTGTGCTTCAATATAGTAATTGTCCCTAGAATAATGAAATGTATATCAATGCTATAAATGTTTCTCTGGCTTTTGCTTTTGCTTGAGCTACTTTGTTATTTCATTCTATTCTGCAAACCTGACCACAGATCTGCTTTTATGCAATTCTTGTATTAAATAATAGTAGCAAGATTTCTCTTAAATCTTTTTAAACTGTTCCCTGTGATTTTTTTGTGTTTATTTTATCTTTCCTATTTTAAAGAGGTCCAATTACGCATTTGGAATACAAAGTTAGTTTTGGCCAGCTTGAGGTGTATCGAGAGAAAAGTTTATTGATCTGGATTATTGGTGAGCAAGTGTTTTTTTTCTTTCATTTGCCATAGAGTCTACTCATTTTAGAAAGTTGATTGGTGAATTTGTGGTTTTAGGCCAAAAGTTTCCAAAATCAATGGAGATCAGTCTTTCTGGAACTGTGACTTTTGGAGCAAAGAGCCATGACAAACAGCCATTTGACCAGATTTGTATTGGAGGTACAGCATATGTAAAGGTAAACACTGATGTGGCTTGCTACATTATTTTGCTTCTAGATTGCATGTGTTTAGTTGATTTTGAATGTTTTCCAGCAATTTCTTTGAATTCTATATGTTTTTATGGCTAAGTTCTTTTTCCTATTCTTATTTGATTCTTTTTGTTTAATACTAGACATTTTTTTATTTCACCTAATACTCATTTTTAAAGGAAATAGCTGCATGTACCTACAGTACCCAAACTTAACCTACCAATTCATTTCTATCACTTAAACAATACAAATTTGAGAGTTGTTTACAAGAAAAAAATGTATATGTATATATAAGATCTAGTCTTTATTCTCTAGGGATTTTCAGTCATCCACATATGTAATTGATCCATGCTAAATGCTTTTTGTATTTCATGGAAACAGTGTCAGCACCTCTGGGCAAAGTGGTCATGAAAAGGTGGATCTAAAGACAACTCTGGGGCTTAGATAAACATGAATACGAGTGCTTGCAGATTGACTAACACTTGAGTAAAGAAAGGATTTAACAGAGTGAAAAAGGGCAAACAAGGCACAGCTAGGAACCTCTGCTAGAAACAGTACTGCAGTATAAAACTGGATACCTGATTTAGGTTTAGAATATAGAGGGTTTGAATCCTTATTTCCTTGGTAGATGTTGTACTTTTTGAGTAAGGGAGTGGTCTTTCAAAAAGTAATACCACAGGCCTGGTAGCAGAGGCTTATAATCCCTATTCTCTGGGAGGCAGAGGCAGGAAGATCACAAGTTCAAGCTCAGCCTGGACAAGGTAGCAACTTGGCGGGAGCCTCTCTCAAAATTAATATTTTTAAAAATGGGCTGGAATTGTCACTGAGTGTAAAGGCTATGGACTCAGTCCCCAGTACGTCAAAGAAACAAAGAGTAGATGTTATAATTATCTATTCATTTCTACCACTTAAGCAGTTATAATCTTACCAAAAGCATATAATACATAGTGTGTTCATTAGAATGGACTGTGTGACTTTTACATAATTTGAAGAAGTCACGTAGAAGTAATACTCTTTTAGCATTCAGAAGTATACCAAAAAAGCCACAACAGGAAAAATTTGAGACCTAAAAAATACTTCCTGCGCATGCCATTAATGTGCCAATTAATGGAAAAAATTATAAAATGGGAAAAATTTTCCAATAACACAGGAGCAAAAAGTATAGGGCTGGAAAGTGTAGCTCCATGGTAGAGCACTTGCTAGTATGCACAAGGCCCTGGATTCAGTCCCCAGCACTGACCAAAATCAGTAGAGGGAAGATCCCAGAATATTGCAAAACCAGGAGCCCTTATCTGCAGAGATTAGGAGAGTCACAGCAAAGGCATGTGGAGCACTATAAACATAGTTGTTTCCATGTTTTAAGAGGGTGTCATTATGACATCCTTCCAAGCAGATGCTGAATCCTCCCTCTTACAGCACAGTATAATAATTGACATGCATAGTGGTCACCCCACATTAGTAGTGATCTAGGAACTATTACATTTTAGAAGAGTTCCTACATGAAAGAAAGGATACGGTACTTTCTAAGTTGTGTTCTATAAGAATTATTTCAGTTGTCTGGGAAATTATGTAAAGGAGATCATTCGATGAGATAAACTAATGTTTCTGTTCTGTAATTGCGTTTTTAGTGTTCATTTGCAGTGCCAAGTAGTTACATTAGGTTTGGAGGAACTATTAAATATATATGTTTTCTACTGTTTTCTTTATTTTACTCTTAATTTCTATTTTGGGTCTTCTGATATGAGAGAAATCATGAAATATTTAACTGTGTCTGCTTTATTTCAGTTAACATGGTCTTGCATTCTTATGTTTCACTAGAAAGTATATACATTCCTACCTGTAAAAGAATTGTAACTGAACTATATAAATAAATTATAATCACATAGCCTGGGAATAGACAAGAACGTATAGCACATGTGTACATATTTGTATACATTTGCACATGTTTATACACAAGATTGAAATTTAATATTTGTAATTTCTGTTGTGTGAACTCTCTGAATTATGTTAAGGGGAAAAATATAGCCATGATTTCTATCAAGTAATCACCTCAATTTTATACATTTCTCTCCTTTTCTTAGCTTCATTTTAGGATATTAGACTTCACACTCACTGGATGTTATGCAGATCAACATTCAGTTCAAGTTTTTGCATCAGGGAAACCAAAAATAAGCACATGTAAGTTTTATAGATTCAGACTAACTTAGTGAAACTAAAATGGGGTATGTTGTTATTACCGAAAGCAAACCTAAAATGTAATAGAATGTAGAGAATAGAGAATAATCCTAATTTGTAAAATATCTGGCCTGATTCACCCCTCTGTAACACTTGGTGAACTTTCTATTGCCCTCTGCCTGTTGTGTTTAAGAAAAGGTCTGTATGAGCAAAGATTACTGCAGAGATGTGCTTTGTATAAAGTTTCATTTGTTTTGTTCTGTTGTGAAGGACTCTTACTCAAAGGTGGTTCACAAGGACTTTGATTCTGAACCAAGTCTGGCCTCAGCATTTTATTGGCTTTGTAGCACTGGGCAAGTTAGTGAACTTCTTAAAGCTTTAGTTTCCTCATTTATACAGTGGAAAGAATAGTATGATTTATCTTAGGATTGTCACAGGGTTTAAATAAGATGATATTGATCCAGCATTTACCGTAATTTTTACATGAACTGTGATTAAGTAGGTGTTCAATATGATTATTACTTAAAAGCCTTTAAGCCTTTAGCATATATTATAATCAGTGAACATTATTCAGCACCTTGTTTATTTTACCAACAGTGAACCATTAAAGGATGGTTTCTTGCCTTCAATGAGTTTATTGGTTACAAAAACATATATATATATATGATTTATATACATGCTGATATAATTTATATGAAAACAGAGAGACAAGCAATTTAAAAATGAATTCAAAAGTATTTAGTTCAAATGAAATACATACAGATGACAACAGAAAAGCAGGTAGAACGAGGTAAAGTTGAGAAACTTTTCCTCATACATCGAAGGAAGTTTTGTATATGTGTGTGTGTGTGTGTATATATATATATATATATATATATACACACACACACACTATATACACACACACAACATATACATACATACATACACACTTCTTTATTTACTTACTTAAACTGGAAATTAACTCAAACTTGTAATCCCAGCATTCTGGTAACCTGAGGAGGATCAATTTTGAGCCCAGCTTTAGTAACTCAGTGACTTAGTGAGACACTCTCAAAATAAAAAATAAAAATAGGCTGGGAACGTAGCTCACACACACACACACATACACATACACACATACATCCTAACTAAATATTTAGTGAATATTAATCCCAATTAATAAAAATCTTGTTATTTTTAGATAATGTTACTGAAGTGAAGTACTTGGCTCCCTAAAACTGGAAGGATAGAACAAACTCTATTTGAATGTTTCAAGAAAAATTAGAGAGCTCAGACCTGGAATTCTAAGCAGTTTCTAATGAATGGCAGTAATAAATTCCATGTAGATCACAGGAATAAGCCAGTATTCTTTACCTCCCTAGGCTTTCCCTTTGTTCTCTCTTACATCAATTTTTGTCGTTGTTGTTGTTTCTTCAGTTGAATTTATGAAAGAATATTCATGGTGCATTTTTTTTCTTTTTGTAAATAAAAGTTAGCATTGAGTAGCCAATAGTTTTTTTTAAATGCACACACACCAGGATTTTAGTTTGTCCATGGGAAATATGTTCTCCTTTGTATAGTAGCTAAATTGCTTATAAACACTTTACTAGTATTAAGTAAACACGTAGTAGTATCCAGAAATAATAAAGAATGGGAAGTTTTATGACTGCAGCTGCTTTAGAATAAAGAGTGATATGCTTTTTTTTTCAGGATTGAAATTGAACGCAGGCTAGGCAAATGCTCTGCCACTGAGTTACATCCCCAGGCCCTTTTTAAATTTTATTTTGAGGCAGAATCTCATTAAGTTTCCCAGATTGATTGCAAGCTTTGAATCCTCATTCCTTAGCCTCCCAAGTAATTCGTCTTTCTATGTATCTAGCTCCAAAGTATAGTTCAGAGAGGTTGCGTCCATACATGTGTGTCTCTGTGTATTACTAGAGATTCAACTGCACATTCAGATTGAGCTATGTCCCCTTCCCCTGGTTGCAAGATTATAGGCATGTGCCTCCCTCCAAACCATGCAGATACCTGCTTCTTAGTATAAAATATATTAAACAGAAGAACTCTTTCTTTTTTCTTTGAAACAAGGTCTCACTCTGTAGCTCAGGCTGGTTCTGAACTTACTCTGTAGCCCAAACTGGCCTCAGACTCATGGCAGTCCCCCTGCCTCAGCCTACCAAGTGCTGGGATTATAGGCATGTGCCACCATGCTTGGTTTCTATGGTGCTGGGGAACCCAACTCAGGGCCTTGTACTCTAGCAAGCACTTCAGCCCCCAAGCTACGCTCCCTAGCCCCAGAACTCTTGTTATTGTTTTTGCACAGGGTCTCTATATTCCAGGCTAGTCCTGAACTCACTGTGTAGTGCAGGTGGGTCTCGAACAACTGACAGTCTTCCTGCTTATTCTTCTAAGTGCTGGGATTACAGGCATGCACCATGATACCCAGCTAATGTGGTACTGGGGAATCAAACTCAGGGTCTTGTGCATATTAAGCAAGCCCTTTTAACTGCTAAGCTACGTCCCCATCCCTAGAACACATTTTAAAGGGATCATTATGATCATTTTTTTTAAATCACCTCTTTTTGCTTCAAAACAGTCATGACTGCCTATTTGTGCAATGGTGTAAAACCTGCATTTTCCATCTTGACCATAAAACCTATATTCATAATAAGCAGTTTACTTCTGAAAAGTTTAATGACAAATTTCAATCATAACAGCTAACGTTATCACTTAGTATGTGCTAGACACAATGCTGAGTGTTTTTGTATACTAAATCTTCAATCCTTACAATCCTCTATGCATTTTACCAAAGAGACCTTCGTGGACTAGAATCAAAGGTCCTACGGCTGTACAGAGCAGGACTGACCCAACACAGGCAGCCTGCCACTGAGCCTGTCCACATAGCAGTATACCATGTGGCCTCTCAGTTTTACTAAGTTATCAAACTTTAAACAAAAAAAGTTAATGGATTCTGTACTCTTTTATAAAGAGGGACATGAAGAGTTTCAAGGCTAAAATTAATATTTAGCAACATAGTAAGAATTTCCATATGTCTATTTCCAAAGTGTAGTTCATACAAAGTGTGTTACTGGAGATCAAACTCCACATTCAAACTGAGCTACATCCCCAGCACTTTTTTATATTTTAGTTTGAGACAAGGTCTTGCTGACTTGCTCTGGCTGGTTTACGTACTCCATTCTCCTGCCTCAGCCTCTCAGAGGGCTCAAATTACAGGCCTGAGCCACAAGGCCCAGCTGAGGTTGCCATCTGCCCACAGTTTACAAAGCCACTAAAACAGAAGGCTTAATTTGGATCAGAACTATAAGAAATAGGCAAACCAGAATCAGGACTGTGAAGAGAGGTCATAGAAGGAAATGCAACAAAAAACTTCTAAATGTTTTTGTAGTTAAAGTAATGGGTCACAGAAAATAAAATTTAGAGAAAAATGTGAGGAAGAATTTCACAGATTTGCCATAAATAAGAGACATTTCATGGATGCTCAAAGATGGATTATTTTCTAAAGAGCACATGAAATGTAAATGAAGTAGTAAATGTTTTAAAAGCCTGGATAAAGAAAGTGAAATTAAAATGAATATTTCACAGTGAAATTTTAAAAAGTCATAACTGTGCTCTCAATTGAATTTTTGAAAAGATGAAATATTTTTATCACTAATTTCTTTTCTTTTTCCTTTTTTAGACCGGAAGCTAATGTCTTCTGATTATTACATCTGGAATTCCAAAGCCCCTGCTCCAGTAACATATGGATCATTATTAATGTAATTTTCTTGTATTTAAATGGAACCTGTATAATGATAACATAGCTAATGTAGAATCACAACATTTTATTTCTAATGTGTATTTTTACAGCCTGTGAGTGAAAAATTTGATTTAATTATAAAAATACTCTTGTTTAATTTTGTTTTCACTCTTGTATAGTTTGAAAGGATATTTTAAAGGCTGATTTTCTCCAGTTTTTTTTTACTTTTTGATTTAATGTCAGCATGATTCAGAACATAGAAAAGTAGTTTGTCAACCTTGGCTTATTTTAGGCTGGTCCTTGTTCAGTTTACCACACATACTTTTTACTGCCCCTGTGTAGGCATTACTAATCCATCACAGCTCTCTTTCTACACTTAGCCTCTCTCAGTACAGAGCTTCAGGAATCTATTCAAATGGATTGTAGCTAATGTGCAAGGTAATTATTTGCTCATCCAAACCTAAGTGTAAACTCTTACTACAACAAGCTGTTACAGAATACCAGAAACCAAGTTAGAGACAACTATAAAATCCCTTGAAAAAACTGTTAATGAGGGCAAAGTAAAATCACTTACATACTAACTTGTTTTTAATCAGTTCTATCTTATTAACTTATAAGGAATCTGTATAATTTTATTTAAGGTATTTAACTCTGTTCCAGAGCTATTTTTTAAGTATGTTTATTAATCTGCCAAAATAACATTTTTGTTAGGGATGTCATTGAGAATGTTAAAATGGGTGAGATACCTTCAGATGATGACAGTAGTGTTTTGTGATCATTTAATATCTGCAGCCAAATTTTTAAAGATAAATTCAGTTATAACATTGATTTTTCCACGTTTACTAAATTAAAACCATTCATGGGTGAGTTCAGATTGAAAATTCTAAAAGCCTTCATATGGGTAGAGTGTTATTTACTCTTACTTTCATGTTGTGTAGTATATTTTCTTTAAATTCATCCCTTTCATTTCTTACTACCATTCTCTTGATTACTACAAGAACCATCTGGTTATGCTCTTTGCTGTCTATTTGTTTCAACAATTAAGCATCACAATCTGCTTGCAGAGCGGTTCATTGTCAAGTTGGCCTTTAAGCGACCATTCAAGAAAAAAGAAATCTGAAGAGCCTCAGAACTTAATTCACATCAAAGTTCTTTTTATAGAACAGAAATAGAAGCATTAAAAATATGTATTACAGATTAATATTCCTTTCAGTTATATCCTGAGATCTGTTTTTTAATGAATCTCCTAAGGAAAAGCTTAGACAAAGCTGATAACTCCTTGAAAAAGAACTATAATAGTTTGAAGGGATAGTGTATGTAAAGTTAGGGTTTGAAATACAGTTTTTTAGTGAAGGTCAATCTCACTCATTATAAACCCTCATTTTCTGCAAAGCATTATCATAGCATGAGGTTCTACATTCAGAATTATCCCCAGTAACCAAGAGAAAAAAATAACTACCCAACAACCAGGACTTAAATTTCGGCTTAATCATAGATAATCAGTTTAAAAAAAATCTTTCCTTTTGAAAAAAAAGAAAATACCAATTCCCAAAGTTTATATATTTCTCTTCAACTCAAAGAATACTTAAATTGTGCTTGCATTAATATCAATAGAACCATTGGGTGTTCTTGATTGCACAAACGCTTCGCAAGGCTCACTTAAGGTAACAGAGCTAGGCAGCCTTCTGGCGAGTGGGCTGAGACTCAATACAATCCTTGGGCAAAACTGTCTTCATGAGCTAATAAGAAAAACCAGCAAACTGATCTGAGTTTCTAGAATCCTGAGGAAAATCTTGGGAGTCCTGGGATGGGGGTGATAGGGATCCTAGTGCCATCTGTTGCCATTGCATTCGAACACCGCACAGCTAACCCAGCGCCTGTGCTCATCTCATTGGTATCAGCTGGGCACACCATGATGCTTTTGATTTTGTCCAGAAACCTGTCACTTCAGGATAATTTCTGAAGACAAAGTCTGTTTCCCGTTTTGTAGGTGACCTGTTTAATGTTTTCCCTGTGTCTGGGAACTCCTTAGTGTAATTAGCGACCTTTGCACTCCACAACTAATCCTGAGCTATTTTGTATTCCTTACTCATCTTTAAGGCTGGACCTTTCTTTTCTTCCAAGTCCGCTGCCACAATTAAAGAAGAAACAGCTGCATTTCAAAGGGATTCCGATTCCAGAAGCTTAATCGTGATTGACATGTTCTTATTCTAAGCTATAAGACACTCTAAGAGTCCTTTCTTGGGTTAAAACTTCAATCATTTTCTAAAAAATTATCTCACTATGGATTTTATTCATTTTCTTTGATAACTATTCTTTGCATTTTTTAACTTGAAAGATGCTTTGAGTTTACAGTGAATATGAGCAACTACTTCTAGTGGAAGATTTGGATGATGCCAAACCTGCTCTAGATGCAAAATTGCTAAATTCCCGTTAGTGCCAAAATGTGATTATGAAATCTGATATCTATCATATGGATAATTATTCTTCCCTAAATCCCAATGAAAAAAAATTAGATTTCTGAAAATGAGCTCCAGAAAAGGTGATTCATGATTTTGGGGTCAAACATTCACTTCATTTTTTTTACTTAATATTTTTATAACTTTTAAAGCCAGCACTATAGTATTAAGCACTACTCGTATAGTGATGATACACGTTTTAGTATTTTTTATTACTTTTTAGATGTCAGTGTCAGGTTTGAAGTAGTCAATTTTTATGAGAATTATTTGTTTAAAGCTTTTTTTCTTTTAAACAGTGTCTGATAAAATAATACAGCTTTTTAAAACCTACTTAGGATTTCAGCTGCTAAAATTGTGGTTTTATACATTGTGTGATTAAAATCTTTTACAGAGTCATTTTGTACATACTAATAACTGCTGATATTTTTCTTCAAGTTTTAAAAGTACTTGATAGATATTCATGGATTCCTACAGTATCCCTAGGAAGGAGGTAGGTGGAATTATCATCCAAAACCTCTACAGAGACTGCTGGCACAGCGGAATAGTTGTTCCTAAGACAAAGGTCAAAAAAGGGATGTTAATAAACAGTCCTCAGGTTTAAGGGACTTTTTTAGGATTACATCTTAAATTCCAACAAATCAGATTTAGGAGTTACTGAAAGTGAAATTGATCCATCCCTCGTCCAAACTTTGCAACTTTCCTGTTCTGACATCATTTAGATAGTTAGCTGTATTATCAGATTAGAAGCCATTGTACCAGGCTGTTGAAAGGAAAAGGAGGCGAAAAGCTAAACATGGAATGAATTCTGAACCTTTTAACCTGGCTGAAGTACGTGGGTCCCTGTTATGCAAATACCTTCAATCCTCTGCTAAGTTCAGTGGAAATAATTTTCTTGAATGACAGGTTTATTCAGCAAGGATTCAGTTGGTGATTAATCCCCCTTTGATCTAGGGTATTTCACTTAACTACCAGTTACCTCGTTCTGACAAAGTGCAACTGAGATTAGGGAGATCACTAGAACACTACCATGGTGTGCATTTATTCTCTATAACCTTTTAAAGCAAGGGCCAAGAATGCAATTTATTTTCAGTATTTGAAGATGTAAAGTCTTGTCTACTAAGTTAGAAAGTCAATTGAATACCAAATGAAGTTTATTTCTTACGTAATAGAACAAACATTTCTTTTTGCTTTGCCTAACAATGATATTAGGAAACATGGGCTTTGAAGAGAAGCAAAGACTACATTCCAAGTATAGCCTCCCACTTTGTTCATTGTGCCAGAGTGTATACATATCAGCCCTGAGATAACCCAGAAGTCAAAGGAGTGGCTACAGCTTGGATTGAAAATGGTGTTTATATTTTTATTAAGCTGCATAGTTTATCCTCACTTCCCCCACCACCATTAGAAAATGCCATGGTATATAATTTTTAAAAGTTTATAAATTCAACTTTTGAAATAGTCTGTGTGATTTTAAGAAAGAGAAAAACAACTTTAGGATGTGTTTCACACTAGGCTTCTCAAAGAGTTCACTTTTTTAAACGAGTATCAACATCAGTATTCTGTAAGATATCAAACAAATTTGAGGATTTCATTCCTCAAAGTAAAATTCAAGATCTTTATAATACAGATATATATAAATATTTGTAACTTACTCTGTTTTGCTTTTTGAGTACCAAGCACTCACTAAGGGATGATGAAAACAGGAGGTTCACTTGAGCCCAGCAGTTCCAGGTCAGCCTGGACAAGGAAGACAGTGAGATCCTTTCTCAAAAAATTAAAATTTTATTAGTGAATAATTTTTCTTTAATAGAGAAAGCATTTTTAATCAAACATTTTGTGTGTAATTGCCCTTCTTGGTAGCATTTGGCAATACAAATCTTTAGACCATTTCGTTTACTTTTTTGGGCTCAGGCCCTTTTACAATCTGATCTATAAGTTGAAACAATAACTAGAGAAGTATTTGCCTAAGTTTGTGTTAAAACCACTTCTAGTTTTAACTTGTTTCTCAGTATCTTTTAATAGTAAGTTATTTAATCACAGCAAAATTTGGGTTCAGAATAAAACACGATAGACAGCAGAATCCCATGTTCATGTTGCTGGGAAACTCGTGTTTTTAATCATTTTCTATGCTGTAAACGGTTAGTAAAGTGTCACAGTGTATCTTAACAGATGCCATCATCAGGTATATTTGTGCACAATACATGTGTGAGTGTGCATTTATTTAAGTATACAACACTAGTGTGTCAGTTGGCAGGGTTCCTTGTGAAACACTGCAGTATCGTGCCAGAGGAAGAACGTTTTAAAGTCAAATATCTTTCCTCCAAATACGCATATAATATCACTGAATAATGAAGAAGCTTATCAAAATGAAAATTGCTAAGGATCTCATGATACTAGTTTAACTTATTGGTTAAAACAAGAGTGAAAGCGTTTCAGTTAGCTTCTAATTATCTTCAGTTGTTTTATCGATAGACCACAGTTGATCACATATATCCTGGAGAAGTACAATGGTGTAACTCTGGATTGCCTTGTAAGCGCGTTATTGTGAGGTCCAGGTTAATTTCTCTAAGGACCTGGGTAATCTGTCTTAAGTGTGCTATTAATGGATTTTGCACAAGTATTTACAGACTGCCGAATGCTCACAGATGGAAACCACTTGCTGATGGCTTTTTGGGTAGGAAATGAAATTTTGTGTATATATAATAATGCCTTGAACATTGGAAGTTAAACTGTATGTTTCTTTTAAATGCTTTTGTGTGTGTGTGTGAGGTGCTGGAGATTGAACCCAGAGACTCATACAGAATAGCATGTGGTCTTACCACTGAGCTACATCTCCAGCCTAAATGCCTTTTTTAAAATGATAATTTCTGGTGGAAATTTGTTTACTGAACACTAATAGTGATGATGAGAAATTTAAAATCTCTTAAAAACGTAACCTTTTTTTCTTCAAGGGACCTGAGTGCCCTCTACAGGTTATGAAGAGATAATGACTGATTTGTTCTTTTCCCTTTGCAAGTATAATTTGCCTCCTCTTAATCTCAGAGTGTGATCCAATTTATTTATATCATTAACTATTAATCTGCCAGTGATTGAAGTAGGAGTTTCCTTTCTCTGCTGTTTTTATTATGTTTAATATGAAGAATGTAATGCCAGTGAACTGGGCAGATCTGTTAGCTAGATAGAGCCTTTTAAATGTTGGATTTGAAGAAACACGCATTCCCTCACCAAAAGGGCATTGAGGAAGCATTTTTAGCTATTCTGATATTTATTGTGGATTCTAAGAGTAGACTGGGAAAACATTTTACTGAATGTATTTTGAGACTGGCCTATTTCCCCTTACATTTTTGGAATGGCATATATTTTGAAATAAGCAGCACTTTTTCAACATGTATCATATCACATTACATATTTCTTGATCCAGTTCTTGTTGATGGTTGTGTTCCAGCACAACCAACAAGTCTTTTTACAATTTATTAAAAAAGTATAGAGCAGATAATGCTTTGGTATTCTTGTTACATAAGTCTACTGGCTAGGAGGAATATTTCTATTTGAAGAGCAAAAGGCAGTGTTTCCTCATTGTGTGTAAACACCTATGGGTCTTTCATACTTTCTCACCAGGTGTAACATTTATTTTGAAAGGATACAGGAGATCATTTGTATATGAAACCGTAGAACTGAAGTGCTGGTGCCTTCTGATTCAATTAACTTACTTGGTGAAGCTGCCAGGGAAACAAAATAGAATGAGAACAAGAGGAATGACTGCATCAAATTAATAGAAATAGATCTTTTTGCAAGCAGTGTAATGATTCTGATCATCAACCCTGAAAAGCAAATTAGAACAAGCAAATTACTGTTGAAAAATTCTTTCAGCACTCCGCTGTTGCTACTCAGTGAGTCATGGCTCAGCCAGAAGCAAGGAAAAAAAATGCACCCAGTTTTGCCCTGACAAAGGAAACATTATTAAAGTGAATGTTTGCATTGTGTTTATTGAAGTGTTCAAAGAGTATTTGTCGCATCTTCAAGCAACTTGCTGCTCTCCAGCTACTACAGTGTGTGAATCATAATAAAAACGAGGCTTTTGTATATTTGAGGAAAATGAATGACTTTTAAGCTTGGTGTTTTCCAGCTATTCCTAAAATGTTTCAGACTGGATGATGCATGTTCTAGGACTTTTTTTGTCTAGAAAAACATGCCATTTAAGAAAGAAACTCACACTCAAATACACCTTCCAATTAATTCCAAACCCTATGTGGAACTTGCCTCCTGGAAACTACTGTGCATAAGGAAAAAATCCTGTTGTTTTTTTTTTTTTTTAATACACAGAAAACAACAAATGAAAACTGCTATGTTACTTACATGACTATTCAGTTGAATAAGAATATGTGCACCAGAGAGATATCGCCTGATTAGAGTGGTAATTTTGAGAACTGCAGTGATTTTGAACTCCCTCAAAAATTCTAAACTGAGAATACAAAAGGTAGTTGGATAACAGGCACACCAGTGTGACATGTGAAAGTTTAATATGCAAGTTCAATAAATATTTGTGCTGATAAAATGGGAAAGTTGGCAATTAAGAACCCAGGAATTTTTAACTTTCACCTTTCTAAAGTAAACAATTTAAGTCACATATTTTAGAATATAGAAGATTAGTATTTCACAGATATTGAAGTGCTGTGCTATATTTTGGTATTTTGTGTGTTGTTGAATATCAGTATTCTTCAATCATTGTGGATTTTATTTTTTTAATTTTGAAGCAAGATCTTGCAAAATTGCTAGTTTGTCCAGACTGAGCTCATATTTGCAGTCTTCCTGCCTCAGCCTCCAAGAATGATGAAGGAACAGCCCACCAGGTCTGGCTAGGATTAACTAATTTCTTCTGTTCACCATAGGACAAGTTATCAGTTTTTCTCTATTTCATTCTAAAGATTAGCCCACACTCTAAACTGTTGAGAACTCAATCATTTATTTTATTGCTATATTGAAGGCCCCAAATTAATGATAAAAATATTAATCTAAGAGCAGGTGGACATCCTACATTAATTATGTGTTTGCATGCTAATACGACATTTACCTCATTTTTTTTGAACAGGCTGTGCCACCATACCCTACAACCAGTACATTTTTAATTAAAAAAATAGAATCACATACAAATTGGATTACAAGGAAAATATGTATAAGGAAATTTTAGCAATCCACTGATGTGTTAATGTATATTATATTTAAATGAACAGTATGTATATGTCTAAAAAAACCCACGAGCTCTGGAGCACCAGTCTCATTGGTTTATATTAGTATGCACATATTTCCTTTGTCTCCCAGTGATGATATCGAACTTTCTGACAGTGACAGGCATCTTCGCATCTTCTTCCCAGTGCTACCAGAAACACCACAGAAGCTTAGTACTGACTCGGTGAAGTCGCAAGACGTCACGTACGTAACAACGCAGATCGTCCTCCTACTACAAGTCAAGGCTGTTTAAGTGATTTGGGATTTTGGCTGCATGTGTGAAACTTGTGCAAACGGCGCTTCAATCCACCTTTTGCACAGGTGAATTCTGCACTGGAATTGCCATCTCTAGTGTCATTCTGAAAATCCATAACCATTTATAATAGGACACTGCTCTCCAGAAGCACCGTGCAGAGGTCCGTGTACTCAGCCTGTTACAGGCTGTAACTGCTGAGGCTGGCTTTGGGGTTTTGTCTCAGTACCACTCCCATCTTAAAATGTCCGTTTTTGGAACTGAATCTACAAATGCCTTTGCAGGCTCCTCTCTACTTACCAAACTTTATTTGGTGTGATACTGTATGACGTGAAACGCACACCCCTCCCTCCACCTCCACATCCCATACAGCTACAACTCTCATTGATTTGTGTACACTGATGAAGCAAACTTCCTAGTGTCCATGTTCAAGAGTTTAGTGTTTTGTAGTTCCTGACATCAAACCTAGAGTTTCACCCAAGTTAGGCAAGTGCCATGCGGCTGAGCTGTTCTCCCTCCAAAGGGTTATTTTGAGCATTTCCATTAACCATAAAGGCAGAGTGGTAAAGAGAAAGTCATAGTCTTTGAAGTCACACGGGCCTGATTCAGTTCTCAGCCCTGCTATTTATTTACAAGCTGGGTGGTCCTGGAAAAGTTTTTTAATGCTGTGGTTTTTGCTTTCGTCCCAGTTTCTGAGTACTGAATTATGAAGTTCTAAGTGAGCAGGTATTCAATGGTTGTACCTGTCTATATTAAAGGTCTACAATGGTTTTCTCATGGAACTGTCTCTGCCTGTAATTAGATCGGTACGCCTTCAGATTATCAGAATTTTAAATTGTCCATTTGCCCTCAGTTTTGAACGTTCAGCTCTATATTACATTGGAAAAACACCTACTCAGTTGCTTGAATGAGTCCTTGGAGTTAGTAAAATGACTGGGGAGTGTATTATAAGTTGTTATGAAGTTTAACTATAAACATTATTTGTGGGAAGACATTTACTCAAAATTTGCTTATGAGGCTATGCTGTCATTGTATGGAAAGAAAATTCAGCCACAGAACTATTGAACAGATGCGATGGTAAGCCACAGACTGTTAACAGAGCCCAGTTATCTCCTGGCTATCCTAAGACTGTTCAGGAAGGTCTGCCCTTCCTGACAGATTGCTGGATGTGGACATCATTTCTTCATAAGATGAATCACTTATGATAAATCCAAGTTGGATGCCTGGTAGCCACTGCATGTTTTGTGAGACTGGAAATATTCTCATCCATTTTTCTGTGTCATGTACTATAGTAGCCCTTAGGAAAAAAACAGTAAAGTGCTTGCCTTTCCAGAATTTACAGTCTGAAAGTTACAGAACTCCCGTAAAGTACCTAAGCTGTTACCTCTAGGGTTTCCTTGTTTCTTTCTGGAAACAGTTTTTAAAATATTTCATTGACAACAATTTTTAAATGTCAGATCACTGATTTAGTGAAACACCGAGTTGTCCAACGTAGCTTCTGTACATCTGAAATTTCAGAGCATGCTCATGTTAAGTCTGTCATGCTAGAGCCTAGAAAACAGCACTTTTGCCCACATGAGCACTCTGAGCAACGTACTCTAAGATGCAGGTTTCTGACGGCAGGGGACGTAGTCCTTCACCTTTAGGGCTGCCTCTCTGCCTCGGTGTCTCTGTGATGTCTGAACATGAAAAGTGACAAGACATGGCGGCTTGGTTATGACCCTTAGAACCACTTCCTTCCCCTCTAGGAGCTTTGTGGCTTCCTAGTTCCGTATGGGCAGGTCTTCCCTACCCCAGGCCCCACCCCACAGCCCAAGATGCACAGCTGAAGTGCCTCAGGCTTTCCAGGAGCTGCTTGTACTCAACAGCTTTCGGTAAGTCTCTGTATATTTTCTGCCTATGGCAGATACGCTGGTTTTACATTTTTAATGGTAATACAAATTTCCTCTAAACTTTGAGTAAAACTTCATATAAAGAAAAATATTGAGTAAATAGTAGTTCAGGTGGTATCTGACAAATACAAAGGCTGAGATTCAGGTGCACAAAAGTAACCTCAAACCTTCACATAAATTAAAAATTGATGCCTTGGGGTCTAAAATTGAGATGACTTCATCATGCTAGTTTGTCAGTAAACTCTCATTAGTAGGAAATGTCATCAGAAATACAATTCTAGGATTAGGCAAGCCTCAGCTCAAAGGCTGTCTCTCTAAGGGACTCTTGGGCCCAAGGTCTTCATTTGAAAATAAAATGTGTATGAGTAACTAAGATACTATATATAAGTGAAAGTAACATTATGATGCATGTTTATTTCCTTCGACTTCTCTCAAATACCACTATCAGCTGTTTCTATTTTTTAATGAATTACAAGCTGGAAGTAGGTCATAATTTTTTTTTTACATTTTATTTATTTTTTGCAACGTTCTGGTAAAATATGAGAAAACCATATTTAAAATAGAGAAAGCCATAAATCCCCATACTTACTGTAGTATAGAGAAATTAAGTTTGTGTTAATGGCAGAGTCAGATTTAGATTTTCATCTCAGTAAGCTATCAACACGTGAAAAATATACAAAGAGGAAATGAACTTGCGTGTCTGTCTTTACATCATTTTGCTCTTGATGAAAAGGAAGGTAAGAACAGTAATCCTGGCCTCTCTTAGAGGTGTGCAGAGCCTTTTCATACACACGTTTGATTAACAGTATAGTATTGTCCCAGTTTTACTGTCCAATTCTTACTTTCCTTTTGTTTCAATCTACTTTTATCCTGAAGTATTCTACTAAACTACCCCATCCTATTGTCCTGACATTTATTGATGTTCTGCTACTCTGTTCTTTCTTGTTTCCCCAAGTCAATTCTAGAACAAGGCTGAAAAATATGTTACCGCAAAATAATGTCAGTAATCTGTTCTAGGCAAAATTTAAAAGAAAAAAGATTAGAAAAAATGTACTGTGATCCTGAAACTGATTATGTCAAGCAGTTCCTTGGTGACATAGAACCATAGGCATTTCGTTCTTGCCCAACATAGCTGTGCTACGCCACCAATCACTGGTGTACATCGAAGTCCATTATGATCTGTTAGACTGTTGTCAGGGGAGACACATATCATTAAACCACGTTTTCAAACACATCTTGTCCTTCATGTTAGCCTTCTCTAGAGTTGGTTTCAGTGAACCTATCACCTAGAAAGGCATTTAGAGGACTTCTTTTATTTTTGCTATTGTCTTCATACTAATTTACAAGCTATGAAAGGGAACCTGAAAATTTCCTCTTCATCTATTCAAACTTTTTTCAAATTTTAATATCTTATATTTACGATGCTCAAGAAATCAAATATTCAGGGCTGGAAGCGTAGCTCAGTAACAGAGCAATTGTCTAGCAGGCGGGACCCTGGGTACAATCCCCAGTACACAGGGAGAAACTGAAAGATTTGAAATAATGTGTCACATGGCTTAAAGGCTATTTATAAAAAAAAGAATGGTGCCCAGAGATTTCAATTTTGTTACAATTTCAAAAGTACTGGCATCATGTGTAGTTACCCAAATAGATTATTTTGAGACTCTGTTACCAGATCTGGTATGTTGGAGTTTTTCCATTTATTTATTTACTTAGAAACAGGGTTTCGCTATGTTCCAAGCTGGCGTAGAACTCACTGTGTAGCCCCAGGAAGCATCAGCTCCAATCTTCATCCATCAGCCTCCCAGAGTTCTGGGATTACAGGTGGGTATCACCATGCCCAGCTCTGAAGTGTTCTTGTGTCAAGGAATCTCACCAACAGGCACACCACGTACACCACAATCCTGACTTTCTAGGAAGTCAAAATATTTTTATTATCAGGACTTCCTTGGGTTCTGTTTCTGCCAATCCTAAAGATAAATTATAAAAATAATAATTTGAGGTCTTTTATAGCATATAATCTATTTTGACAGAAAAATTATAGCAATTGTATCTGTAGTTTAACTGTGACTTGAAAATGAAGAGAAAATGAAAGACTATTTGTGCATGTATTTTCATACTCTAATTTGAATTCCTGATCAAGAAAGAATCAAAAATTATGTTTTATAGGTCAGTCTTGTGACAATCTTGTGATTATTCATATTTATTATCAAATTTTTTTGACATTGTTATTTTTAGCTACTCACCCACAAATGCAAGAAGACTGACATAATGACCCCCTTTTAATTCACAAAAGTCATGCATTTACCTATTTGTTACAATACTTTTCTTGCTATCATGCTGTTTCTGTGACAAGAATACTTTGAACACACCATAGGTAAAATAATATTGTGTATTGCACAGCCACTTCAATAACTAAATGTTAATTTAACCAGAGAAGACAAAATAATTGTAATAATGATTCTTTTAATGAGGTTAAAAAGGAAATTGACCTTCTATAATACAAGGACTTAGTAATCACTAGAAAAATCAACAGGCAGAGTGCAAAGATATTTGAAAGCTGCACTGTGTGTAGAGATCCTTATGGACCCAGTGTAGTGTGGTGTGTGGGTGAAGCATCTGACTCCTCTCACTTCCACGTGGCAAAGCTGTTTTCACTACTAATCCTGAAACAAGAATGGCAGCTGGAGGAGTATAGATAGCGAAAACTGTCTTTTTATTGAATATGAATGTCTGTGTGTATTAATAATAATAGTGCTAGTACAAAAACCAAAAAGAAAATGTGTTATTATCAAATAAAGAAAATGTAAATCTTTTAAATTACACGAATGTACCTTAAAGGGGGGTTATACCTAAATTTTGGTATGTCTCAATAATGCATAATAAAATTAGAATAGTTGTAATAATGTAATAACAATGTTATAATAACTGGAAAGTGATTTTTTCAGACAGAATCTCACTCTGCAGTGCAGGTTGGTCCTGAACTGACTATGTAACCCACAGCTTTGAACTCACATCAATCCTCCAGCCTCAGCCTCATAAGTGCTAGGATTACAGGCCTGCACCACCATACCTGGCTTATGTAGTGCAGGAAAACTGAACTCAGGGCCTTACACTTGCTAGGCAAGCGTTTTAACTATTGAGATCCACCTCCAGCCCCTGGAAAGTGA
Organism: Ctenodactylus gundi; assembly: GCA_004027205.1. Lineage (NCBI taxonomy): Eukaryota > Metazoa > Chordata > Mammalia > Rodentia > Ctenodactylidae > Ctenodactylus > Ctenodactylus gundi. The sequence goes on along the minus strand of PVKB01000085.1, from coordinate 896,167 downwards.
TGCAGCTTGAGACCATCATGCTCAGTGAATTGAGTCAGATGCAGAAGGTCAAGTATCAAATGGTTTCTCTAATATGAGAAACCCAGATCACAGTCATCACATAGAATTAAATGGGGGGGGGGGATAGTGGGAGATAAGGGGAAGAATTAGGGTGTGGCCAAGAACAAAGAGGAGAAAGGTTAAGAATTTTGATGTGATATATATGTGCACAAAATACTCAAGTTGAATGTAAACATTAAGTATCATATACTTATTAATAAAATGGGGAATTTTTAAAAAAGATATGGCATATTTACATAATGAAATACTACTATTCCACAAAGATAAATCTTGAGTCATCTTTAGGAAAATAGATGCACCTTGAGATCTTTATACTTAGCAAAATGAATCTGACACACAAGATTAAATATTGTACGGTTTCTCTAATATGAGAAAGCCAAATCATAAAAAAGTAAGAGAGATGGAAGAGGGGCTGGAGGAAGGGAAGGTACAGTGGTTAAAGCACTTGCCTAGCCAGCACAAGACCCTGGGTTCAGTTCCCCGGCACCACATAAGCCTGGCGGCGTGTCTCATGCCTGTAATCCCAGCACTCGGGGAGGCTGAGGCAGGAGGATTGCCCTGAGTCCAAGGCCAGCCTGGGCTCCATAGTGAGTTCAGGACCAGCCTGGGCTACAGAGTGAGACCCTGTCTCAAAAAAAAAAAGAAAAAAAAGAACTGAAAGAGTGGAGAGGGAAAGGGGATAAATGTTGAGGAGGGAAGGGGAAAGGGATGTGAGATTTAAATTTTTAATAATTTTAAAATTAAAAGTATTATTCACATTTGATTTTTGATGTTTGAAATAAAATCTGCATTTATCAAACAAAAACACTGCACCGTAAAGTCAACACGCTGCCTTGCATTTGTAATAAAAGTTGTACAGGCTAATTCATCGAAGTAACTTGTGCTAAATGAAATTTTCATGTGTTTTATTCCAACTGTGTGTTTCATGCCAGGAACATCCAACTGCAGAAAATGCTGTGAGACATGGTGCACCAGTCTCAAAGCCTCTGTGTTCATTGGTCCTTAGAAAGAAACCCAAGGGAAGATTGGCAGACTATTAAGTGTCAAACTGTTGTGACAGGCTAAGCCTCCCAGTGCCTTTCTACCATGTGATTAGCCCTCTGTCATGTCACACCATGAATATTGGAACAGATTTTTTATTCATTTAACTCTAGAGGAAACTCATAGCTGGCCTTCAGTGCTCAGATGACCCTCATCACGTTGGCTTCTTGAACTACAATTCTGATACCCACTCTGCTTCTAGTTCTAGGCACGCCATCCTTCTGTGCTGGGTTTCTGGGATCCCCTCAAAGGCTCTGTATCCTCTCTAAAGTAGTAGGAATCTATTTTTATATTCTGATATTCAGAGTGTTTTCTTTTCAAATAAGACTGTAGAATGAATAGAGCTCAGCACAAAGCCAATGATGCTACTTTTGGCATCAGGAGTGATCAATATTTGGGACCATAGGCTCTCTGAAACACCCTCAAGCAATGACTTCCTAGACATTCTACTCATGTGGCCCACTTCAGTAATAAAGTGGCCCAATTAATAAAGCCAAAAACCATTGCTTGTGATGCAAATGGGGAATCAGGGCTCATAAATATGGGAACTTACATCCCCATGTGGGCAGGTGTCAAATCTTTTTAGGAAGTCATAGGGCTTTTCTACCTTGAAAGGTAGATTCAAATAGTGCAGATAGCTGGCAAATCACAACATCACCTGCTGTCACTTTCTACATCTAAAACATATGGGAGCAGAGTAAAAAGACCAGATGATCTCTTTCAATCAGGTCTCTTTTTGCAGGGCAGTTAACAAATTGTATCATTTGTAGCCATGTGATTTTGAAAGAGGAGTTAAATTGTCAATGATAATAGTAAATTGGTGATAATGGTGGTGATGACAGCTACAGCCTATAGCCAGTAAAGTTATAAGGAGTCTTTGTTGCTGGAGATGTAGCTCACCAGCAAAGTGCTTACCCAGCATGCATAAGGGCTGAATCCAAGCCCCAGTACTACAACAAAAAGAAAGAAGAGAGAGAAAGAGAGAGAGGGAAAGAAAGAGAAAGTCATTATCAATCATTATCATAATTTTCTGGGTTGGGTTACGATTTAAAACTTTTAAATAGAACTTATTTGCAGATAATTGTTTATTAGATATATAAATTTATAGATGCCAGGCATTATTCTACACACTGAAGATTCAGCAATAAGGCAAAATGTCATTGTCAAGAAGAACAGAGAAACAAAAACAAAAAAGGGACATAAGTAAAATTGTGACATTGTAGTGGTGATAAATTCTTTACAGTTAACAAAGGAAAGAAAGGAATGAAGCACTCTGAAAGTGGAACTTGAGTACTATTCTACAAATAAAGTATTATTGGGGGTAGAAGGCAAAAGTGCTAAAAATTTGTCTAGTAATCAGGAAAGAAGCAGCAATTTCTTCTATGAAACGCACACCATTGAGGAAAATGAGGCCCATTGCTTCACTGACAGGGGTAGCAGGAATCACAGGACATTCGACAGGATAATTAAGAAGACTTCTCCAACTTAGTATCTTAATACCAACCGAAAGATTTTCAAATAATTGCTGTAACTTGCAAACACCAAAAGTCTAACTGGAGTTGCGAACTACTTTCTGAAAAAAACAGCAGAATCCACAGACATAGGATTACAGTGCCCAAGACAGAAACATTAAATAGGTAATATTATTTCTCAATATTGCAAAGTCTGCTACTGGGTTTGCCTTTTGTTGGTCTTCCCACTCACTGTGACTGAAAGTCAGAGGTTGGAAATTTGCATTCCAGGAGGTTTTAAGGGAGGGCGGGAAGAGAATGTGGTGACGTGGCTGCCCAACTCAGCTGACCCACCTGCCGGGTGATTGAACCAGCCCTGATCCCGAGCTCCTGAGGCTACTTGGTCCCTGGAGGATGTGGGACGCTAAGAAGAGGCATCCATCCGAACTGCACCTTTGGTCAAAGCCAGCTCTGAGGAAGAGGGACTGGGTTTCTAAGAACTGCTTTGTCCTGCCCAAAAAGGTAGACAGGAACAACCATTTTTCAGCAGTGACTCCACACAACAATCAGAGGCGGCAGCAGCAGTAGGCCAGTCACTGACTGGTGAAATTGGGATTACCTGGGTTGGGTGGAGAAGCTGGATCACACAAAAGCCCATGGGCTTGTACACTAGAGTGTTGGAGAGGTGTCCATTACCTGCTCAGATTTGTCTGTGTATTCTTGGACAATCTGTAGAGCAGCTCAGGCATGTAATGCCACCACATTGTCCTTGACTGTTTCTTCAATTGAAAAGTCATCAGCAAGCTGCTTATCCACCACCCTAGTAAAGTTTCAATCATGGTCTCCAAAAGGCAATTTTGACAGTGCTCGTTAGGACACTAATATTGACTTAGGGCATGCAAATGCACAGTGTTCTAGGCCGATTCTCTACACAGATAATCACAACTGACATGTATTCAGCACCTCCTATTGATTAATCTCTATGCATTGTTTCTTTTAATCCTCCCAATAATCCACAGAAGTTTGCTCTATTTAGTACCTCCATATGCAAAGGAGAAAAACTGGGACTAGCAGCTCATGGCTGGGCTGGAATCTGAGCCCAGGGAGCCTGTCTTGGGAGCATTCTTTCTCCTAATACACCTCCCAGGAGGCACATCTGATTCTTTGGCAGGTGCAATGTGATTTCTCACATCTACTCTTTTTTTCTTTTTATGGGTCTTATTTGGAGTCTAAATGACTTAAATAGATCCAAGTGCATCTTTTCCATAATTTGGCTGTATGAACATCTCTCTGCACAGCTTCCTCTTTTGTAACCTTCCATTAAAAAAAAATAGTGGCATTCGGTTGGTGTGTGCTCTCCGGCAAGCCTACCGAAGACACTTTGCAGACATTTGTAAAATCAACTTTTGCCCCGACTCCCGCCCTCTCACATTCCCTAGGCAAGAGGCGAGGAAAAGTAAATGCGATTCTTTGAAATGTCTCCTTCTGGGTACAGGGATCACACATTGTAGGGGCTAATTGTCAGAAAGTTTAATTGTTACCCTGCAACTGGAGCTTCCCTCCTGTGCTGGGGTACACAGGGGGTGCTAATAGTGAGAGAATTTGACTGTGACTCTGCCATGCTCTCTTCATTAGGCTAATGGAACACTTTGCTCTCATTTTCTCCTCAGGGAGGCTGTAGGAGCACAACCTTATAATTGTTGCTCTTACTGTAATTGGAGGTAGTAGGAGTATATGTAATCTCATTGTCTTTTCCGTGTGGTGGTAGTTTATTTATGACCTATTGATAATTCCCAGCCAGCGGCAGAAAACTCAGTGCGTATTACATTAGCATTCCCTCCTAGGAGAGCACCTGCTAAACAAAGACGATTATTAATCAGAAAGAACACCTACAAGGGACAGGCCATCATCTGAAATATAAAATTCATTACTGCAAAGATTGACCCCTCTGGGTATCATAGGTAAGGGTTGTTTTTTTACTAAAATTTATAAATCTGTACCTTTCTTTAGATGTGGGGAGGAACTAAGCTTTCTGAGCCATTTTAGGAGGCTCTCAAAGACTAGCACATGCCTTCTTCAAAGTATTGTGTACTATGTGCCTACTGAATTTATTGGAGTGTAATAGGTAAGGAGAAAAAACATCAAAAGTTAGCCTTCAGCCCTTGTCTTAGGGACTGTGCTGAGGATAGCCTGGGGCCAGTAAGACCCTCTCCAAAAGAGGGATATTAAGATGTCTCTTAGCCCAGATCCAAATGGAAAGATGTACCAGGTACAAACCCACGCCATCAAACCTTGACTGCCTGCAACATTAGATTGATGAAATAGGCCTTTTACTACCATCTATGAGATGCAGCATTCCTTCTGATGCTGAGTATTCTCTGCAAATTCTCCATATTCACATGTTATATTTGGTCCTCATTAAACTGCAACTTAAGAGAACTTGCTTGTTGACTATTTTGGTGTGCAAAATAATTCTGTTTGAGGACTGCCTTTTATGTTCGGATAGAATACCTTTTCTAAATGGAGTACTCAGAGCTCACAAAGACTACTAGATTGACAATAGTAAGAATGGACCATTACAAATTCTGCTTCTACCAGGGCACTAAACATTTTAATGTTAGCAAGCACAGTTGGAGATCTAAACTGTTAAAACTTACAAACTGCAACTTGACTTTGACCCAGTGTCTCTGTGCCAGCATAATGCTAAGACCAATCACAGGCATTATTTCTTTTTCTTTTTTCTTTTTCTTTTTTTTTTTTTTTTTTTTTTTTTTTTTTTTTTTTTTTTTTTTTTTTTTTTTTTTTTTTTTTTTTTTTTTTTTTTTTTTTTTTTTTTTGCTTTTGTGGCAGGCTGACTAATGTTTCCCCAGATGTCTGTGTTCTAATTGCTAACACTTGTGAATGTCTACCTTACATGACAAAGACCTTGCAGGTGTTATTGAGAATCTTGGTATGGAAAGATTACCCTCAATTATTTGGTGAGCTAGTATAACCAAAATTTTTTAAATGGGCTGGGAACATAGTTCAGTGTGAAGGTCTTGGGCTTGATCCCCAGTACTTAAAGAGGGAGGGGGAGAGGGACAGAGAGAGAGGGAGAGAGAGAGAGAGGAGAGAGAGAGAGAGAAGAGAGAGAGAGAGAGAAGTACAAAGTTAAAAAAAAGGAACACAAGAAAGTCCTACTGCATTCAACCATATCTTCTTCAGCATGTCCAGCCCCTGGACTCTCTGAGAATCTCAGACAATAAAACATCTTTTCAAGCCTAAATTAGTTTGATAGGGATTTGTGATTAAAATGGAATATAAAGTTTTTAATTTTTCAAAAAGTTGACACCAAAATTCAAGAAAAACACAACAAAAGCCTGTCTCTCCAGATTGTCTTCACCTGCTCAGTTCCCCACCCAAGAGGTCAGTCTTAATTTTTTAACTGAATTTTGTAAATTTTCTTCATGCTTATATAAGCAAATATAAAAATACATCTTTCTTTTTCTCTTTTAACACAAAAAGTAGCATATTAAACACACTGTTCTTTTTTTTAACACCAAATAATTTATCTTGGCAATCTTTTCCTAATAACTAATAGCAGGCTTACTCGTTCCCTTATACAGCCATATAGCATCATAGGATACTGTCTGATTAGAAAGGTTCCAGACAGGCTGTTTAGTTATGAGAAGCTGAGTCCATGCCACGTAAAAATGTAGTGTTGGGCTGAAGGAATAGCGCAGCAGTTAGAGTACTTTGCCTAGCAAGCGCAAGACTGAGTTCAATTGCCCAGCACCACATAAACTGGATGTGGTGGCATATGCCTGCAATCCCAGCACTTGAGAGGCTGAGACCAGAGGATTGCCTTTAGTTCAAAGCTACATAGTGAGTTCGGGACCAGCCTGGACTACAAAGTGAGAACCTGTCTCAAAAGAAAGAAAGAAAGAAAGAAAGAGAGAAAAGAAAAAGAAAAAAGAAAGAAGTGACAGAGGGAGGGAGGGAGGGAGGGAGGGAGGGAAGGAAGGAAGGAAGGAAGGAAGGAAGGAAGGAAGGAAGGAAAGAAGGAAGGAAGGAAGGTAGGTTTCTCCTCATAGACAAAATGTAAGATTTCTAGGTCCATTTTTAAATATATCCAAATTTCCCTTGTTGTGTCTTAATAATACAATATTCTCTAGAGGTGAATGTCAGCCTCAGGTATACAGTTGTCAACTAAGGATGACCCTACATGAACTGAATAGGACCCCAGGGTGAACAGACACTGTGGCATGGGCTGTACGCTGGACCATGCACACAATCCAGGTCCACAAGTTGTCTACCTTGGCCTAAACAAATTTTAACACAACTTTAACATAGCATTGAATAAATTTAACTACTTATCAACTTTTAAAATTTTTAAATAGGCTATTTAATAACCCTATTTTAATATTTCATTATCTCATTGTATAATTTAATATTAAAAGATATATTTCTAACTTCCCTTAGAAAGTTGCATTATTCATCTCTGTAATGACAAAAAGATTAAAACTCTAAGCAATAAAGTTTCTGTGACATAGCCCTGTGCAACACACACAGAGCAGTCAGCACAAACGCTGACTAGACACGTGAGCTGAAGCAAGCTGAGACCGAAGATGTCCATTCCTCCCAACCAGCCCTGACCCATCCTCCCTCAAAGACTTCATGTGTGCAGACGTCCCTGCCTAACACACGAAGGGCCTCTGTGAGTCAGGAGTAAATGACCTTGTCATTTGCAACTCTGACGTACAACTTCAGTTACAGTGCGGGTGCTTCTGGAAGATAAACAAGGAACAGGATGCCTTGGGAATTACATTTCTGACTTACCTACATCTGCTGAGAACCCCTCCCACATCTGCAATCCCTTAAGAAAAGCCCAGTCTCATCACAGCACAGTTTTCTCTTGCAACTCGCCACTGCTCTCTTGTACAGTATCATTAAATCCCTAGATTTCTACATTCCTTGACTGTTGACAAACTTTTTTTCCTGCCTGCATTACCAGTCTCCCACATGCTATCCTTTCATGGCAATTTCCACGAGAAGCTAACAGGTTAACGTCCAGTAGGGAGAACCCATTGTAAACAGGTTATTCCTCTCAAGTCCTCCACAAGTGCTTCCTTGTACCGTCTCCCCTGACACGAAGGTCAAGGTCTTCTCATCATGAATTACGCTTTGTGCTCTATTGCTTCTCTTTTATAACTGGGTGGCTCTGCACTTTTGACTGTGTAATATTCAGTTTATTATATTTAAATCATTGGGAATTTAAAAAAATAATTAACCAGACTATCTTAGACATGCTCAGAAAAAAGGGGAAAGATTTTATTTTTATTTTTCTACTTTATTAATTTCCTCTGGCCTAATGATGAAAGAAAGGAAGAAAATCACTAGTGCATATGGAAATCTCAGTACAGGAAGGACCTCTTGTTCTCCATACTTATCCTAACTGGCACAATTACTATAAAAATTAGCTTTCAACTCTCAACCTGAGGAAGCTCTGTACCTTGAACTACTCAGTCCTCGCTAGGGCCAACTCTAGATTTCAGAATCTAGTGCTGAGATCTAAAAATTATTCAGTTGTATGACTCAAGAGAAAAACGCGTCCCCACTGTAAGATCAAAAATGACTGGTTACACTTATACATGATCCCCAGAACAGAATCTCCCAAGCGTCAGCGTTTGATGGCCCAGGATTACTGAAAAATGCATGTGAATAAACAGCTGAAAACAGGAAGAGCAGTAGAATGGCCACCGAGGATGGGATGGGGCTGTCGTGTCCATTACCTGGTAGAACACGGGTGACTGATTCTTGGTACAGTGTGTAGCGGACAGGATGGCAGACCCTGCCAGGGAGATTCAAGGCCAGGAGACAGCCAATCAAGGCAGAGGATAAAGATTTTATTAGCCAGGAGTCTGAAGTAGGACCTCAGTCTTCCTGGAGGAGGGGAGCATTAGGTTTATGCCTGGGATGGAGGGCGGCCCTTTGGGAAATGAGAAGTTCAGAGGGCTGGTGGCAGGAAACTGGCCAGTTTCCTAGTCAAGCTAAGACCTTGGGAAGTTGGCCTGTCCCGCTGGTGGAGCTCGGGCCTAAAGAGAAACCCAGATTGCAAGCTAGACCACTTGGGGGACTTCCAAGCTGGCACTAACATTTTAACACTGATAGTTCTCATAGAGAAATAAAAAGAGGATATCCAGACTGAGACAGGAATGAACAGGGTGGGACTACAAATAGTGAAGGGCATGGATATTACATCGAAAAAAAAAAGATTAAAGGAAAATGTCACTTACTAAAAGCTGAAACTGCTTGTCAGCACTCTCCCTCCACTGGGCTCCCATAATGCAGGCAGTGAGGTCTCTACCACTCAGAAGTTATAAAAATTTCTTCTTTGAAAAATTTGCCTCCACTAAGAGAAAAGAACTAGAATTATTGGGGTGGGGTGGGAGTTCCCAGCCCGGTCATTCTGCCCACAGTCACCAAGACTCCCATGCTAAGCTTAAAATTTCTACTGGGCCTTTAAGCGACTCGCTCCCAATCTCTATAGATTGTATAAACTAAGCAAGACTCCTTCGACACTGAAGCAAAAACTCCAACGTGAAAAGCAAAGCCAAAATGAAAAGTAAGTTGTAACCTGAGGAAACACTGTCAAGGGAGATATAGAAACTCTGATATTCTGAAAATGTTCACTTTTTTTTAAAGAAGGGGTTTAGGACATAGCCTAACAATTAAAACACTTGCTTGCCAGGCACATGGTCCTGGGTTCAACTCCACAGTACTGCATAAGCCAGGTGTGGTGGCATGCTCCTGTAATCTCAGCACTCGCCAGGCTGAGGCAGGAGGATTGCTGTGAACTGGAGGCCAGCCTGGGTTACATGGTGACTTCATGACTACCCTGGACTGTAGAGTGAGGCCCTGTTTCTAACTAACAAAGTAAGTAAATAAACGAACATGTAAACGAAGAACTATGAGAAATTGAAAGTATGATAATAGATTTGCCATGCCAGATGGCGTATGAGGGGCTAGGGATGCTACCAGTATAAAGAATTTCACCAACAGTCAAGGAATACAGGAAGAGGCAAGGATTTATCTGGAGCATGTAGCACACTGTCAAGGGGACAGAGGGTGAGTTCCAAGGCAGGAATTGCACAGTCAGGCTAAAGGATTTGGGGTTTTACAATGGACAGGTGAGCTAGGGGTCTGGGCCAGCAAAGGTAGATCTGTTAGAAATGCATGTTCAGGGCATTTTGTTTCTTGATAATCTTCCAGGAACCCCCACATTGTAACCAAAGTTGTATGTCAAATAGCAAAACATCAAGGCCTTCTGCTCAACCTCCCAAAGGCCTATGAGGCTTAGATAAAGATGGAACATTCACTCATTAGAAGAAAAAAAAAAAAAAAGGATTTTTGTGTTGAATTTTATCCTCTGTTGTTTTTGAAGTCAGCATTAGTGCAGAATTTTATGGCTTCCCAGGACATGCCCGGCAGGCTACATCTGAGAAATGTTGACGCTGAGCATTTTAACCCTTTCATGTCTCAAGAACTAGAGATAATCAATAAGTGAAGTTGAAAGGGACTTGACAAACTCTCCCAAAATAAGATAATATGAGTAGTATAAAAAAAATTAGAGGAGAAATACAGGAGGCCCAACATCTGAGTCGTGTATGACAGGGAAAATGGAGAAGACAGAATCAACCATCACAACATTCCTGGGAAGGTTTCACTTCTGAGCAAAAAACACAGATTCCTACAGTTAAAGAGCCCAGGATACATCCAGTAAAACAAACAGAAATAGACTGCACCAGGTTCACAAATCCTACACTTCAGAATTCAGAGGACAGTAAGAAGGTCCCCGAAGCTTTCACCGGAAGGAAATGGATAAGATAAGATGCAACAAAGATCCAGGCCTGGATCAGGCACTTCTGGGAGGGAACACAGAAGCTGGTGGACAAGACAGCATGTTTCCGAGGGAAGACAATCTATCAAGACATTCTGGAACTCTAGCCCGCTGTCAAAACATCACTTAGGTGACATTTAGAGATTCAGTTCCCCCATTTTCTTTGTATGTATCCCTTTTCACAAAACCAGTAGAAAAGGTCCTTTATCCCTTCCCAGAAAAGGGAGAGGGCGCTGATGAGAACAGCAACTTAGAATCCAGCAGACCAAGGATCCTACACACTTGAGAGCAGAGCCAAGAGAAGTCCCAGGACAGAAAGTTCTTCAAGTGGCTACTCTGGGCTGTATCGGAGCCACAATGGCAGCCCCTGAGTCAAAGGATCAGGCACATCCACCACATCAACCTTGAGTTTCCTGCCAAAGATAAGCTTCTTCACACCCAACTGACACCACCAATATTGGGAAAGGGGAAACATTTTGGTTGTGGGCAGGAAGCAACTTTCACAATTCCTCCTGCTTTCCTCTTTGCCCACCACCACTCCCCCCAACCTACCAAGATCCATGTAACAAAAAATGCTGTCTTTAAAAGCTTTCTTTTTAAAAAATAAACTCTTAACTTCAGAATAGTTTTAGACATACAGAAAAATTGTAAAAATAACAACCAGCTCCCTAATGAAAAATGTGTTTCTTCCGGTTCATTTGTCACAACTAGGAAACCAAGGTTGCTATGTCACTATGAACCAAACTCTGTAGTTTGTTTTATTTCACTGATTTTCCCCCCGGGCCCAGATTATCTTCTAGGCCATCACACTAAACTTAGTCACCACAGCTTCCTTGCCTGCTCTAGCCAATGACATTTTCTGAGATTCTCCCAGATTCTGAGATTCTCGGTGATTTTGGTTGCTATGAAGAGTGTTGGTCAGGTAGGTAGTTGTCCTCAGAGGATGGTTGTCTCATGTTGTTATCATGGTTAAACTGGGGATAAAGGGTACTTGAGAGCAAGACCATGAAGTTTGTACCCTACCAAAGGTACATGCTATCAAAATGACTTTTTACCAGTTGTGTCAAAGTGGCCCACAGATAGTACTGGCTGTAGTTTTTGGGGAAATTCCTATACTTGACCCTTCAGCAGCAACTCACAGGGCCAGCCCACACTTAAGGGATGATGAATGAACTCCAGGGGCTGGAAGAATAGCACAGCGGTTAAAGCACTTGCCTAGCAAGCTCAAAGCCCTGATTTCAATTCCCAGCACCATACAAGCTGGGCACGGTGGTGCAAGGCTATAATACCAGCCCTCAGAAGGCTGTGGCAGGAGGATTTCTATGAGTTCAAGGCCAACTTGAACTACATAGCGAGATCAGGGTCAGCCTGGACTGCAGAGCAAGATTCTGTCTCAATAAATAAATAAATAAATAAATAAATAAATAAATAAATAAAACGCAGGGGAGTAACACATTTCTGTGCCTCCCTCTGACTAGCAGAAGCTCTACCTTCCTTCTTTCCTCTTCTATATTTTCCCCAGTACGTTCTCTTAAAAAAACGAACTCCAACTCCTCAAAGTGTGCTGGTACCCACATCATGGATTTGAAATTGGAAATGCTTCCATGTAGATGACTTAGCTCACTCCCTCCTGCTTGTTTATTTAATCTAAGACTCATGATTATTTATTTTACACTTTGGGACTTTATTTATTTATTTTTGAGACAGGATCTTGCTCTGTAGTCCAGGCTAGTACTGAACTCACTATGGAGCCCAGGCTGGCGTCCACCTTATGGCAGTCCTCCTGCCTCAGCCTCCCACATGCTGGCATCACTGGTGTGTATCACCACCACATCCAGCTCATTTTGGGTGTCAAGCATTTCCTTACCCTCTGGCACTGAAGGATGCTCTAGGTTTATTTTCTTTATCTTCTGCCTGGGCCCAGTAATCAGCAATTTTTCTGCAGAAGCCGGTTCCTTTCATTGAAGAACATCATATTCCTATTCTTTACTGTGGTGATTCTTTTTTTATTATAAGGACTCCAATTATTATTTTGCAAATAAGACAAACAGAAAGATAATGTTAACTTACTTCATAATTAATGTAGAATTTGTCTTAACAACTTACTCTACCTTCCTATTAGAGACTATAATAGTTGTCCCACACCCTAGGGGAAGAAGAATTTACTACCAGCTGGAATTTTCTGTTTTAATCCCCTTGAAAACATTAACTAACATCTTACAATCCATCTGAAGATTGTTAAGCAAGTATTCTGAGAATTAAGTTCGATGACATTAATCATTTTGAGAGCAAGAACCCCATCAATATATAGGACAAATAATATTAATATTTGCAGTCCGTCTTTGAATTCCAAATATCTCGCGAATTTCACAAATCCCACTCTTGAGTCAGCCAGCGTGTGCACGGCTGTCACGTTGTTATGTTTAGAACGATGTCTTCATGCTGCACACAAAATGAATAAGCAATACACACACACACACACACACACACACAAAGATAATGCCGGGAGGGGTAGCTAAATTAATCTGAAATTTATCCTATACAAATTTGAATTCAAAGTTAGTTGTGTTTTCCCTCAAAAGTTACATTTATATTTATAGAAACTGAGCTCAAGTCAACTGTGTGTGTTAAATGAAATAATCTGGTTATTAGACTTATGAGGAGCTTACACATTTTAGTGAAAAATAAAATATTCTTTTGTTAAAATTAAGTTTGCAATTCAAAGGATTTGTCCTTTTCAGCCTCCAAGTTCTACTTTTCAACATGAGAGAATTTTGAACCTAATATCTTTGCTTCAAAGGCTTTTGCTCTCAAATCTAACTTTTACTTTGAAACTAACTGAAAAGAAACTAAGTGTATCAGAACCATACCTAATCCTCTGGGAGTCAGCACTGCATTGAGTTTATTAAAATTAAACTCTTTTTTTCCCTCTTTTCCCCAAATAGGCATCTGGTAATAAAAGAAAAATCAGCTAGGTTAGGATAAAACAGGCAAGAGTTTTCCTTCACTAATTCATTTGGAAAAGTCACTTTGCTAATTGAGAAAAATGTAATGAATTTCACTGGTATTAAAATAAAAGTGATTGCTTCGTGGCAACAAGGTATTCATTTGAGAAAGTCATTACATTTATGTATTGTGTTTTCATGTAAATACTTTTGCCAAAGTGTATTAGCAGGGAATATAATATTATGGTTCATGGTTCATGTAGTATCTGAAAAGAATAATTGTATAAGTAATCAGTGAAAACAAAGCAAATGTTCCTCTTGGGTTTGTTCAATAAAAATGGAATTTGAATTATTCAGGCTCAAAAATGCAAATATAATGTATCCCCAGCAGCTGAAAAATAAAATTTCCAAGGTAAAACTTGTATATTCAGTTCCTCCAAGTCCTAGCTTGATTCCAGAACTGATTTCATCAAAATTCACTTCAAACATTTTTTCAAATTAATCACATATTTCATTGTTCATAAAACAAGAAAATTATTTATTTTTCTGAGCAACCTCACTGCTATTCAGAACATGCCCTGCAGGAAATTAATGCTAGTCAGTGCAATGACACTAACCAAAATGGCACTTTAAGGTATTAAACAGTAACAGATTAAATTCACAATAAACTTAAGAGCAAATAACCAATATCAACTGAAACAGATTAAATCTGAGTAAAGGGCAAAGTTCAAAAATGATCTGCAAATTCTGAGAACAATAGGCCTTGTATTAGGCAACAGCACCCCCTACTGGAAGCATAAGGCTTCTTGGCGAGCGTTCTGAGGCAAACGGGAGAAATGAGGGAGGGGGTTCCGAGCGGGCATTCCGACCTCAGTCGGGCAGGTGGACCTGCCAGGGTGCTCAAGAGCATTAAGGACCCCAGAATCATGTATTTTTGTATTGTGTGGCCACAGACTTCAGGTTCATCACCTAGAATATATATTACTCTTCAACTGTCAGTGGGCGAGAAGTTGATCCAGAATGTTTGGGACAAATACTTCACGTGGAAAGTGGTATCTAGTAACTCCATCACCTTAATTGAACTTCCTTGGAATTGCCCCATAGTGCTGAACATTGTTTCTGTCCTTAGTAGAGAACGTGTTTGCTGCGAAGGTGATCTGATCTGATATGTCAAGAGGCAGGTATGATGACTATACTTCCATATTTGTATACTAATACACACAGTCACACACACACACACACACACACACACACACACACACACACACACACAAAGGCATGCAACCTACCGTTCAAAGTTAAAACAAGTAGCCTATAAGTCTCCATAAATTGAAGTCTCTGTGTCCAGTTTTCAAAACGATTGCTTTTGTAAGTGCTATTCTTTGGGTGAGTGAATGTCCTAAAAATAATTTACAAGAAGAAATATGAAATATTAATTTCTAAGAAATGGTAAAAGGCAATGATTTCACAAACATTCTATTCACCTATAAAACACTGTTTTAAATTAATATAGGTGCCTACCTAGCAAGAGCTAGGTCATAACTTTGATTTCCCCAGCACCACATAAACCAGTCGTGGTGGCCCACGCCTGTAATCCCAGCACTCAGGAGGCTGAGGCAGGAGGATCGCTGTGAGTCTGAGGCGAGTCTAGACTAACCTAGTGAGGTCAGAACCAGCCTGGACTACAGAGTGAGACTCTGTCTCTAAATAAATAAATAAATAAATAGAAAACAAAAGTAAATATGGGGGAACCCAGTCTGGACCCACTCCCGAGTAGTGGGAGCTTCTACTGCTCTGCCCTTTGTTTCTAAATAAACACATGTTCTACCTATTCTACACCTTGAAAAAATTAATATAAAATATGCAAAGATATTCTAAATCCAGCAATCCAAATAAATCAAATACCTAATCCACCAGGTTGTGCTCTATGGTAAAGGAAACGTTGGCCAAACTCACCAAGCCCCGCTGTGCAAATGCTGCAGCCGGAAGCGCAGGGATCAGAGCAGTATGCTGAGGGAAGCCTAGGAGGGGCCGCCAGAACAGGCGGGGTAGGCACAGCTCGAGAAAAATGGCAGAAGAGGAAAGTAGGAAAACCAGGTTGACCTTGGGGCTCACGGAATAGCGCAGAGCGTAGAGCTCTTACCGAGCTAAGGCCCAAGGCCCTGAGTTTGATTCCCCAGCACCACTTAAGCCGGGCAGGCCTGTAATCCCAGGACCAGGGAGACCCTGTCCCACAAAAAGGTCCACATTTCTATGAAAACAAAAATGCCCAGCACAGCTCTGAACATCGCACTTTATCTGCACCCACCAAGCACCCCCGGTGTGACTTAGAAGTGAACGGAGAAGTCGCCCCCCGAGCAAGTGGTGTGCGGGGCCATGCTCACTCACCCTCCCAGACCGGGGGGATTTCTGCAGTTACGAGAAGTGGCCCAGGCAAGCCACCTGTTGGAGGTGAGGTTGAACGCCCTGCCTAAGGTAGATGGCAAAGCCCTTTCAGAAAGGGGTTCCGCGTCTCCTGGGAACTGTCTGCAGGTGGAGTGCACGTGTCCTGAGGCCGAAGAGCACTGCGCAGCTCTCAAAGGAACAAGATCAAAAGCAGTTATAGTCACAGGTGCTTCACAGTAGAAAAAAGCAGCAGGCCAGCACGCAGGGCCCCGAGGATCCCGACCCGCTGGACCCTGCTTAGGGTCACTTAGCCTTCCTGTGACTCAGCTTCTTCATCTGTAAGAATGAAGACATGCGACAGTATTTTCAACGCAACCTTTAAAGGCCAAGGAATTTTGATGAGCATTTGTTGCTCAAACGACACAATCACTGTACTGTGCTGGGAGGGAGGATGTGACGACCAGAGGCGGCAGCTAGCATCCGTGGAGAATGTCACCTAGTATGAACGACATGTGTGTGTAAGGAGAGAAATTATGTGTGTGTGTGTCATTATAAACACAGAAAATCTCTGAAAATATGCCCCGAATTGGTCAATAGTGATTTTCTGGCGAGAACCATTCTAGGAAGAATGGCTGACACTTATTCTTTCTGTTTTCTTTCCTCTTCTTGAACTCTGAGCATGTGTTATTTTTATAAGTAAAAATAGATGAGCTACTCCATTTATTTTTTTCAGTAAGTACTCAGAAATATTTATTGAGCAAATGGTATTTTCAAGTAAGGTCTGTACCTTCTAAATGTTTCTTCCATAGCAGTTTAATAAAATAGACCGAAAGCTTTTTATTCTGTTTGCCAAAATGTCCAATCCAACGGAATCCATGGACGAGTATGGTAACAAAGAGAAACAGGTCGGTGGAACTCAGCAGTTAAAGTCCTTACTAGCAAGCACAAGGCCTCAACTTCCACCCCCCAGCACCACATAAGCCTGGCATGATGGCGCATGCCTGTAATCCCAGCATTTGGGAGGCTGAGGCAGGATTGCTGAGACAGGGCCTTACTCTGTAGAACAGGCTGATCCTAAACTCAGTATATGGCAACAGGCTCCCAACCTCCTCCAGTCCTTTTGCTGAAATACCATTAACTAAAGAAACTTATACTCTCATGGCAGGGAAGTGACAAAGCCAAACACCACACGAAAGCCCAGAGGAACTTTACTGTGGCCACATAGCTCGTTCAGGACCAGCCTGGACTATAGAGCGAGACCTGTCTCAATAAATAAGTAAAGAGAAATAAGGTAACCTGGCTGGCCCTAGAACTATATGCCACTATCTACATCTAGTGAATATGAACAGCCCTCTGAGGAAGTAAGCCAAACGTTTGTCTGTAAATCTGTGACTTAAACCTTTACAATCAGAAACTCCCCATATGCCAATCAAGGTAATCTGGAAAGCATTTTTAGCAAAGGAAAACTTACGTAGTTAGTTACACAGTATGAAGACTAAAGATGGACTGTGCGACCCGTCCTGCCACATATATTTTTCCTCCCAGTGCTGGAGGTAGAGCCCAAGGATCTACGCATATTAGGTAAGCACTGTGCCACTGAGGTTTGATTTTCTTTTTGTTGTTTGACTACAAGAACAGAATATGCAGGCTGTACAGATGGAAATATTCCATATATAAGTGTAACTCCCTAGTATTTTCATGGCCAATTAAGTTTTATGAATTCAGCCATCTCTATTGGCTTTAGTTTTGAGCTGGCATCTCCAAATCTAAGTTAGTGGATGGATGTTCTAAAAATCTAGTTTTTCTATGAAAGCCATAGAAAAGTAAAGGCCTCCTTGAGAGACCTTGTGGCAGAAAGCATGCTCCCCGCATCAGCCTAACACCCGGATGTGACCCCTGCAGGGCACCTTCTGGAACATTTGAATAGCAACCTTGATTGATTGATAAGTCAACTAATAAGTATTGGCCATGCCACAGTGAGGTGCAGTTGTTAATGGTGAAGGCAGCTGTTGTTGTTTGGATGGCCACCACGGCTCTACAGAGGTGCAACAAAAAGCAGGTACATTTTTTTCCCTTAAAATCTTATTTATAACAGTGAAAAACTGCAGTCATCCCAAAGATCGAGCTTATAATAATAAAGCACAGTGTGTATGTGTTGTTTCCTACAACAAATATGGACTTTGTGAAGTTTTCATTCACTGTTAATTCCTAAGAAGGAACTTCAGAATTATAAGATGAATCTTTGGGATTTTCTTTAATCTTGTTTCAATGGAATGTGTGAGTTCTTATAAAGATGAGACTGAATTTTTAGATGAAGCGCAGTGAGACTTCTCCTTTGGTTTACTAAAGAATAAATGTGTCATCCTGCTTGCATGTATTTGGCCTTTCATTCGAAGCAAACTCAGAGCAGAATCAGCCCAATTTTGCTTCATTACCATAGCAACGTAAGGGTGACAAAAGCTCACAGCGCCTTCCTTCCTTCCCGCTCACATCCACGCCCAATACTGTTTTTACCTACTGCTGTTCATCACCATTTTCCTGCATCCAGTTTTTCATCTTTCCTCATAGGCTGATCTTCCTTCTCCCCCTCCCCCCAAAAAAAATACTTACATGTGGCAAGAAAGCACATCTGTGGCCGATCAAAACACTATAAATTCTAAATACCCATTTGAGTTTTTTAAAATTTTATGCTCCTTAAAATTCTTACTAGTCAACCACAGGTTAAGGACAGTTATATTTTGCCAAGGGAAGCTTATCAAATCCACACCTTTGAAAACAAGTGATTTCAATATTTAGAACTTAATTCAAATGAGGTAGAAGGAGATAACCCACAATGAGGAAATGTCTGGAAGTAACTGGATTTGGGAGACCTTTGTTCCACTCCCCTTCAAATCCTCTTCCCACACATTTACACTATAAATCCACTATTGATTTTAGAAGTTGTCAAGAGTACGACTGCAATAAAAGCATTGCAGATGAACATTTCAATTGCGCTCAATGAACTCAGGGATGGACACTGTTGTACTCCATACAAAGGGAGTGCAGGCGTCCTTTCCACCCAAATTCATTCTGAGCCCCCTCCTTTTCCACATTTCTTCCTCCTTCAGAATTCTCACTTCCTTAAACTTTCTGCCCTGCTGCTGGAAGTCACAGCCTGCAGCAAAGGCTAGCCCGACTGCAAGCCCAGATGGTGAGTTTTAATTGGTGTAAGCTATGATGCTGTGTGTTAGTCACTTCCTCACTGTTGGGACACAGTGCCTGGCACCTGCAACTAAAGAGAAGAAAGGTTATTTTTGCTCACAGTTTTGAGGTCTCTGTCTGTTCATAGTCAGCTTGAAGCTGCAGAAGAGCATGGCTGAGGGCCTGGGAGGGGAAGGCAGGAAGGTTCAGGAAGGCTGCTCGCCTCCCGGAGTCACAAGCAGAAGCTCTCAGCAGGGCAGTGGCCTGCTCTTTCTTACCAGGCCCACCTCTTCACCCTACATGAAATCATCACTGGATTAATCCACTTGATCCATTTACCTCCCATAATTCCATCACCCCAAAATACACAAGACTTCAAGGGACATTCTAGATCCAAAATCTAATATACCGGTACCATTCCTTTGCTAAGATTGACCTCAGCATGGACACATAGTGCTTTTCTGGCTAATAAGACATAATTCCTGGTAACTTCTGGGAAAGGTTATGGAGAAAGACACAGAAAGTGGCAGTGACTGCTTCTACTTCCACATTAGGCATGGTCTGCTATTCCACAGAAGGAGAAAATAAAAATAATTACAATATGATATGGTTGTATATCAAATCTCTAAACGAAGGTAACATAATGCAATTTTATATATCATAAGCATACATTAATAATTTTTTAAAAGAAAGTTTAGCTGGGCACATAAACATTCAAAGTAATGAACATCATTCTCAGCCTCTTTTTGTAGCCCAGAAAGTTCTAGCCAATAGAATAATAGCAGACATATAATGAGGCAGCTCCTGAGAATGCTCCTTACTGGACTGCCGACATAGGCTCTTTACCTGCCCTTCCCATTCACTTCATTCTGATATGTGGACTATGGTTATGATAGTAAAGGCACAACAACCATCGTAGACCATGGATGTGCTTGGGATGGAGACCAGGCATGGCAAAATACAAAAGAAGCCATACTTAAGCCACGATGATGTAAGATTTTCTGTCTTTTGTAGTCACCTAATACTAACACACAGACAGAGATGGCACATTTTCAGCTTCTGTCATTGTATGTGAAAATATTGCCTGGAACTGCTATAGCCATCATGCAACAGGGGAAAAACCATCCTAAGGCCAGAGCCAAACTTAACTATGGCAGGTAGTGATATAAAGTCATCCAGACACAATGGGTTCAGGACCATCTTGGACTACAGAGCGAGACCAGGAGTCCAAAAATAAAAAAATAGTCAGCCAGCCCTGCCACTACTTTCTGTGGATTTTTATTATGTGAGAAAAAATACGTCATTGTTGTTTAAGCTACTAACTTGGACACTTGTTTCTTAAAGCTGAAAGCAATTCTTACAGGGTTCAATGGTTTCTAATGTCTATAGCCTATATCCTCTCTCTATAACCAATCCTATCTGTTTCTCACCTCATGATCACAAGCTAGAATTTAAAAAGTCAGAATCTTTACATTGTTTTAGTGTGTAAACATTATTGGGCTTCCTACCTTTGCTATTTATGCTACTTTAAGAATAATCAGGAGTACAGCTCATGGTTAAAACACTTGCCTAGTAAGTGCATGGCCTGAGTTCTGCTCCCCAGCACCATATAAACGAGGTGTGATGGCACACACACCTGTAAGCCCAGCTCTCAGGAGGCTGAGGCAGGATTGTCCAGCCTGGGCTACATAGTGAGTTCAGGACCAGCCTGGACTACAGAGCAAGAGCCTACTAACAAAGAGAGAGAGAGAGAGAGACAGAGAGAAAAAGACAGAGAGAGGGGTGGGAGGAAGGAAGGAAGGAAGGAACGAGGGAGGACGGGAGGGAGGGAACAAGGGAGGGAGGAAAGGAGAGAAGAAAAATCATTTTATTTATAATATGCCAATTCAGGAAATTATGACATTCAAGTAGTTCATGCACCTTTATATATCATTACTTGTAAAGCATTATTCCATTAAAAGTGCAAAATTGGGCTGGAGGAATAACACAGCTGTTAAAGGTGTTGTCTAGAGAATACAAGACTCAAGTTTGATTCCCCAGCATCAGATAAGCCAGGTGTCATGGCACATGCCTCTAATTCCAGTGCTTGGAAGTGTGTTCAAGGCCAGCCTGAGCTACCTAGTGAGCCCAAGCCTAGCCTGGACTATAGTGTGAAACTGTGTCTTAAAAATAAATAAATAAAGATTTAAAAAAATAAAATGCAAAACATTTTATGGACCCCCAAATTTTTTGAATTTCTCATCTCTAAACAATTCCTAAAATGAATATCCATGGGACAGGAATTTATATGCAGTTATTTGGATAATTTATAAATTTCAAACACAGCAAACTGAAGATTATCAAAATTCTTTAAAAGACTATGCTCTCTGTCTAATGTCATTTGCAAAGTTATAGATTGTGTGAAGCATAAACGTCTCTACTAGTTTTTTTTTTACTAGACTAGTAAACACAAACAAAAATAAAGAATATCAGGTAAGAATAAAGATTGAAAAGGAACAGTGCAAAACCTCTTCCAGCGTGCTCATGCTGACAGTCTGTAACCAACTAGTTTACAAGTGTGTGGAGATCAAGCAACGTGTAGGTGAGAGGCCAGGTAAGCGGGCACAGCTTGGCGGCGCCACAGTACGCGGGGTGGCACCAGGGCAGCGGGCAGGCCGCGCAGGGAGGCTGCTGGGCACCGTCGCCGCGGGGGACCACCCCCTCTCCGATTGCCACGGCGCCTTCCGGCCACACAGCAAGCACCAGATGGACGGCCAGGTGTCAGCCGCGTCGCCTTGGCTCAGTCCAGTGCTTCGGTGTGAGCAGTGCTCGCGAGGGAGCAGGAGCTCGAGTCGTAAGTGTACTCAGGCACGTACGACTTCGGGAGAACACACACTGAAGTCAGATTGGGCTTTTTCATTAAAAAATAAGAAAGAGCCTGAAGAATTAAGAGAAAAAATTAATTTTAATGCCTAAATTCTGATAGCTCTTTGTATTCATTCCATGTAGCATCCACAATATAACAATGCTAAAGGTTCTTTTGTTGATTTTTAAAAATTTCCCAAGAAAAAAATACCAAAGATGAAATTCAATTTAGAACAGGCTACCGAAAGAGCCTAGGATGTGACCTGCCTTGTCTTGACTTCGGCATACGCCCACCTACGTGCCCAGGACCCTACCCCCAGCGCATCCAGTCGTCCCAGGACTGTGTTTCCCTGGCTCTAACCTGCCACTTCCCGGCTCCTGCAGCCTCTTAGACAAAACCCTCTGCTGGTCCCAACTCACAGAGTGCGTGTACAGTTGCACATTTATCTCTTGTAGCTCCCATTTCCAAGTGTTTGACCACTAGTGAAAACAGCCATCTACATGGAAGTTTTCATATTTTCAACTTTATTATTTCTATTATTTTTTCCACATTATTATAGCTGTGGGTGTCAGCTCTTCCTCCTCAAGGCGCAGCATGTTCCCATTAGCTGTTATCCAACCTTACGTGAGTCTCAGCTAACAAGCTACAATGCAAACTAGCCATCCTTTGGTCATGAATGTTTCTTAAGACAGGCAAACCTGTGAACACACAATGACAAAGCTGGGTAAAACTGCACCGCCAGATGTCACACCGCAGGCAGCAGCTGCTGAAAAAAATACTACATGTTAAAAGGAAAGCTTGTTTCTCAGAACCAATAAGGTAAGAATTGTCCCAACACAGGATAGCATTAGCAGCCAGATGTGTTGCAAACCAGCAACCTCTGGGCTCATCAAGTTTGCCAACGTATCTTGGTCTTTCCATTCTGCGCAGTGCAACTCCAAGAAAAGAAGTCACTTCAGTTGAGGTTTGGCATTTATAGAGGTCGGTGTGTTCCCTGTGTCCACTACTTTTAAAAGCTATGTTTCCTTCTGTTTCAGACATTAGCATTGTACCAGCAAGATTAAATATGTATTCCTGAAAAAGCAGATCTTCTAGGGGCTGAGGAATAGTACAGTGGTTAGAGTGCTTTCTTGGCAAGAGCAAAGCCCTGAGTTCAATTCCCCAGCACCACATAAGCAGTGCCCCTCCCTCACTCCTGGCTCACGAGTCAATAACACACAACCGGAAAGCTCTGCCCTGGCACCCCCGAGTCTCAGTAAGTTGACACAGTCACTCCAGGCCAAATCCCAAGCATCCACCTCTTCCACCCAAGCCCATCTCCCCTTACAGTTCTGCTGCTGATCAGCCTCCTTCGTGCCGGGATTACCAGCATGCAGCACCGTACCTGGTTGTGTGGTTATGTGGTGCTGGGGAACTGAGTTCAGGGCTTTGTGCTTGCTAGACAAATGTTCTAACTGTTGTGCTATTCCTCCAATCCCCTAAATCTTTTTAAACCCACATGAAAATATTAAAAATTTAGTCCTTTTACTGAATGTTTTTTATTTTATTTATTTTTGAGACAGAGTCTTGCTCTGTACCACAGACTGGTCCTGAACTCACTATGGAGCCCGGGCTGGCCTTGGACTCAAGGCCATCTGCCTGTCTCAGCTGCCTTCTGAGTGTTGGAATTACAGGCATGAACCACTACACCTGGCTTTATGTGGTGCTGGGGAATTGAGCTGAGGGCCTATGTGCTTACAAGGCAAGCGTTTTAACCACTGTGCCATTCCTCCAGTCCCAGCTCCCACAGGTGAAGGGTGTATGTTTAAAAATGGAAGCTAGGGCTAGAGGAATGACCCAGCGGCTAAAGTGCTTGCCCAGTGAGCACTAAGTCACATGCTAAGAACCCTAGTTCAATTCCCCAGCACCACATAAGCTGGGGAATTGAACAATTTAAGCAATTAAAAAGCTGACAGTAGTAATCCTTTATTTTTAAATATAGAAGGATCTGGACCTTGATAAACTCACAAAAAGAACCCCATAAAAAGCCAACAAGCTAAGTTAAAAATTGCCAAAAAAAAATTGGATGCACATTTCTCACAAGAAGATTTACAAGTAATCAATATGCATTTAAAAATATACTCACAATCATTAGTTGTCAGAAAAATCAAAATCGCAGAGTGATAGTGGGATATCTGTAATAAAAAAGACAGAGAAGATGCGTTGGTGAGGGTATAGAGAGCATGGAACCTCCCCGCGCTCCTGGTTTGAGTGTAAATCGTGCAGACCTTGTGGAAGAAGATTTAGAGCTTCCTCAGAAAGTTAAACAGAGAATCCCATATCACCCAACACTTTCACTTGTGGGTATGTACCAAAAAATAAAAATCAGGTACCCAAGCAAATATTTTCTCAAAAACAGTCATTATAGCACTTTCAAAATAGCCCAGAGGTAGAAACAAATTTCACTGAGGGATAAGTGGATAAGCAAAATGGTATCCCCATACAGTGAAAGATGACAACCACGAAAAGAAATGATACAATATTTCCTGCTGCAACTCGGATGAACCTTGAAATACAACGCTTATTCAGAGAAACCAGCCACCAAAAGTCACATATGGTTCTATTCACATCAATGTGCAGAACAGACTATTCTATAAAAACTGAAAGCTGATTAATAGTGCTAACAAGTAGGAGATTTTGAGGGGTGACAAAAATGTTTTAGAAGTAGATAGCAATGAATTGTGTGGTATGTGAATTACATGTCATTTTTTAAAGAAATAGCAACAACAACAAAGGAAAACCAGATAATTGATAAAATCTCAAGGGTAACAGTATTATTCCTGTTCCTCTTGATTCAGAACATTTCAAACATGGCTGCCCTCAGGATAAGAAGGAATGGGGACCCAGCAAGTGTGCTTCACGCTGACTCAGCCTCACAGTGAAGTTCTGATTTGGGTATTTTGAACAACAGCAGAAAAATGTAGGGAGCTGACTGTGCGTCAACCCTGTGGTTTGAATCTATTGATTCCTTGGAAAACTGACTTACGACATCTCAAGTCTGGGTGCCTTGTATTTAGCATGCCAATTCCTATGGAGTTAAGTGAAATTAACTTTTTGAACATGGCTATTTCTTTAGAGATATGCAAAAATATCAGTGAAGATAATTTTACCAAGTCAGATGAGAAATATCTTCCAATTTCCATTTGAGTAGAAAAATACTGCATGTATGTGTGTATGTGTGCATATTGCATGGTGGAGAGAATAAGAATTTCTTTCAGCTCTATTGGGCTTCTGGGCAATTTTAAGCAAAATGTTACATGCATATCCCCAAGCCAGTTCCTGGTATATTTGGCAGTTCATGGAATATTGTCCAGGGTGAAGAGAATTTTCAAGAAGGTCTTTTTTTTTTTTTTTTTTTTTACTTTTCTTCTTTAGCAGGTACCAACCCTTGATTTATTTTTTTTTTTTTAAAGTTTCCAGGTCCCAGGAATGAGGAACTGGGCTAGGAAATGCTGACTTGCAGGAAATCAAACAGACCTCAGACCTCCCTTGACGTCTCTGTGTCATTTCCAAAAGTCTATACCTTAAGCCAGTTCTAGTCAAAGGTTAGAAATTGTGTGCAGAGCCTGAGGTTGACTCAAATCATCTTAAACTAGACCCTGGGCTTGTATCCTACTAATGGTCTGAAGCTAGGCATAGTGTGCAGGATGCCTGTAATTCCATCTACTCATGACAGATGAGGCAAAGGATCTTTTGAACCCAAAAGTTCTAGACTGGCATGGGCAACATGTTAAGATCTTATCTCAAAAAGAAAAGTTTGAAGCCAAGCACAGTTTGTTCCATCCTTCCTTTTTCCTTTACTTAAAAGAAAGAGTAAGAAAGAAAGCAAGTCTTGAATTATAATTGGTTTTGTTCTCTCCTCTGTAAACCTGTCCTCCTCCTTTGAAGCTCCACGGCCTATATATTAAGAAAATTCTTAAGCACAAAAAGAACGCAGAATCATTGCAGAATGGTGCAAACCCAGGACCCCGGGCTCCCACCTGTGCAAAGCCACTCAGACACACTAAACAGAGCCGTGATGCAAACTGCTGTTCCTAGAGCTCAGCGGCTTCCTCTGCTGGAGTTTTGCTTTTTGTTTGCCAGGTTTCAAAAATTTCTTAATGTTCTGAGACTTCAACCCGAGGGGAAAGCTGTAGAACTATTGATACCCCTGGGTATGTTGTTGGTTGTAATTTTCATGGTCTAATTGATGATGACACTGTGTCCCAGATTTGTCTTGCGAATCCTTTTCATCATAATTCTACATGCAGCCACTAATTTTAGATAGATTTGGCTCAAGAGAAGAAGCCCATTAGCGAGGCTTGCAAGAGGAAGTGGGGGAGCGTAAGGGAGCAACTCAGAAGGGCAGCGCTTCGACAGACAGCGCTGGAGAAGCTCGGGGCACTCCAAGTCTGCGGCTCAACCTCCAGTACAAAAAAAAAAAAAAAAAAAAGGGTGGGTGCTAGCGGCAGAGGCAGAGGAGGAGGGAGCCCCAAAGTGACAAGCAGAGCTAAGTCTACAAGAGCTTATCAAATTGAATGGCCTTTCCGTTTCACAGATATACACAAGAATACCACGGGTGGCTTGCTCAAGAATATAAGTGTTGGGGGACAAGGATGTAACTCAGTGGTGGAACATATGTATGCAAGGCCCTGGGTTCAATTCCTAGCACTAAAACAAGCAAACAAATAAACAAAAAATAGAAGAGCTGTTAAAATAAAAGCTTAACAGACTTGCAGTCAGAACACTGGATGACACAGATTCTGATTTACCTCAACTGATCACTCCAGTTTGCTTGGTATATTCCTTTTAGTTTTTAAAAACATATTTAATATATACCTAAAGATATATATGGGACTGAGATGTAGCTAAGCGGTTAGAAAGCTTGCCTAGTGTGGGCAAGGCCCTGGCTTAGATTTCCTAGCACCACATAAACTGGGCATAGTAGTGCACATTTGTAATCCCAGCACCCAGGAGGCTGAAGCAGGAGGATCGTTGTGAGTTTGAAACCAACCTGGGCTATATAGTGAGCTCAGGACCAGCCTGGACTACAGAGTGAGACCTTGTTTCAAGAGAAAAAAAAATATTCAGATACAGACATAGCTATAGATAGTGTGCAGTTAATATCCCATACTATATATGTTTTTGTGCACACGTACAAGTATTTCTTTAAAGGAAATACTGTACAGGTAAAATGGCAGGCTTGGAGGTATGTATGTACATTTAAACTTTTAATAAGACCTAGGATCTAGGGTATATCTGCACAGTAAAGCACTGGCCTACACGCATCAGGCCCTGGACAGGATCCCAGCGCTGAGCATACACGTATGCGTGTGTGCACACTCATACACACAGTTTTAGTGAAAATTAAATCGACCTCCAAATACGTCATCAATTTATACTCTTCCCTGTCGGGGTCCCTGGTGTCCCTGCCACAGTTGGCCACCAACGATCAGGAATCAGTGTCGGTATTACACTGTATCTTTGGGTTTTTCCAGAAACACACACACGAAATGAGAAAAATCTTATGACTGTGCTCATCCAGTCTTAAGCCATTCTTCTTGGTAAATAGAAAAAAAATCCCACATGTGCAAGAGAAGCAGCATTTGCAGGACGTCACATTGGAACAAGCATCACATGCGTGTCTTCTTGCACATTTTGAGGATTTCTGGGATTCCTCAGCATTATAAGAATAGAAAAAAAGGACTATCTACAGATTTACAATAAGGAAGAGACATGGAGAAGAATCACTTCTTGTTATCACTTGATTTATATTCTGCTCTAACGTTCTGTCTCAAGACCAGGAAAGGGCTGGAGGAATAGTACAGCCATAGCACTTGCCTACCAAACACAGGCCTTGAGTTCAATCCCAGAGCACAGCATAAACTGGGTATAGTGGCATGTGCTTGTAGTGCCAGCACTCTGGAGGCCGAGGCAGGAGGATTGTCATGAGCTCAAAGTCATCCAAGGGCTCCATAGTGAGTTCATGATCAGTCTGAAGAAACTGCTTCAAGGGAAAAAAAACTCAGGATAGCATATTATTGAAGAAAAAGTAACAGGAAATTAGATTTCTTTTAAAAATAAAGGGACAAAGGGACAACGTATTTTTTTTTTTTACCAAGTACTTGTGTCTGGGAAAGCCAATTAAATAACAAATTTGGCTGGAAAATGATGTGACTTTGAAAAAAAAACCACTTTTTGGATTGGGGGGTGTAACTCAGTGGTAGAGTGCTTACCTAGCATATATGAGGCCCTGAATTCAACCTTCAGCACTAATAAATAAGTGAATAAATAATAAAACATTTAAATGAGATAAGTAAAATTACTTATTGTTTATTTCCCCATAATTATTAGCTTTATTTGTATGCATTTGTGACACATCATAGCTACGCTCAACTTGTGGAACTGGTGCATATTTGCATATTAACCATTTTTACTTCCCCATTTCCTACCTTCCCTTCTAGAAATATAATACAATCTAGTTTTCTGTGGTTTTTAAGCTAAGAAGTGAGCCAGTATACCCTAAGACACTAATTCCTAGTACTAATCGTTAGAAACACCTTTGAACATTACCTCAGTTCAGTTGTTAAGTACCTGGTAGGCTTCTCTTATTTACTGTTATAATGTTGCAAGATAAATATTGTTATTTTCCCCATTTACAGATCCAAAATAAGGCCTTTTTTCTGATGAAATTCTTTTAGGGTCATACTCTGAAGTCCTGCCTAGCCTTGAACTCATGGCAATCCTCCTGCCTCAGCCCTGTGAGTGCTGGGATTACAGGTATGCATCACCACGCCTGGCTTAGGTGGTGCTGGGAAATTGGAAACAGTACCTTGTGCTTGCTAGGCAACTGCTCTAACCACTGAGAAATACCCCACAACCACTCTGGTTAGAGTCCTTGCCACCTTCCAGTCTGTCTTCCTCCTGGGAGTCACCCCTCCCTTGAAAGGGAGTGTGAGGTG
The DNA here is from genome assembly GCA_004027205.1 of Ctenodactylus gundi. NCBI lineage: Eukaryota > Metazoa > Chordata > Mammalia > Rodentia > Ctenodactylidae > Ctenodactylus > Ctenodactylus gundi. The sequence goes on along the minus strand of PVKB01000085.1, from coordinate 867,401 downwards.
GTCGCTCCTTTACTTTTCCAGTCTTGGTACTGTGAGGATTAAATATTAGCACCCAAAGAAGATACATGATCCATTTTGGAGTTACTTGCGAATAAAAGGGAGAATTTTAAACACGGTGGTGAATTCTTCCAACTGGATGGGGTAGGGTCCTGTCCCAGCCTCAGAGGCTATACCCTCAATGCAGGGTGGCCTGGCTTGACTTCCTTGCTAGGTAAGCACATGGCTCCTCTATCCAGAGTGTTCTCCGCACATGGGGAGTCTCCAGCCAACCCTAACCAAACAGCAGGTACATCTGAGTGGCCAAGGCTAAACCATCGTGAGGGCAATTTACTCAACTATGAATTAGCACTGGACAAATGATAAGCTGTTGTATAATGAGAGCCAGAGAGAAAGCCCCAATATACAGTAAAATCAAAACTGCATTTGGCAGGGAAGGGAATCCATGTAGAAAAAGAAGTCTGCAACTCTCAGCAAGTACATGCTGGGCACACCCTGAACAACTCTTGAGGTTGGTAGAAAGAAAAAACAGCATCACTGAGACAACGGAAGAAAACAGAACTTGATGGTAATGCACAAACTTTGCTCCAGTGTACTGTGTCTGTATCGAAGCATCAGTTCCACACCATACTTTATCTGTACCTCAGCCAGTAACAATGGTGTTAGCCCTTCTTGAAGCATCCTATGAGATCCCAGAAAGCTAGTCCTTGGAGGGAAGATGAAACTGAATTATCCTTGGTGCAGTTTGACCAAGAGTCATGGAAGCATGGAGAGTTGATGAGTTTCTGTGCTTCAGAGCCTTAAGGAAAAAGTATCAAAAAATGTTGATGTAACCAGTGCAAATTATAATCCAGCCTTTGTCTACCATTCTTCCTTCATTTAAGTTATTAACTCCATTCCTTTAAAAAAAAAATGGTTGAGTGTTCAGCCATGCTTTTATCTGAAAAAAGATTCCTGGAGAAAGAAGTATTTTGGAAGTACATTTCTGAGCTTTAAGTGTCAGATCTTGTGACTTTCAGGGCCTTAATTGCTTTCTGTCAACCTGGGAAGTTAATCTGGAATGCTTTCAGGACGCTCAGTTCTTGCGAGCTTTACACCTAAAGCAGATTCGTAGCTGCGCCAAGACCAACCTTTGAAGTTACCGCGCTCTGCTAGTATCTCAAATGCTTTGCTTTGATCTGCAGGCACCATTTTTTTTCCTAGAAAATTTTCTTACAATTGTCATATTTCCCGTCACCGTTTTTATTCTACAACGTCCACATGTCTCATGAACCACGGTTGGCATATACAGGCAAAATTTTTGCCACCTGTGTTATCTTTGATAATACAGAGATTTAAAAAAAACAATATCACAGAAGTCGTGTGATTTCTTTTACTTCTCTTTCGAATTCCTTTTGCTTAAATAGTGATATTATTTTTCCTTCATGTTTACATTATATTTGACTAGGAAAGATAGAGTCATCAGTCATTAGGCAAAAATGAGAAAGAAAAAAAATCCCTTGACGAGTTTCATTTTCTTAAGTGTGTATGACTTGAATTTACATATAAAAATTTTAATATCAATTTTATATTTAATATTGAATAAAATCTTTGTAATCATACTTCTTTTTTGAGACAACGTATCACTTTATAGTCCAGGCTGGCCTTGATCTCAGTATGTAGCCCAGGCTGTCATAGAACTCAGGGCAATTCCCCTGCCTCAGCCTCCCAAATGTTGGGATTACAGGTGTGCACCACTATGTCCAGCTAATTTTTACGTGGTGCTGAGGAATCGAACCCAGGGCCTTGCACATGCCAGGCAGGTACTCTAACCACTGAGCACCACTCCTGGCAACTGTACTTCCTATTGTGTTATACCTACTATATGTGATGAAGAAAGAGGAAAAGAAAAGCGAAGAGGAGAAAAAAAAAGAGAAAAAAATAAAATTCAGCAGAAGAGAAGACTAAAAGGGAAATCAACCAAATTCAGGGTAGACCAGAAACGGAAGTAGAAAAATTAAAAGTGAGGGAGAAAAAAAGGAGTCAGAAAAAAACATGAAGTGACTCTTTTCTACAAATAGTAATATAATTGTTATCTATATCCACTTCTAAAATAAATGATCTTTGTTTTCTCAGCATACATAATCTGATGAAATCAGTAGTTCTGAATTCTTTTCTTTCCTGCCATTATATTTAAGAGAAAGAAGCTTTTAGTAGAATGATCTTTACTTGTCAATGTTCTTAACTGTAAGGATAATACAGTATGGTGGTTATTTATGGGGTTTTCTTTAGTACTTGTGTAGATTTCCTATCTGGATGTTTGCTCCTGTCTTTGTTTATTCTGGGAGATAATTGAGTACCTAAGGGGATGCGTTAGCTGGAGTGATTGAAAGGAGAGATCGGAATGAATAAAGGAAAGTCACATCTATAAAAGCCACCTCAATCTTGAAGTCAAATTGCTCTCTGAAAACTGATACCTAACTCCTTCAGAGGGCAGTGGATACCCGCAGGGCTAGAGTTTGAATATAGCATTAAGAAAATGCACCATTAGGGGTGGGTAGGGGGAGGGAAAAAAGGAGAGTGGGAAAGTCACCTTGACAAGATACGTAGGTGCTCAAAATGCTAAACTTCATTGCAAACCTTAAATTTTGCACTTATACATATTAATAAAATGGGGGGGGAAAGAATATGTGCTATCATTTAGAGTCCATAATCTTAATATAAGCATTTTCTTTTTAGTTTAGATTTCATGTTTCGAACTCAGCTTTGCTACCAGGACTGATGATCGATGCTGCTTCATGCAATGCTCAAAGATGAATGCAATGAAGGCTTTTTTATCAGTGAGTGCTGCCACACACATCTGCTACACAGTGTCACAGGGATGCCATTTCACACAGCACGTGGGTGGGTTTTGTTTTATTGTTTTGGGGTTTTGTTTGTTTGTTTGTTTTGGGTTTTTTTGTTTGTTTGTTTTTTGGTTTTTTTTTAAGACAGGGTCTTACTCTGTAGTCTAGGCTGATCCTGATCTCACCATGTAGTCCAAGCTGGCCTTGAGCTCACTGAAATCCTCTTGCCTCAGCCTCCCAAGTGCTGAGACTACACGCATGTGCCATCACACCCTGCTTATGTGATGCTGGGGAATTGAACTTAGGGCCTTGGGCTTTCTGGACAAGCGCTTTAACTACTCCTCCAGCCCACACATGGGTGTTGCTAGAGCACCTATTTGTACTAGGATTTGGATTTAAGTTTAAACTGCCTTTTCAAGGTTTCCTCTCTCCGTAACATGGTGATCTTTTCAGTTTTAGGTAGCTACTGTCTGCACTGGGCATACAGGTAACTTACAGTCCTTATAAGTGCTTTGCTGTTTCTCTTGGTTTCTTATTGCTGTGAGGAATGATTTATTTAGCTCATGGTTTCAGAAGATCTCACATTGCCCATTTATGGGCAGGGGGCAACAGTGGAATCACAAGACAGAGGCTAGAGAGCTGCTCAAGGTACTACAGACAGAAAGGCAAGTGAAGTAATAGACAGTCCATATCTGGAGACTCAGGTAAGGCTAGTGCTTTTCCAGGAAGAAACTAGAATGTTTCTTCTTCCCTTCTTTACTTAGCTCAAGCCCAGGAAGGGTGCCCCTCTCTCATTTTCTGTCCCACAAGTCAATACCACAACGAAACACCACTAAATTCTGCCACAGGAGCCACCCAATCCCTACAAATTGACACAATCCCCGAGCCGGGCTGTACCTCCCACCAACACAGAGTACTATAGATATTCCACTACATGGAAATACATAAAGCTTTTAAGGGACACTCCAGATCCAAACCTTAGCACTTGTTTCCTACCTGTGTGTTGGTACATTATGAATGTTCAAGTAGCAGAAGCAGCTCCAGATCAAGACAGCAAGCTATATTGAACAGAAAGTCAATTGCTGGGAAAGATGAAATCAACCATAGACTTCTCCAAAACAGAAAGGCCAACAAAATTCCTAACGTATTCCAGGACCTCAGGAGACGCAGTTCCAGAGAGGACCACTGCTTGGCCTTAGAATATGGCCAATACTAACATGGACCTAACTCCTCAGAGGAGAAAACAGGACTTTCTGCAACGTGCATTGCCCCTGCTCCTGAATACAATGGTACCTTTCGGTCTATTTTGGGTGACTTTCATTTTCTTTTGTTGCTGGATCCCCTGCACAATTGTAAGCATATCACAGGCAAGCACAATGGTAAGCTGCAGGTGGATGTTTCCTCCGCAGATGCAGACAATATCTGCCTGGCTGGTACTGCTTAATTCAGCCATTAACCCACTTGTATACGCTCTTTTGAACAAAATGTGCAGAAAAGCTCTTAAGAACTTAAAGGAGAAGACGCTTTTCAAATTTCATTTTCTGATTCAAGATGTTTTGGTGTGAAAATGCAGAGGAAACAAGCAGAAAGAAATGCCTTGCAAGGTGTCATAAACAACCCCGGCCTCCTTCAGAGCAAGCAACAAGCACGGCTTTTGGCAATGTGCAACACGGTTACTCATACAGCATCCTAGTCAGATGCAGAGATACAAGCACGCATTTTACTCTTTCTGGTGGGATGGACAGATGATGCTGGATTGACAAAGAGGAGTGACCCACGTGGACTGTAGGATTTCGCATATGACAAACAACATCCCTTCCTATCCAGGCTGCAGCGGGTCTGAGGAAGCGTGGGATGACATTGACCCACACTCCTTAGAAATTAAAGTCTGCTGCCTGATTCCTTTGAAGCAGCTGCAATGGTTTTTCTTCTCTGGTTTTCCCGCCTCTACTACTTTCCATCCTCACTCTGTCCTCTTTCTAAGTGGCTTCAGAGTAACCTCTGTAAGTTAGAGATCTTCCCTCTGATTGAGAGTGTCAGAGTTGCCCATGCTCTGGAGAACTGAGGGGATAACGTCCTCTCCCACAGCTCCCTCTCTTGCATAGAGCTCTCATAAAACCCCACAGTGCAGTTGATGTTTCTGGGACATGCATTGAACATCCTTCTAGACTTGATTCATCTTATTCTCTCCTCTGAGGATGCCTGTCTACTCTCTCCTGAAATCAAATGTCTCTAGCAGTGTTACTAACTGTCCCCTATTCCTTCTTCTCTATTTTTGAGACAAGGTTTTTCTGTGTAGTCCAGCCTGGTCCTGAACTCACTATATAGCCCAAGCTGGGCTCAGACTCAGCAATCCTGCCTCAGCCTTCCACGTCTCCCAAATGCTGGGATTACAGGTCTTGTACCACCATGCTCAGCTAATTTTTATGTGGTTTTGGGAAATCAAACCCAGGGACTCCCTCATATGAGACAAGTGCCCTAACCTCTGAGCTATATCTCTAGCCTGTGTCTACCATCCTCTTCTACAAAAACCTAACCCATTGTTAAAGACTGGCTGTGTCCATCCAGAGATTTAAGTCTTGAACCCTAGGACCTGTGAAACAATGGAACAAAGCTACATAAGCTAATGGGAAAATATCTCTAAGACATACTACCAAGTGAAAGTCAATAAACATATACACAGTTAGGCACGCAAACTTCTATGGGGGTAAACAATGTATAACTTACTATATATTATACATACGCTTATATGTTACATAATTGTTTTCTAATAATAAGTGAGAAAACAGTAATTGCAGTTATCTTTGAGAGGAAAATTGACAATCCTGAATGGGAAAAGATTACTTTTTATTCTATAATCTTTTATACTGTTGGAAATTTTATCAGATGCATGTGCAATTATTTTTTATTTTAAAGGGTAATAAAAGTTTTTGGAGAGAGGCTAGTATCAATTACATGCACAATGTCTTATTTGCTGGAATATATTAGATTAATTTTGCCATGTATAAAAATGATTCATCTAACATGATTTAATTAACTTGAAGTTAATTTTTATGGTAATCCTCCTTATCTATAAGGAAATACTGACTTTTCTACACAGCTACTATAAATTCTAATCAATATATTAGCACCGTAAGAGATTGACAACATCAGCTCACAATAAAATGCAACATGCATAACAACAGGAACACATTTGTGTTCCTGTCTTTTACTCACAAATTTAATGTTTTTCCTTCTTTAACTGACCACTGACCAAGTACTGTAACCATAACTTTTACATGTGATATGACAGCAAAAGTACATAAATTTATTTTCCTTCTTCACAATTTCACTGACATGTATTTTTTCTTACTGTTTCTTTCAGCAATCTCAGCATATAAATTTTTTATCTTTCTCTTATTTTATGATAGCACTAAGTTGTCCCGTGTCTCACTAAGTTGTCCTAGCTGGTCCAGAACTCTGAGCTCAAGCAATCTGGCTGCCTCAGTCCCTGTAGTATCTGGGATTATGACACAGCCCACTTCTTATTAAAATGGAAAACTTTCATCTTTCTACTTAAAGGAAGCATCTTCTCTTTGGCACACTACTAGCAACAGTACTCTTGGACTCTGGGGTAAAACAAGAGTTACTTAACACAATCCCCATGAAACCAGGATCGTTGCCCTGACCACCAAGATGGCTACTAAGTGAGTACTGAGCAGGTGCAGAAGGAGTGCAGCAGATGAAACCCAGATCACATCTCAAGCCACAGCACGGTGATGAGAGATTGTATCATACTATTCCGCAGAGTGGGCAGTTTCAAATTGCAAGTGGTTTACTTCTGAAATTTTCCATTTCATTTCTAGGGCCATGGTTAGGTAGAGTTAACTAAAAAAAAAAAAAAAAAAAAAAAACTGTGGGTTACACAGGGCTATCGTATACTTGATAAGATGTGTAATTTGCAAATGCACTTAAGCCCATGGTTTAGAATCAGTTTAAAAAATGTTTTATACTTTTATTACAAAAGCAGTATACCAGATAGATGGCATAGTTCAGTCGTTAAAGCACTTGCCTAGCAAGCACAAGGCTCTGGGCTTGATTCCCCAGCCCCACATAAGCTGGATGTGGTAGTGCACACCTGTACACCCACTACTTGGACGGCTGAGGCAGGATGATTGTCATGAGTTGGAAGCCAACCTGTGCTGCTATATACATAGTGAGTTCAGGACACGTCTGGACTACAGGTCTAAACCCTGTCTCAAAAAATAAAATAAAATAATAAAAGTAATATATGATAATTGAAAAAGGGAAATAAAGACAAAAATAAATAAGTGCCCTTACTTCTAATACCCAGAATATATTTAAAGAAAAAATATGGCCCATTCCCTTGATCACCTTTGACAAATAATAGCTCAGTTATCATCCTACCTGCTTATAGACCTCAGTCACAGTCTCAAAATTCCCCTCCACACAGAGCTCCAGAAAGCCACAACTAACAGTATCACACAAATTGGAACTTACTATTTTTGACTAAACTAAGTGAGGAATCTTAGCAACAGACCACATGCAGAGACTTTGGCTCCATGACTCCCATTGAGTGCCTTGGGAATAACCTTGTCATAGATCTCTGAACTCCGGGCCCCAGGATACCCACTGGGACAAACAAGGAGTCTTCCAAGCTCTTCTGTGTGGATGTAATAAAGATCACTCTCCAGGCATTCTTTGAAATGTCTTTAAAAAACAAAAGCAAAAAAAAAAAAAATAATAACCCTGCAGTTTATAAGTTTTAAAATATTATTTTATAAAATATATTTTAAATTTTATTTTTTAAACTGAAGCTGGAGGAATTCACACTTTTTAGGCAAAAGCATGAATTAATTAAGCTTGGTGTATTCTTTGTGCTTATCCACATTCCATGACACAGCATCCTTGCCTCCACTCTACAACATTGCCATAAGTACACAAGTAATACTCTAGCCACTATTTTGAAAGCCTACTATTGCCAGATGTTCATGAGAGCCATCCAGGATTCTGAGATCCTGTGGGGTCCATGGTGCATGGTTTAGATATCCAACACAGAAGAATATCCCCTTTACCCCCAAGCTTAGGAACTCTGAGAGAAGAAAAACATCTGCACATAATTCATACCACTGAATCTTGAACTCTTCTTCTTCTATAGTCCAGGCTGGTCCTGAATTCACTGTGTAGCCCAGCCTAGCCTTGAACTCACAACAATGCTGTATTAACACACCATGCTCATTTTTATGTGGTGTTGGGGGATTGAATACAGCTGAGCCTCAACACATTCAGTTTGGTGCCCCTCCCTCACTGCCTGGCCCACAAGTCAATAATACACACAAGAAAGCTCTGCCCTGGGTGCCCTGTAATCTCAACTAGTTGATACAATCCCTCCAGGTCAAACACCAAACATCCTCCCCTTCCAGCCAGGCTCTACCTCCCAGGGGCACACAGTTCCATGGTTATCCCACTACATCCAAATGCATGAGGCTTTAGGGAGACACTCCAGATCCAAACAATAGCAAAACATTTTCATCATCTCAAACAGAAAACCCCAGAAGGACAAGAGCTTTTCTCCCATCTGCAACTAGTAATCACTCTTAGTACTTCCATCTCCATGAATTTAACTATTTCGGTGACCTCAGGTAAGTGAAATCATACAATATTTGTCCTTTTGTGCTTATTTCAGTTAATATAATGCATTTAGGTTTTATTCAAGTTGTAGCATATATCACAATTTCATTTCTTTTTAAGACAGAATAATATTCCATTTGATGCCTACTATTTATCTATTCATTCCATTTGATGCGTAATATTTTGTTCATCCATTCATCTGTTGGGAGGTTATTAGCTTGTTTATACCTTTGGGCTACTGCAAATAATTCTTCTGGAGCTGAGAGAGTGTCTCAGTGGCTAGAGCACCTGCCTCACAGATGTGAGGCCCAGGGCTGGATTCCCCAGAACCACATAAAAATTAACTGGGCAAAGAAAAATATGATCAACTGAAATAAATACAAAGTTCTCAGAAGAAATTCAAATGCCAATAAATACATGAAAAAAATGTTCAGGATATTTAGCCATCAGAGAAATGCAAATCAAAACAACAGTGAGGTTTCATCTACCTCCGGTAAGAATGGCTGGTATCATTAGGCCTGGTGGCGTATGCTTGTAATTCTAGCAGTGGGGATGCTGAGGCAGGAAGGCTGTCGTGTGTTTGAAACCAGCCTGGGCTACATAATGAATTCAGAACCAGCCTGGACTATAGAGCAAGACTCTGTCTGAAAAAAAAAAAAAGTCTTTTTCATTGGAGTTTAGTGGATTGTACCTTTTTTGAGATAAGGTCTCACTCTGTATTCCAGTCTAGTCCTGAGTTCACCATGAAGCCCAAGATGGCCTTAAACACACACAAATACTCCTACCTCACCTTTCCCAATGGTGGGATAACAGGTATCTGTCACCATGCCCCATACATATGGTGTTAGGGAATCACACTCAGGGTCTTGCATTTGTTAGGCAAGCACTCTAACTACTGAGCTATGACCCCAGCCCAGGTCATACACTCTTAATCAGAAAAAAATGTATAATAAATCCTACAGGAAATATTTTTGGTGTCTTTTTTATTTCAGATCTTTTTCACTGCTTTCCTACAAATTGCAACCAGGCAACTTATACAGTAGTCAATGAAAAATGTAATGAATTTACTTCTTTCCTGGATTTGGGGGAAAAAGAACCCACATAATTCCATTGCATACAAAACTCATTTTGTAAATGTTGATACTAAAGTTTCTTGCAAAATTATCTTTCTATAGCAGTTAACAGAAAGATAATACATACTAACAAGATCTTAAATGTTTTCTATTGAAAAAATCATTGTTGATTAAAAATATTGATTTCTTTTTCATATTACGTAAACATATTTTATTGCTGTACAAGATTGCCCTCTTGTGTTTTCTCTAGTCATTATCATCTTCATCATTAATATGCAGCTTTTAACTTTTCCATCTAAAATTAATTTACTATTAAATGAACTTCAAAGCTATCTAGTCAAAACAACACAGATCAGAAGTTAGTGTTATGATTTATAGTTTACGACATCCCTTCAAATCTCCAAACTCATTTATAAAATACTATGGCCTAAAAATAAAAATAAGCACAGTCAAGTAGAAATAGACACATGAAGAAAAATTTCAAATAACATAAAGGAATTCCAAAGTCCTGACATTAACTTCCATATTATCAATTTACGGAAGACACACAGTTACGCTATTTTTACAGTTCTGTCTGTATAGCCTTACTGTGAATCTCTCCTTTTAGCTTACTTAGCTACTCTGGGTACTTAAAAACTGCTATACATTATTCAAGCCAGGCAACACCGTGGGGAAAAAAGAAAAGAAGAAACTACATTTGGCCACATTTTCCATTTAATATTGCCTAGTTAAAATAGGTACTTCAATATTGGCAGTGGAAATGTAAAATTCAGCACATGACTTTCTGGATATCATATCAAGCAATACATATTATAGCTTTAAAATGATCATTATATTTGTTTCTGGGATTTATTTTAAGAGTGTAATCTAAAAATCTTATGTCTAAAGTGCTCACCATAGCATTATTTATAATGCAAACTGGTAACAACTTAAGCATTGTCCTTTGTTGGAGTTAGATTGGCTTACAATCATACAGTGGTATTCTTTGTGATGATTAAAATTTTATTGTAATATCTAAAATAACTTGAACTGTCCTATGATGAATGTCCCCAAAAATGAACACAAAGACTGTCATGGAGGCCAAGGGATGGACCTCAGTGGTATTTCTTGTCTGACATGTGTGAGGCTCTAGGTTTGATACACAGTACCATAAAACAAAGACTAAAAATGAAATGCTTCAAAATATTAATAATTGGTCATTTGGCAGAGGCACTACAGTGCTTTTCCATTTGTCAGTATTTTCCACATTTTTATGTCTAATATGTATTAGAGGGGTTTTTGTTTTGCAGTACTAGGAACTGAAACCAAGCCCTTGCATTTTCTAAGCAAATACTCTACTCCCAGCTTTTAAATTTTTTTTGAGGGGCCGGAGGTGGGCATAGCTCAGTGGCAAAGTGTCTGTCTAGCATGCACAAGGCCCAGGGTCTCACTCTGTGGTCCAGGTTGGTCCTGAACTCACTTCAGAGACCAGGCCAGCCTTGGACTCACGGCAATCCTCCTGTCTCAGCCTCCTGAGTGCTGGGATTACAGGCGTGTGCCACCACGTCCAGCTTATGTGGTGCTGGGGAGTCGAACTAGGGTACTTACTGCTTGCTTGGCAAGCACTTTAACCACTGAACGACTCATTTTATCCTGTCCTGTGACACTTTATTTGGTGGAAGAGAAAAACAGCTGAGTGATGGATTCCTTCTCCAAACACAGAAGAGCAAACAAAATAATCGTTAAGTGCTTAATACATGCTAGGTTGGTTGAATAAGGCCAGAAGCTAACTGTAAAATGAATAACTGAGTGGAAGGAAAGTTTGTTCTGGAACGTCACCTCGGGCCATCCTGGAGCTAAGTGACTGGTCTTTCCACCTGAGGATTGACACTCACCTGTAGCTCTCTCATTCTGTAACCTCAGTGCCAACTTCAATCCATTTTCCAGACTGCAGCAAGAGTGATCTTTTCAAAAACAAATATTCAACAGATTCTATCCCGTCCCCCTCTTTGGAGACAGTGTCTTGCTCTGTAGTCCAGTCTGGTCCTTAACTCACCAAGTAGCCCAGGATGGCCTCTAACTCGTGGCAATCCTCCTGCCTCAGCCTCCCAAGAGCTGGGATTAGAGACGTGTGTCACTGTGCCACTTCCTATGGTGCTGGGGAATCGAACCCAGAGCCTGCATATGCCAGGCCAGTTTTAACCACTGAATTATGGCCCCAGCCCTCAACACATTCTTCACACTCCATGGGATAAATTCCCAACCCCACATGTGTGACCTGGTGTCTGCTTACTGACCTCTCTCGGGCTCCATTCCTGCTGCACTGTCTTCCAGGCATTCTGATTTTCATCAGGCGCAGGTTTGGTGTCCTGGGGCTGTGTGTGTGGAGAGGGGGTTAAAACAGACCCATCCTTTCTCTTCTGTCTCCATCCTGCTTCCCCTCCCTGTCTCTGGCTAGACGTTGCTTGCTGCCCCTGCCACATTGGTCCTTCCTGGTCACTACTTCCCTTTTATAGCCTTTCCTGAACATTATTAAATTCTCTGCTTTAATTGTCCTTCTCCCCATCTAGCTTATAGGCCTGGAAGGGCAAAGGTGTGTCTTGTTCTTATATCTGCAGTACACAGCAGGGGAGCAACAGATGTTCACTGAAGGAACGAGTAAGTAGGTGAATAACAGAAATAACCTAATTATACTCAACCTCCCAAAAACTCTTGCAAGGGGCCCTCCAACTGATGCCAGTGAATGTCACAATAAAGGTAATGCAGAAGTCGAGGCAATGGTAGGCCCGAGGAGACTGTATTTCCCGTAGCGCAAGGTCCTGATTCTCTCCTTGGTTCACAGATATAGGGCTAAGGGTGTAACATTTTGGAAAGGTATTTCAGATTGGTTTTCAACCCCTTCCATGAGGAGGGGCATTCTGATACATTGACCAATTGGTTCTCATTCTTAGAAAGAAGTCTACCCAACAATAGGAACATAAATATTTACAAGGAGTCTTAAAGACACAATATAAGGTTCATATAACAGTGCTTAAAAACTACACCACCTGCATATTCACGGTAAGGTGATCTCTCTTCACGTTATGCGCTTAAATGACAAAACAATTGGAACAAAATGCATTAAAATGTTTGTGATTATCTTGCGTAAAACATTTTTCTTCCTTATTCTTTTCAGTGTTCCTCAGAATGAGCAAGTATTACTGTTGTTAAAACACTAAGAATTATTTTTAAGTCTTTATAATAAGATAAACCCCCTTTATGTATAGGCAGATGCTTCAAAGCTTGTCTAAGCTCGCAGCGATTGGCCAACAGTACAGTAACCGAAGTGGACAGGAAAGAGGCCCTGGGCCACACCGCAGAATCAGCGCTGGGAAAAGGAGGCCCGCAGTAGCTGGTCCCACAGCCAGCCTGGGAAAGGCCCTCACCTGCACCACCCGGCTCAATAGATCTAGGGAGGTGTTTCCTCTTTTGTTTAACAATAGGTCTCTGTGATAAGCAAAACTGCCCTTTTCCAAAGCTCCCTGAAGTGCAAAAAGATTCAGAAGATCAAAGGAACCATTAGCCACTCCCTGAACTTCAAAGGCCTCTCCTATGGGAACTCGAAGAAGCAACTGCATGTTTTACACTACTTAGAGGTTCTATTACTGTGTCTAAGTATGACATGACAAACGTCTTAGTTGCCATAGCCCTTCTATTTCCTTATAATGGATGCATTTTAGGTTTGACCATTTTGTATGCATAATAAAATGAGTAACAAATCAAAATACATCAGCCATCTTCCCAACCCCAGTGAGCACTGATGGACCTTGTTTCTTTTCTTTGTCCTTTCTAAACCTAGTTGTTAATTACCTTGGTTGTTAAAGCGGGCACGGTGGGGTGGTGTGCTCCTCTGAGGCAGCAGGATTGCTGTGAGTTTGTGGTCAGCCTGTTCCACGTAGTGAGTTCTGGACTAGCCTAGACTGAAGAGCAAGACCCTGTCTCAAAAATAAACAATAAAATCTTGATTGTTTATATATTTTCTCATGTAGGAAAAAGAAATTAACAAACAAAAATTTGGGGCTGGAGGGCTGGCTCAGCAGTTAAAGTGCTTGCCTAGCAAGTGCTAAGTCAAGTGTTAAGTACCCAGGTTCGATTTCCCAGCACCACATAAGCTGGGTGTGGTGGTGCACGCCTGTAAGGGAGGCTGAGACAGGAGGATTGCTGTGAGTTCAAGGCCAGTCTGGGCTCCATAATGAGTTCAGAATCAGCCAGAGCCACAGAGCAAGACCCTGTCTTAAAAATAAAATAAAATATGGAATACTATGCATCAATAAGGTCCAACAGCGTGGAGGCTTTTACAGACAAATGGAAGAAACTTGAGAACATCACGCTTACTGAAGTAAGTCAGAAGCAGAAGGCGAAACATCGAATGGTCTCTCTGATATGAGAGTCCCAGATCACAACTCTTATGGAACTTAAAACGAAAAACAAAATGAAACAGGAGGGTAGGGTGGGGAAGAAAGGAGGGAGGGGAGGGGTGGGGGAGGGACAGAAAGAGAGTGGGAAAGCCCTTGTCACCTTGACAAGATACGTATGTGCACAAAATGCTCAACTCCATTGTAAACCTTAAATTTTGCAGGTATACATATCAATAAAATGGAAAAAATAAAAGTAAAATAAATAAAAATTTTGTATCAAATAATTTGTATTTTAATGCAACTTTCAAACAAAGTAAACATGATTATTTTCCTTTCCTGGACTAGTTTCATAGATTCACTTCCCACAACAATGATGTCCCTTCATTAAAAGCTGAATTCAGGCAAATGAAGACTTAAAGACAAGATAATTCAGTCAGTCATATAAATATAGGCTGTTGTGTTGTCATTGAATATATTGCCTCAAAGAGTTCCTTTTAATAATGAAAATGCAACCTTAAGTGATTATTTTAAGGAAAATTATTCTTTTTCTTTTTGGAGGCAGGATTTCACTCTACAGTCCAGGCTGGTCTTGAACTCACTATGTAGCCCAGGCTGGCCTCAAACAGATGACAATCCTCCTGCCTCAGCCTCCTGAATGCTAAGATTACAGGCCTACATCACCATGCCCAGTACATGTGGAGCTGGGGAATCAAACCCAGGGCCTGGGGCTTGCTAGGCAAGTGCTGTAACTACTAAGCTATTCCTCTAGCCGCCTATTTTTTTTTTTTTTTTGAGTCATTGAGTCTTAGTCCAGGCTGATCCCAAACTGGCCTTTATCTCTTGCTGATCCTCCTGCCTCAGCCTCTTAAACACTGGGAATACAAGTGCATGCTACCACGCACACCTTATGGGGAATCTAACTCAGGACCTTACACTTGTTAGGCAAGTGCTTTAAACACTGAGCTGTGCCCCCAACCCTAAGGAAAATTATCTTAAGCTCCAAGTATGTCATACAGTTGATGAGAATTTCTATATAATTAAACTTGGGTAAAGACGTTTACTCCAGGGAGATCTGTATTTTGAGAAAGTGTGGAAAAGATCAATCTTGCATTCATGCTCTTAAAATAAGGTACTACGAGCTGGGGGCACAGCTTAGTGTTTATAGCACTTGCCTACCATGCCCAAGTCACCTGGGTTTGATTCCTCAGCACTACATTATAAGTGATGTGCACCCATAAACCCAGCCCTAGGGAGGCTGAGGCTGGACGACTGCTGTGAGTTCAGAACCAGCCTCAACTACAGAGAGAGACTCTGCTTTAAAAATAAGATTAAAAAATACAGGGCTGGTACAGCAGTTTGAGTGCTAGCCCAGCAAGAACAAGGCCCTAAATTCAATTCCCTAGCACCACATAAACTGGATGTGATGGTGCACACCTGTAATCCCAGCTCTTGGAAGACTGAGACAGGACAACTCCTGTGCACTCAAGGCCAGCCTAGGCTACATAGTGAGTCTAGGACCCGGTAGCAGCCTGGACTACACAGGGAGATTTTTAAAAAAAAAATGAGAATTCTTTTTTAGAAGAAGTACAGACGAGCAAAGAGATGCTGGAAACAAATGCAGTCACAGAAAAAGTCCAAAGCACTCAGAACAGGGAGAAGTCAGGTTTTCAAGTAATAGTAAGGGGTGCGTGCATGCGTGTGCGTGCGCGTGCATATGGAACCTGTGGATGACAGAGGGAGGGAGAGAAAGGCAACTAGGAAGAGGGATCTTAGGGGAGTGGTAATGATTCCAGAGATTGGTAGAAACTTGAGCACAGGCACAGTGGCCAGAAATCATCTGGTGTGTTTTGGGAACTACAACCAGGTCAGCTCAGAGCTCATTCATTCATGTGTACAATAGTTATTAATTGAATATTTTGAGTTGAAGTTTTGAATTGCAGGAAATCACAGAAAGCTAACAAACACAGGAAGGAAAGATTTTGCAAAAGAACATGACAGGAGGAAAGGCCACAGAAGAGGATGGGGCCTTTGGGATGTAACATGTGACTTTTGCAGGGTGGTATTAAGTACAAGGCCAAGATGGATGCTAGCCCACTGGTTGAGAGTGATCTAGCACCTGAGTTGGGATGCTGGATATTTACTGTAGATTAGCAATTGTGATGAAAAGCCGCAGAGACAAATGGCAATTTTTAAAAAAGGCTCCAAATTTAGGAGAGAGAACCAGTGACCAGTGATGGTAGGTTTTCAAAGCACTGAAAGAGCATTGATATGGTATGGACCTGGAGGTCCTCTAAAAGCCGCATATATTAGGTGTTATGGAATACCTAGGGAACCATATGCTATTTCTTTCTCTCTCTCTCTCTCTCTCTCTCTCTCTCTCTCTCTCTCTCTCTCTTTCTTTCCTTCTTTCTTTCTTTTTTGAGACAGGGTCTCACTCTGTAGCCCAGGCTGATCCTGAACCCACTGGCATAGCCCAGGCTGGCCTTGGACTCATGACAATTGCCTGCCTCAGCCTCCTGAGAGCTAGGATTACAGGTGTGTGCCATCTTAACGTGGTGCTGGGGAAGTGAGCTCAGTGTTTTTACAGCTGTGCCATTCCTCCAGCCCTCCCATGTGCTATAAACTGATGGGGCCTGGCAGGAAGGGGCAGAGCACTGGGGCTTGATTGGGAAGGAGTGGATCGCTGACACATGACACGGAAGGATATGAGCTAGCTCTTCCTGTCTGCCATGCCCTGAGCAGCTTTCCCTCCTTCTGAGCCTTTGCCATGTACATTCATCATTGCCAGGTGCCCAGAAATAGACTGAGACCTTCTGAAATTGTGAGGTTTAAAAAAAAACGAACAAATTTCCTCCCTTAAGTTGTGGATGTTCGGTACAGTCATCCAGCAACAAAAAAAGTGACTAAGTAACTAAGAAAGGTATCAAGCTCATAGGCAGAATGAAGTACTAGGTGGGCTACTTCCCACTTCCCAGACTCAGGGGACAGAGGTAAAGTTTAGATAGACAGACAGACAGACAGACAGACAGATGGAGACAGTGGGTGGAAAATGCAGAAGTGCGCTTTGAACAATATGCTTTTCCAGTGAACTAGTGGCAGAGTCACATGATAAGAAGGAGCGTGTGAAAGAAGTAGCGGTTGAAGTTTGTGATTGTTGGTTGAAACTGGCTAGGAGAGAGGTGAAAGAATTCTAGAATACTGATTTCTGAAGCACAACTAAGTTGGAGACCAAGAATTTTCAACAGCCACGTGTGATTCTCTCCAGCACTTCTCCCTAGCCAGGTGGGTTTATGAGAACGAGTACATCCATGCCTTCAGGCAGGGAATGGGGGAAGTGTGAGAGGAGGTAAAGGATAGGTAGCACAGAGTAGGGATGTGGCCAGCAGTCGGATGTCCTTGTCCTCTAAATAAATAACTTCATAACTTGAAAAAATATTCACCCTTTGATTAAATTCTATAGCTTTCACATTTGATGTACACCCTTTCTTTTATCTAGAAAAACATTAAGTTTCAGGATAGATACACTCCTAATTTATGTATACTAGATAGGATTAGTAGGATTAAGATGGGTAAAATGAAACTACACAAATATTTAAATTATTCAGCATTTGTACCTATCGCACAAAATGGAATCCTGCTTGGGGCTGGGAATGTAGCTCAGTGATTAAAGAGCTTGCCAAGTATGCCCTGGGTTGATTCCCCAGCACCACATAAAACTTAGCCAGCTGTGGTGGCACACACCTGTAATCCCAGCATTAGGGAGGCTGAGGCAGGACTGTCATGAGTTTCAGACCAACCTGTACTATAGAGTGAGACCCTGACTCAACTTCACACCCCCCAAAAATAACCCTAAAGCAGTTACCTTACAGGTTGGTACACAGCTAGGTTTCCTCTCTAACCTTATCCAACCAGAGAAAAATGTCTTCCTGTTAGAAAGAATGAGGATGAACGTGGTCTTCCAAACTAACTTCAGGACTTTGTCATAGGATGTTGCTTCGAAATTGCTGTCAGTCATTTTAACTCATTTAGTGACTTTTTTTCTCCTAAGAAAACTGAGATGTGTGTCTTTTTGTTGTTCAAAAGAGAACAACGATTTTTTTTTTTAAATGGTGACTGTTGCATCCTAGGATACTACAAAGTGACGAACAGTTATTATCCAGAAAGAAGATAATCAATGGTTGTGTTTCTGTTGCTCGGGGACCAGTTCTTTTTCTATGAAGTCACTGCTTTTTGAGGTAGTTCTCTTTTCAGTCTCATAATAGGCGAATACACTTACAACATTGGAATAACTAATCTCATTTCTGAGCCTAAAATAGTGCTATCATCCTATCAAATGTACTTGACTAAAAAGGAAACGATTTCACAAGCGTAACAACAGATTCATTGGAGAGGTGACGTGACTCACAAGGCTAACATTGGATTTTAATACTGGAATTATAAAGGAAAGTTGCTGGAGTTCGGATTCCTAAACATCCTTGTCCTTGTAAACATCCTGGACCTGAATGAGTTTGGAAAAGCTGAGAGTCCCCTTGTATGTGCAATTGTCAGGAATACAAAGTAACACTCCCAGCTCCTGGCCTTAATGGGGTCTTCACAATTCTTTTTTCTTTTGGCAGATCAAGCTCCTTTGTCCCCTTTCTCTCAGGCACATACTCTTCTGCACACATCTACTTCCTTTCTGCTTTTCTTACAACTCTAACTTTCTGAAAATAACTTTGAGTCAACAACCAGTCAGCCTCTCAGTGTGAGGAAGCTCCCTGCCAAGTTAAAAGGGGACGCGCGCGCGCGCACACACACGCACACACACACACACACACACACACACACGACTGAATAGCTGCCACTTTGACCATGATGGATGTACAAGTTTTGTTTCAGGTGAATAAGAGATTTAAAAATATATACATATTTATTGATTTTTTGGAGACAGGGTCTTGCTCTGTAGCCCAGGCTGTCCGTAAACTCATGGCAAATCCTGGTGCCTCAGTTTTCTCAGTGCTGGGATTACAAGTGTGCACCCCACACCCAGTTTTTGTGGTGCTGAGGAATCAAACTCAGGACTTTGTGCCTGCTCAACAAGCCCTCTCACCATTGAGCACCACTCCCTGCCCTAGAGACAGTTTTCTTTTCTTTTCTTTTTTTTTGAGAACAGGGTTTGTAGTCCAGGCTGGCCACAGCAATCTTCCTGCCATCTTCCTGCCTCAGCCTCCTGAGTGCTCAGATTACAGGTGTGCAGCACCACACTCAGCTGGAGACAACTTTCTAAATAAAAATTACCTTCAAACATTTTGGGTGTGTGTTTGGGAGGGCCATTTGAGCCAGTTTTGCCTTCATGATTTAAACAAATTGTTTCTGTAGTCCAATATTCAGGTAACACTAAAGAACTGTATCTTTCAAATATGCCTATTTATTTACCCTGAGATAAATAGTTTCACTCTGTAGTCCAAGCTGGTCTCTAACTCACAGCAATCCTCTTGTTTCAGACTCCCAAGTGCTGGGGATCAAACCCCAGCCTTGTACTGGCTAGGCAAATGCTTTAATCCTGAGATACAGCTTCTAGCATGTATCTTTAAACAACGTATGCACATTCAGAAATATGGTGTTGTTTTGTGCTTTTTAAATAACATAAATGGGGAAAAGAAACTAAATGGGATCACCCTGGGATTTACATACCTTGTTTACTTTCCCTTTCTCCTTTAAAAGTTTAGGGGGACTTTCAATTTGAGTGCCTGAGGAACTTTTTTTTTTTTTCAAAAATGGTCACAGCCCACCTGCTCTTTGAGAACCTCTCCCAACCAACACAAAGGGCTCACTTCCTCTCCACTTGTACTTGGATACACCTATGTGGCTGCCTGAAAAGCAGTGGAGCAGAACTGACACTCCGTGATTCCTAAGGCTACTTCCAAAAGGTGACACGTAGTTTTTGCACAGCTCTTTTTGGGATGTCCAGCTTAAAGGCCCTCTCATCAATCAGGCTTCAAGGAATTATCTGTGAATAGCTATCATAACTAATATGTATACGTGTATGTATCACACGTGTATATTGTACATGCATATATACTTTTCAATCTTTCCAAACACTAGCAGAATTAACAGGAATATTCTATGGTTCTAGGCATCCTAAGTTTAATCATACCTGCATTTCTATACTTAGTTAGTTTGGACTTAATTTTTTCCTATTACAGACAAGACTGAAATAAACAAGCTTCTCAAGTAGAAGTGATGGCAATACCAGCACTCTGGAATGCTGAGACAGGAGGATTTCAGATGGAGAGTCACATGGGCAACTTTCTGAGTTCGAGATATCCTGTCTCAAGAAAAAAAAAGAAAGAAAGAAAGAAAAGAAAAGGAAGAAAGAAAAAAGAGAAGGAAAAAAATACTGGAGATGCCGGGGTCGCAATCCCTAGAAGTGAAAGAGGTAACAAAAGAACTTCTATTGCCTATTTGTAGACACTACCAGTATTTCTGTAGGACACAAACAGTGCCTAGCACACAAGAAATTTTATTATCACCTCTGTAAACTGAGTCTCTCCAAGAAAGGTGTTTTCCTTTTACACCATTACTGACAATTACTCTAGACACTTGCATGTTATCACCATGAACAGAAGTTACATTATGACAGAAAGAAGCAACACGTTGAATTACAGAATTATGTCCCTGAAAACTCCCCTCTGGGCACACACAACTCTACAAATTAGGCTTTTAGAAACTGGATTTGCAGTGTGCAACGCGAGTGACGCCATCGGAACGCCTTTTAACTCAGACTTGCTAAAAATGATTAATTGTGGGCAGGAGCAGAATGAGCCCATCACATACTTAGTGTGTGCAGCAGCTCTACCCAGTCGGCTCCCGGGGAGGACCCCTGGGAACACCGGGACACCTCTTTACCGCTGCTTTCCAACCCATCACAATTCCTGTCACAAATAAGGCACGTGCTTCTTGGCCACTGCCAGCTCTCCAGGCGTACTTGCAGCCCCGGCACCTGTTGGTCACCTTTACCTCCACTTTCCTGGGCGGGGGCGGGGAGAGGAAGAGGATTCCAGTTCTCCCGTTTCAAGTGTCGCTCAGGTGTCGACAGCCATCGTATTTTCGCAGCTCAAAGCTTTAAACTTCCTCTCCTTTCCAGCCACTTCCTACGTCTGTTCCATTTTTAACAGCTCCTCCCTCCCCCAACACCCCTGGCTAGGGCAAAAGTTAAATAAACGTTGCGCGGCCCCAACGAGGCCTTCAGGTGACTGGGGAAAGGCCAGGTGCCCAGGCCCCGCGGACGAGGGGTTCGCAGGAGCCCCGCCGGGCGGCGCTCGGGGAACGCGGCCGGCGCCGCCAGGGCAGCGCCTCGAGGGAGGCGCCCCAAAGCCGGGGACACCCGCTCCCGGCCGTACCGGACCCCCTCCCGCCCCCGGCGGCCGCCCCGCAGCCCGCCGGGACACCTTCGGCCCCGCCCCCGGTCACCTCCCCACGCCCCTTTTTCCCGGGCCCGGCAGCCGCCAGGCAGGGAAGTGTCGTAAAGGCAGACCCAGGAAACTTTACCCGGGGTAACAGCCGAGGCGCTTTACGGCGGCGGTGCGGGCGGCCGCGGCGACGGGGCCCGAGGAAGAGGGCTGGCGGCAGCGGCGGCGGGCACCGGTGCGGGGTAAGCCGCGAGCAGGGGTCGGGGTGGGGCCGCGGGTGACAGGGTGGCGGGCGAGCCTGGGCGGACGGGGACGGTGGCCGGCGGGGCAGCCGAGCGGCGCCGACGCGCGGGGGAGGGGGCCCGGCGCGGAACTGGGGGGCCGCTCGGCCAGGGACGGTTTCTGCCTTTGTTTCCCCACCCCGCGGTCCCCGTCCGCCGCCGTCGCCGCTCTGTGCTGGCCGGCCGGGTCTCATGGCCTCCCCTCCCGGTGTGTGTCGCTTCTAGGATGGCGGAGGTGCCGCCTGGGCCTAGCAGCCTCCTCCCACCGCCAGCACCTCCGGCGGCGGCCGAGCCCCGCTGCCCCTTCCCCGCGGGGGCCGCCCCCGCGTGCTGCAGCGAGGACGAGGAGGACGACGAGGAGCACGAAGGCGCAGGCGGCCGGAGCCCGGCGGCCGGAGCGGCGGCCAAGGGACACCCGTGCCTCCGCTGCCCGCCGTCGCCGCAGGAGCAGCCGCTGCTCAACGGATTGATCGGCCCCGAACTGCGACACCTCCGGGCGGCTGCCGCCCTCAAGAGCAAGGTTTTGAGTGCCGGCGAGGTGGCCGCCGCCACGGCCACCCCCGCCGGGGGCCCCAAAGCGACTGCCACGAAAGGAATAGGGGTACACTCGGGTGAGAGACCCCGTCCCTCCCTTCCCGGTAATGCAAGAACTGCGCTTCCCTGCCCGGCGGAGGCGGCGGCCAGCGACCCCGCGGCGTCCCGCAATGGACTGGCCGAGGGCACGGAGCCGGAGGACGACGACGAGCAGGTGCGGCTGCTGTCTGCGTCCCTGACCGCCGGCTGCAGTTTAAGGAGCCCGTCGATTAGGGAGGTTGAGCCCGGGGAGGATCGGACGATACGATATGTCCGATACGAATCCGAGCTACAAATGCCTGATATCATGAGACTGATCACCAAAGATCTGTCTGAACCCTACTCCATTTATACGTATAGATATTTTATCCACAACTGGCCACAGCTGTGCTTCTTGGTAAGTGGATTAGATGGAAAGGGGGTGAGATCCAGGCCATGCAGGCTGGGAGCGTGAGGGCTGGGAGCGTGGCGGCGGTGGACCTATCCACGTGTCTGCATTTCGGGGTGCATGACATGATGTCACATACCTGCATGCCCATATGTCTACTTACTGAATTCAACTTTTTTGAAGGTGACACCTCTTGACGTGTTATTGATACTATTACAAATGCAGCAAACCTGTGTGATACCTACTTCACTGGGTAGAGGTCTCCTGCCCTGTGTCCTGTTTACATTTGTTTATAATCATGTTTAACCATCTTTAATTACCCTCCCTAGTGGTCAAAGCGCTTTGCAATCATTTAGTTGGAACATTGTGCTCTTCTGATACAGGCCTTATTAATCTGTTAATTACAGTCATAGTCAGGGAAGATTGTATGCATAAACATGAACTTGTTGTGGCTGTGTTGGAGAATTAAATCTTACAAGCATGTTTGGTAATTATGGAGATTATTTCCTTTTATTTCAGCTGGGCAGTTAACATTGGTAGCCTGCCTGCTCTCTCAAGCTCCAGTGCAGAGGATGCTCCTAACTTTTGGTTGTGGAAAGATTCCTGAAAGTTGAACAACAATCCTCTCTTGAAATGTAGGAAACTTAAGTGTGAAATTGTTACTGATCTTTTTTTAAACTGGTCATAGATGTGCTTAAACACTGCTAGATGTGGCTTCTGTGCAGGATGTAATTGACAGAATTTTTTTTACCTACACATGAACCATAAAGACTTGGCTGTCAGATAAGCTGAATAATTGTTTCTGACTGCATAATGCCACATTAATTTCTTAGCAGTAATAATGACCCATCTTCAGTCTTTATGAAACTTTTAAATATTGATTGTAGTTATATACTTTATGTCACATACTTATGCATACTGTTTTTATTTAATTTTACTAAAGATGACAAACCTTAAGTATTGTTTTGTGACATGTAAAGACAAGTTAACACTGTTATTTACTGTTTTACCTTTAGCTTTGTTAATAATTCTCTGCAATGCTTTTGACAGTCCCTTAAAACTCCTGTTTTTTCTCGATCCCATAGCTTGGTGATAATCAATATATAACCTAAGTGTTGTAGATAATGGTAGTTTGGCTATTTTTGTGTGTGTGTGTTTGTTAACTCTGCTTAAATATCAATTCAGTGTGTTTAAACTGTAGATACTATTTTATGTTCTAGAAAGCTGCTAGTTCAAGATTCTTAGCATTATATCAAAATACAAGTCTAAAACATGTCTTGGTCAATGAATATGGAAAATTATTTGCAGCACAATTTTAAATGTCATCAAATGCCAATGTAATTACTAAATATTGTGGATTTATTTTATTGTAAATTAATCCATGTAAGTATATAATTGACTCACATTTTAAATTGAAATAGGTGT
This sequence comes from Ctenodactylus gundi, assembly GCA_004027205.1. Lineage (NCBI taxonomy): Eukaryota > Metazoa > Chordata > Mammalia > Rodentia > Ctenodactylidae > Ctenodactylus > Ctenodactylus gundi. The sequence continues at coordinate 843,441 of PVKB01000085.1, read as the reverse complement.
TTTTTTTTCTGTCAATTCCAAAAGATAATTGTGTATATTTGGTAGTCTACTTTTGAGTCCTGATATTACTTATGCCTGTCTCAGTTTTTCTGCTATTTCAGACTCTGGTAAACTTAATATTAATAAACCTCAGTCTTGATTTTATATGAACCCTTCCCAGTTAACCAGTTAATTTGTATGTACTTTTTTTTGGACAGGGTCTTGCTCTGTTGTTATTTTTTAATAGTCAAAATTTAAGATTAAGTTCTGAGTATAGAAATTGAGATATGCACAATTCAGATATGGTTGGTCTGTAAGATTTACTAGTGCAAGCTTGAATCTGGACATAGTTGAACAATAAGCCAGTAGTTTAACAACAAAGGCCTTTTAGAAGTAGGTTCTTGATGTTGGCATGCTTTAAAATTTGAATTTCCTATATTTTAATTATAATTTGGAAGGATCCTGTGGATAATGTAGGCCATACTGTGTATTGTTCTGTCCTCCCCCACAAGAAAAATAGGGGGGTGTGATTGAAAATGTTTATTAAATCTTTAGGTATTTAATGGCACAGAGGTAAAGGTAGAATACATATCTCCTGGCCTCTCATGATAACAAGTAAGAACCTGAAAAATAGTATAACCTTGACCTATTTTGTGAAACTCATTGGTCACAGAATTGTCTTCACCTAGGGGCAGTTGTCTCTACAAGCCTTCGTCTCAAGAGATCAGAAACCAATATAGTATCTTGGCTTTCATTGATTAACCGTAGTGGGTCCAGTGGAGTATATGGAGTCGAACCTTAAAAAATTCTCCCTGATAATATACAATATAAAACATAGAGGACAGTAAAAATGTGAGACATATCTCTAACTTTAAGTTCGTAGTATTTTCAGTTGTTGATGCCTTTTAGAAGTTCTAACATTTTTTTGGATGGTTTTATTTTGAAAACAAGGACAAAAGGATAAAAGCTTCCACTAACTGGAAGGGGCCCCGGAGTGTTGCTTAGAAGTTCTTAAATTTATTACTAGCAATGTAATATAGTACTTCCATTTATTTGTTCTAAATTTAACTTTCTGGCTTCCTCCAGTTTTCTATTTGTAGGGTTCTGGAATTTTGAATCTGTATTATCCACAATTTATAATTTTTATAGTTTTATTGACTGAGATATCTTTGGCCTCATGAAGTTATTTCTTAATTTTGTCAGAGATTTTTCAGTTCTCATCTTTGGAAAAACAAATTTAATTTAGGATGAATTCGAAAGTATGTGCACAGGCTTGACCTTGTGTTGCACACCTGTAATCCCAGCACTTAAGAGACTGAGACAGGAGGATTGCCTTATGTTCCAAGCCAGCCTGAACTTCATAGGGAGTTCAGGACTAGCCTACACTACATACATAGTGAGACTGTGACTCAAATCCCCCCAAAACAGAAAAACATGTGCAGAAGTTTTTATTTCAAAAAATTAACACTTTAGTGAGTGTTGTAAATAAGCATTCAACAACAGTTGATTAGAAAATGGAGTATTTGTCATCTTCATCAACACCATCTTATTAATAGTGTATTTAATTGAGTTTTTGTTTTTAGGTTCTATGTAACACAACAAGTTGAATTTTCCATTTCCAAATTCTTTTTGGTTTTGGTGGTATTGGGGATCTAGTCCAAGGCCTTCATGCTGAGCTACAACCCTATATTTATTTTTGATTTTGACACAGGTTCTCTGTGAGTCCATGAGTAGCTCTTTTGGGCTTGAATTTGTAATCTGTCTCAGCCTCCCAGAGTGCTGAGATTACAGGTCTGTGGCACCGTGCACCACATCCAAATTCCTAATTAGGAAAGTAGTCTGAAACTGGGCATGGTGGTATACACCTGTAATATCACTTGGGCGGTTGAGGCAGGAGGCAAGGCTGGCATCATAGTGAGTTTAGGACAAGCCTGGACTAGAGAGCAAAATCTTGTCTCAAAAAAAGTCTGTAAGAATGAACTGATGCATTTTGTATTTTACTTCCATGGTCGAAGGACAAAGATTTGTTTGAAATTCCTGCCTAATTTGAAAGTATTATCTACTTGTTTTGTACTTGGTAAGTTTAAAAAAAAAATTTGGATAGCTTTATTAACTGTAAATTACAGCTGTTATGGACTTTTTTATTTTTGAGACAAGTTCTCACTGAAAAGTCCAGGCTGGTCCCAATTTGACCATGTAACCCAGGCTGGCTTTGAGTTCACTGCAGTCAATCCTGCCTCAGCCTTCTGAGTGCTGGGATTACATGTGTGCGCACCACGCCCAGCTTCTTAGTGATTTCAGGACAGGTGTGGACTAGAGAGATTGACATTCTGCATCAGCCTAGTTTATAGGGTCAGTTTTTTTTTTCTGACTCTTTTAAATGTATTGTTTGGTCTATAATGAGTTTATCTGTGTAACTGTGTGTATATATATGTGTATACACTCATGCATATATAGTTGAAGTGAGTTATTTTTGAATCCGAAAATGCTGTCCGGAGGGCTGGAGATAAGTGTAGATGGTTGTCGAGTGCCTGACTCCGGTGCTCAAGGCTCTGAAGTTAATCTCCAGAATCAAAAAATACTGTCAGTTTTTCAGTCAAGCATCTTCTGTGTGTATTTCAGGTTTTAATACAGAAAGAAATTTTAATTTTCAAAAGAAAACATTTATTGTGAATGAAAAAACAAGTAATAATTTTAGATGTTTACATCAACAAAATTTTGGAATATGTGTTAACTGTGTAGGTTGATGAATTTAATTTTCTCTCAGAAATTTTTTTTGACCTTACTTAGTTTTGATGTGTGATAGATTAAAATTCTTGCCTGAGAAGATTCTACCTAATTTATTTTTTAAAAAGTCTGTAGTAGGTAGAATGACAGACTAGAAAACGTTATGACAAATTTTGGTAAAAATGTGTATTAGTTATAAATTTTGTAATCTATGTTTTTGATGTTTTGTTAAAATACTTCCTTTTGGAAAGATAATTTATAGAAAAGAACTCTTTATGAATATTTTATTGAATGATTAGGGGTATTGCCTTATCTGTGTTTACCAAAGTACAATATTTGAAATTTTCACTAGCATTGGAAAATTTGGAAAATATTTGCAGTGATGATAGAAATCTTAATGGAAATGGGAATTGTTAGGACTTAACATGTAGCCTTTAATGCTTTGGTAAACTGATATTTGTGTTAAAATAGAAAGGCCTGTAATATTACAAAGAGTTATGATTTGAGCTGTACATGTTCTGAGAACTTTATGATGATTATCTGTCAGGAGTATCCTAAAGAATAGAGATCATCATATGTCAAGTCTTGAGTCCTCCCTCAAAACTCTGACCAGTGGTTGGCTGCTGTTTTCCTTGGGTAACTGTGCAGTACTTGGTGGCTATGTATTCTTTATAACTCTTTGTTTATTTTTAAGGCCATGGTAGGGGAAGAGTGTGTAGGTGCCATCGTTTGCAAGTTGGATATGCACAAAAAGATGTTCCGCAGAGGTTATATAGCCATGTTAGCTGTGGATTCCAAATACAGGAGAAATGGCATTGGTAAGAAAAATATTTCATTAGAAGTATGGATAAGTTATTTTCATTTTTGTGTTTTGAAACAAGACTTAAATGTAAATATGTAGACATGAACTTGAAGAGAAAGAAAACTAAAGTGGTTGTTGCAGAAAGTTGTTGAATTGCTTTCTTAATTTTCAGTAGTTATCTTTTTAACATTTTTTTACCTGTACACATTTTTCTTTTTAATTGTATTATGTATGTACTGTAAAAAATACTGCATTTTTTGTTTGTTGGAAAATGGAGTCTTGCTTTGTGACCTAGGCTGGTTCTGACTCACTGTGCAGTCCTCCTGCCTCAGGCTCCTGGGAAGCAGGGATGACACATGTGTGCCACCATATGTGGTGTATATGGAACTGGTGGAATTGAACCCAGGGCCTTGAGCTTCCTGGACAAATGCTTTAATTGCTGAGCCACACCTGCCCGAGTCTGGAGGTTTTTTAATAATGTCAGGAGGGTACTTGATTCCAGCTCTCAGACAGAAACAGTTGTCTGTCCTTGGGTTAAGTTGAAAGGGGGATGTCTTGTCCATGGGCCATATGAGGCCTGTGGAAACATTTAGTCTGAGCTGGTCTGGCCAAGGTCTTATTAAGGAAAATCAGTTTCAGCTATCACAATGGAGTTAAGTTAATTAAATGTTTTACCAAATATAGCAGGCAGTTTTTTTACAGAGTGTTGGCTCTATGGGCAGACCTGGTCTTAAACTCATTATGTAGCTCAGGCTTGCCTTGAATTTCAAGGCGGTCCTCCTGGCTAAGCCTCCCAAGTGCTAGGTTTACAGGCCTGTGCCACCAAGTCCAGCTAATTTTTATGTGATGCTGGGTAATTGAGCCCCAGCCTTGACACATGCCGGACAAGTGTTTTTACCACTGAACTGTGCCCCCAACCCCATATCAAACTAATTTTATGTTGATAATTTTGTAAGGTCCACAAATGATGTCTTAAATATCCTAATGGTCCTTGACAGAAAAAAAGATTCTGCATTCCTGATAAGTGGACTTAAGTGAAGCCAGAGTTACACATGCCCTGAGAGGAGAACTCATTATTTCTCACTCTTCCCCAACTCATCTCTTTCTGGGATCTACCTTTCTGGGCATGTCTCCTTAACCTTGTGCTCATGATTTGTGACAGCTGTTAGAATCTATGGGTGATTTAAAAGCCCAGGTTGATAAGCAGGGCATGGTGGCACTCGCCTGTGATCCTAGCCCTCGGGAGGCTGAGGCAGGAGGATTGCTGTGAGTCCAAGGCCAGCCTGGGCTCCGTAGTGAGTTCAGGACCAGCCTGGGCTACAGAGAGGGACCCTGTCTCAAAAAAAAAAAAAAAAAAAAAAAAAAAATCCCAAGTGAGGCCTCGCTGCTCTCATTACTCATCCTGTCAGCCTGGGCTGAAGCTACCCCCATGACTGAAGAGCCACTATTCTAGTGTCTAAAATTTGGAAATGTGGCTCGCCCCCCCCCCCACACACACACGCACTGAAGGATCGTGTGGATAAACACTTGTTGGAGCGTCGCTAAATCTGGGTTACACTTAAGTTTCATGAGTACTCATGAAATAATATTTGGCCCCTAAATGGGTGTTTTATTATTAGCAGTTTTGTTACATCTGACTGTTGAAGAAAAATAAGTTTGAGTGTTAACTGACTGACATGACTTTCACAGTCTTTAATTTCATAAGAAGTCCTTGTAAATAGGTTTACTTTAGTCCGTTACTGTTTTGCTTTGTATTTTGAGACAGGGTCTCTTTATGTTGCCAAAGCTTGCCTCACATTTCTGGGCTGAATGGATCTTCCTGCTTCATCTTCCCGGTGGCAGGATTACTGCAGGCATGTGCCATGATTCCTGGCTGTTGTTAGGTGTAGCTGACTTTTATTTATTTTTAAAATAGTATTGTAGCTTTCCAGTAAAGTTTTAGTGAGTTAGATTTAATTTGTAGAGCAAGTTTAAATCTTTGATGCATTGAAAAGAGTTGATAAAGATTGATGAAAAATGATATGCAGTTGTTTGGCTAGTTTACAGGGTAGAAATTGCCGGTTTTAGAGTTGTGTCCTGGCCTTCAGGCATGTTATAAGTCACTCATGAAGTGCATAAACATGTGCCTGTATAGTTTGAAAATTAAAAGACATGTTTAAGCTAAAATTGATCATTTAAAATGTCAGATTTAGCAGGTTTTTCCATTTAGTCATTTATTGAGAGAAGGTCTTGGCTCTAGTCTAAGCTGGTCCTGAACTCACTGTTTGTCCTAGGCTGCCTTTGAACTCCCAGTGATCCTCCTGCCTCAGCCTCCCAAGTGCTGGGACTATAGACATGTATCTCTAAATGCCCAGCTAATTTTTTTTACGTGGTGCTGGATGGCACCAGGGTTTTGTGTTGATCTGTAGTCCCTAGACTGGTCTTAAGCTCACTCTACATTTTAGATAAGTGCTCTAACCACTGAGCTGTGGGCCCAGGCCAATATTTTTCTTTTAATATATCAGATATGGCTGGTCCTAATCTAAGATACATTTTACTAGAGGTATCACTGCCAACATTTCAGAGTGACAGACTTCATTGTGCCTAAGCTTACTATTTGGTTTGTAGTGACCAACAACTCAGTGATTTGGCCCACTAGTAGGCAGGTCATTTCTTACAAGTTGTCTCTTCTTGCCTGTTCCCAGTTTGGAAGATCTTTGGCAGGCTGGGCTCAGGTCGTGCATTAAATGCTGGCTGCTTCAGTGAGTTCCTATTTGGTCCTGTATGTCTTCCCGTTCCTTCTGTCGTCACATCGACTAATACTCCTGCTTAGAGAACACAGTTGTATCTAAAGAAAAAGAATATATCTGAAAGCATGTCCGTCAGAAGGAAACATGTATTGCCATGTGTAGGTTTTGATGGCTTTTTTCAGCTTGTTTTAAATTATTTTTCTTGAGATCATCCGAGTAGCTTTAAGATGGACCCAAACAGTTGGCATTTCTACGCTTAGTATGAATATCATAACTTAGGTTAAGAAGCTAATTATATTTTCCCTTCATTAATACTCAGATCTATGTTCTAGGTACTAACTTGGTTAAGAAAGCTATATATGCCATGGTTGAAGGAGACTGTGATGAGGTAAGTCTTCCTAATGTCTAATATCTTTATACTGGGCAATATTTGTCTGGGGATTTTTATAAATATTCTATAATCATTTTTATAAATTGTCTATAAATATTCTATAATCATGTGCTGTAGAGTTCATTACGAAGTTATTACACAAATACAGCTTGTGGAGAAAATTATTTTCTATTTGAAAATATAAAGATTTGGCTGAAGGAATAGCTCAGTGGTTAAAGTGCTTGTCTAGCAAGTACTAAGTATCCAAGTTCAATTCCCTCGCACCATAAAAGTTGGCATGGTGGTGCATACCTATAATCCTAGCACTCAGGAGGCTGAGGCAGGAGTCCAAGGCCAGTCTGGGGTACATAGTGAGCTCAGAACCAGCCTGGACTTCAGAGTGAGACCTTGTCTCCCCCCCAAAAAAAACCATGAAGTTGGAGTGAGGCACTGTGGAGCACAGATGACCCAGCTTCTCAGGAGGCACAGCAGAGGCAGGGGGAACATGTTTTTGGCCAGCCTGGGCAATCTAGTGCTTCCCTTCTCAAATAAAAAGTTTTTTATTTTTTTGAGATAAGGTCTTGCTCTCCTCCTGCCTCAGCCTCCCAAGTGCTGGGATTACAGGCATGCACTGCCACACCCAGTTTATGTGGTGCTGGGGAATCAAACTCGGGTACTTAGCACTTGACATAGGAGAGCAAGCGCTTTAACCGTTGAGCCATTCCTTCAGCCCCAAATAATTTTTTTTTTAAAAAAAGACAGAATATAATTAGGCTTGCCTAGGAATGGTTGTGATCTCCTGCATCACAAACAAAACAAAAACCATACACACTAGAAAAATTTTAAGATAATGGAGCTAAATGTGAAATCTTAAGTATTCTCAGTTAATAATTGTTCTTCACAAGTTTTGTAATTGATTAGGCCATTTAAGTAACCTGTCTTATTATAAGCCTCTTTGCAGCACTGTAGTATCTGTGTTGGCCTTCCTGTCTCTAGTGCTTCATTTTAAATGTTGGGTAGACTGTTAACCCACATGGAGGACATTTTACACAAGAAATCTCTGAACCTTCTTGGGATCCCTGCCTCAGCCTTGCAGATCCTGTGATGGCAGCTTTGTTTCTGCTTTTCCCATCATCTTTATGCTCCACCTCTTTTTTCCCCTACCTACAGCTAATATGCATCCACTCTTTCCTTTTTCTTTTCTTTTATTCTTTTCTTTTCTTTTCTTTTCTTTTTTTTTTGAGACAGGATCTTGCTTGTCCTGAATTCACTATGTAGCCAGGGTTGGCATACAACTCATGGTAGTCTCTTTTCTCAGCTTCCTGAGTGCTGGGATTGCAGGCATGGGCCACCACAGCTGACTGATCTATGTGGTGCCAGGGATTCGAATCCAGGGTCTTGTGCGTGTTAGGCAAGCACTTTCACCACTGAGCTATGCTCTTAGCCCCAATATCCTCCTGTTTTCTAAGCATACCTTTATGCAAATATGTAATTTTTAAAATACAAATGAAATAACCTTTTTATTTAGCAGTATCTCAACACATTTTCATGTTAAATAGAGATTTACTGCAAAATATTCTCCTGGTTGTTATTTGGACAAATCATACTTCATGGTTATGTGTGGAAGCCTATAGACATATTGGCAGTACAATGAAGTCATCCTAAGATTTTTTTTTGTTTTGTTTTTTGAGACCGGGTTTTGCTCTGTAGCCCAGGCTGGCCTTGAACTCATTGTAGTCTTCCTGCTGGGATTACCATGCCTGGCTTCATCCTAAAATTTAAACATACTTAATTTTACTCTGAATGGATGAGTCACAGATGTTAAAGGATCTCCCACTGTTAATAGCTTTTAATACCTGAAAACAGAAAGTGCAGAAACCTGGTCACTTGTGTGGAGAGGTACTAAATTTACAGGAGAGACTGGACTGTATAAGTTCATGAGTATGACTTTATGTTGGACGATAGCCACACTGTCTTAACTCATCAAGAAGAGAAGTTAGGCTTCACAAAAGTTGCTTAATAGTTTGGAGAAGTCTTTGGTTTTTATCTTATGCTATTGAGTCATTTGCATGAAGTGGTATACTGAGGGCAGGGAATATTTTGTTCCTGTGGTGCCTTTTGTGAGTTAGCTTAGTCTATACGTGTGAGGCAGGCTGTGCTTTGCCTTTATTGGTCAAATTCATTTAAGTAGTATTGCCTTTAAAAAAAAAAAAAGTTTTAAGGTGTGGTAGGGAGATTTTGATGATAGGTGTTTCATTGTGAGGATGAAAATCTGAGTCTGAAATGGAGACGATAACTCTAGTAGCAGTGTGTGATTTTAAGTGGATTATTCCTGCAGTTTGAATATCTCTGTGTCTGGATTAAAGAAGTTTTCCTTGATTTAAATAATTGCTTATCTGTGTCACAAAGTGTTCAAATAAATCATTTTCTACATGTCTTTCATTGAATTTTAAGTTCTTCTTCCCTTTTGATTTTTGTGTTTGTTGCTTGTCTGGCCTTACATTACCATGTCATCCAAGTTTGTTTGGTTACTACCCCTCCATTTCAGTGTAACTGTTTGTTAATTGATGTATTGCTACATCCAGTTGCTTCTAGGCTCTTGTCTGCTTTTAGAAATTTGTACTCTTAGAGACCCAGTTTAGTACCAACAACAGAACAAGATTTTCCTTAGTCTTTCTGCACGGAATCAATGGCCCCTTCTGTTTGTCTTGATTCTTTTCTTTGTAGTACTTACTGTTCTTACATTCACTTTGAGTATGCTTACCTTAACCACTATGCAGGACAGAGATGACTTGTCTTGTTTGTTGTTGTATTCTTAGTATTCACTGTGGCATTTATGATAGAGTACTGGGTTCAGAATTAATGGTTGAATGATTCATTCTCTGTTTCTAGCATACTGCATATACCTCTTTTTAAAGGAACTCTTTGAATTTTAGCTTGTGTAAGTAGTCAGCCTTTCAGCATTCTCTTTGAACTTTCTAAGAAGAGCAGTTGTCTTTATTTTTGTACATAATATGTAAGATTTTAAAAGCAAAAGAGACCTTCTGGGTTAATCAAGTTGTTAAAATACATTTTGGTTAAAAAAATTATGTGAAATTGGCCTTTGTGTATAGTGCATTGTTGAGGAAAACTTTGGAATTATAATCCTCTAAAAATATTAAACATTAAATATTGATTTAACTGTCATTAAGCCAACTTTACTTTCTTTTAAAGAGTTAGGTTATGTTCACAGATGATCAGAAAACCTCTCAGAAAGACTTTTGATGTTTTTGAGGGTAGGAGGAGAGTGGATGGTGGTGTTGTGAATTAAACCCAGGCCCTTATCCATGCTAGGCAAATGCTCTGCTAATGAATTGCATCCCCATCCTTGAGAATGATTTTAAAATTACGTTTGCTACTATTTCCATTGTACTGTTATCTTAAAAATTCTTACAAAAATAGAGATTTAAAAAAAAATCTGTGCACCTATTAACAGGGATAGATGTACATTTTGTCAATTTTCATTTTCTATTGCTTGCTGAATTTGTGACTTTGAGTTGTGTTTTTAGGGTCTTGGTTGCCACTAGTCATTTTAACTTCAAAATAAAGGCAAAGTTGGATTACAGGTATGCACCACCATGCCTTGCTAATCTTTATGTGGTGCTGGGGAGTCCAACCCAGGGCCTTGAACATAATATGCACAAGTGCTTTAATCACTAAACTATGACCCTGGATCCCTTTTTCATTTTCTTTATATTTAGCTCTGACTAAAAAAAAAAAATGTAGCATTTAAAAATGGATTTATTCTTTCACGAGTGGAAGTTTATTTGCCTGTATGCTGATCTGACTTGAACTTGGTTATGCCTTGCCCAGTCTGTGGCTGCTAAATTGTAGTGACAAAGACAAGTGTCTCAGGTTTGTGTTTCACACTAGGGGAGGAACAATATAAACAACTTGAGTGAGTTTCTAGTATGTGTACGCACACTCTCTCTCTCTCTCTCTCTGTCTCCCCCCCCCCCCCCCCCCCCCCCCCCCCCCCCCCCCCCCCCCCCCCCCCCCCCACCCCCCCGCTTCCGCCCTTCCTGAGACAAGGTCTCACCCTGTAGTCCAGGCTGGCCTGAACACATGACAGTCTTCCTGCTGCAGCCTCCTGAGTTCTGGGATCATAGGTGTGTGCTACAACCTCCCTCTTCTCTTGTGCTGGGGAATGAAACTCTGGGCCTTCTGATGGTTAGGCAAGCGCTGTAACTGCTGAGCTATTCCCCCCACCCCCAGTAATTCTAGTGTATACTTTTAAAGGCAGAGTTTGTATTCATGGAATAATAAACCTCCATGGTAGCCACTTATTTTTATGTACTTTTTTCTGAAATAAATGAGAATATTGACAGGTGATTGATGAATATAACAGAGCTTTCTTCTTAAAGCTCTAGATATTTTTGAAATCTTCATCTGTGAAAATTTGAAAAAATTAAGGCCTTTCTTAAAGACTTAAGGTGTGGTTACCATATTAGTATCCAGAGCTACTGTAGACATAATAAAGTGGAATCAAATTTTTAATGGAATTTAAGTGTGTAGTGTATGACTTTAAAACATTTTCAGTTCAAAATCATGTCATCTTATGTAAAGATATTTCTGTGTTGCTAGGAACAAAGCCAGGGTCATTCAGGGACCAGGCTAACACTCTCCTACTAAGCTATCCTCACCTTGATCTTTTTTTTTAACTATCATATAATTATTTATCTCTTTGAAAAACTATAATATTATAGAAAACTTGTAAAAGTAGAAAATATGAAGCGTGCTGTTACTTACTTTCCTAGCATGTTCATTTTGGTGTATTACCATTCCTTATTTATTTATTTAGATGCATATGTTTACATGTTTTTCTTATTCAGTTGCTTTTTTTGGGACAAGATCTCACTACATGTAGTCCAAGCTGGCCTTGAACTTGCTCTGTAGAACGTAGTATTCCCTCCTCAGCCTCTTGAGTACTGGGATTACAGGCATGTACCTATGTGCCCAGCTCATATGTTTAGTTTTAATAGGCAGTTTCACTTTTGTGTAAATATTATGTCCCATGACTTGTTGTACTGTTTACACTTTGTTTTCAATGTCAAGACCTTCCCATCAACTTAATGTGTTTAACTTAATGCTGCTTATTTCTAGCAACATAAAAGTAATACAGGAGACATTTTTGGCGTGTTCTATGCAGATAAAGTAACAGCATCAAATTTATACTATTAAAAGAATAAAATAGGCCTGGAGAAATTTCTCAGTGGTTAGTGCTGCAGGCCCTGGGTTCCATTCTCCAGTCCCACGTAAACCAGGTGTGGTGGCACACATCTGTAATTAGGAGCCTGAGTATGTAACACTTCCATGATGGGAAATAAAAGAGAAGCTTTAGAGTGAATTTCTAGTCTAGACCCAGATTTTCTTCTAATGCAAGAATTTAAGTAATTGAACGTTAAAAAGTAGTTGCTTTTCTCCTGGCAAATTTTGTTATGCCAAATCATACATAATCTATTTATAAGATAAGTGTGCCAAGAGTGTTTTTACATTCTTTTAGAGTATCCCGTTGTGAATTTTTTTTTTTTTCTGTGTAATTGGTCTTGCTTCTGTTAGGATGCTTACAAACTAGAATTCAGCCCATAGTTATGCTTCATTTGTGTGTTTTGTAGCTGTAGTTACTCTTAGGTGTGTTCTGAATATTTTAAATTACTGAAATATTAAGGAAAGACTCAGATCCCCTTCTTGTTCTGAGTAGGTTAGAATTCCCATGTACTGCTTTCCTTACTCTGAAATCAGCAGGGGAGCACAGAAGAGTGGTTACTGATCAGCTGCTGCTCTGTTCGGACTTGATCTCTCCTTAATTTATCTGCAGAGGAGATAACTACATCTATATCATAGGTTCACTGGGAAAATAAAATGACATAATTCATGACACGTAGTACAGCTTCAATAAATATTAGCAGTTCTCTAAGTTGTCATTCTCTTATTTTTTGTGGAATCATTTACAAATGATTTTTGCATTGAGTTTTGCATTGTTTCACCTTCGCTGTGTCCTATTACATTGTCTTGATGTAACATTTTAGCTGTGTTCTAAGTGCCGACCAAATAGCAAAATTCCAAGAATTTACCGAAGATAATTGTTTAAGACTGAACATGTGTATTAAACAGACTGAAGTGTTCCAAACTGTAGCATAACATTAGAATTAAATTCTACTTTTTAAAGATAATAGTGAAATTCAGTTTAAATTCTTAATTTTTTTGCTGTATAACTTTTATTTAAAGTCTTCGGAGAAACATTTTCACTTGTTCTTGAACTTTTTTTTCCCTAGATACTGGAGATTGAACAAAAGGCTTTCATTTTGAGCTATATCTATATCCCTTTTTAAAAAAGTTTTGAGAATGAATCTTGCCAATTCACTGAGTTGCCCAAGCTAAGGTTGAACTTGTGATTTCCTGACTCAGCTTCGCAGATGCTGGGGTTACAGGCCTGCCCACCAATTCCAACTGATCCTGAACTCTATTAATTTGTTGATCTTAAATCTCTTACAGGATATTTGCTTTTGAGTTAATTGTATATGTAATTCACTTTAAATGATACTTTCTCTTTATATACTCTTGTCATTGAAAAAGCATAGCAGTACTTTTGTTAAATGTTAATTTATGTCATACAATGAAAAATATTAAGGACATGTTTAATCCACAAGTAATTAAGAGGTTTAATGTGTGAGACTTGTATAGGTATAGAGAAATCAACTGTAAAGGAGGTATACTTTGGTCCCTTTCTTTGGTTCACTTACCAGCTAAGAGAGCTGACATACTCATCAGGCATTAGAGCATTTATATTTATTTCATTGGAGCATTGCAGAGTATTGTGGGGTAGCATAAAAGAAAAGGAATATTTCACCTCATTTAGAAGTGACAAGCTAAGGCCTAAAGCGAGGGTATGAAAAACATTTTTCCAGACAGAAAGCTGTTTATATGAAAGGATAAAGGTCCAAGTGGGTTCTAGGAACTGTGCTTGCAAGAAGGAAGGAGAGTTAAAGCTGAAAATGTAGGTAGTGGCATGTCTCGATAAGTCTTTTAGGTCTTATTAGAGTTTTTTATCTTAAGGACAAGAGTCAATAAATTGTATTTAGCAGGGAATAATAAGAGGACTCATAGAAAATGGGACAGCTGCTGAGCTAGCATGCTCTTCAGTTCTAGTGAGGGTTGATGGCTGCTTGGACTGTGTGATCTTTCAGAGTGTAGGAGCAAGAGGACCAGTTTGAGAAATGGTTCAAGGAGAAGATTTGAAAATACTTAGTGCTTGATGTAAGTAAGCAGTGGAAAGGAAAAAGATTAGAAGATGACTCCTAGGATTCAGATTTGAGGCAGTGGTGTGGTGGGGTGGAGACCTTATTTATTGGGTTAGGATTGTGGAGAAAGAGAAGATCTCAACGTTAGTTTTGGACATGGTAGTTGAGGCACTGTATATATATATATTTCTGTTTACAGCCATAACTTGTGCTAGAACAGGAAGAAAGAGCCTCATTTATTTTTCTTGGGCATTTATTCTATTGTATGTTGCCATTTTTTTCTTTTCCAATCTAATAATTAGGTTATGATACCCTAATAATAACTGGCTCCTGTGTTGATCAGTGAAGTAGATGAGGATCAGTAGAAAAGGCAAATAAAGCTTTGTACATAAAAGTTGAGTTGGGAGAGAGGTAGCATTTAAGGAAAATATCAATTAACAGATTCTTTCAAGGCCATCTGTTCAGTAATATTGAAAAGGATGCATGGAAGTTAATACTCTGTTCTCTGTTAAGCTTTGACGTAAGTAATGCCTCGATCAGTGATTCTCCAAATGTTGTCCCTCAACCAGCAGCAGTACTTAGTAATATATTTAAGATAGAGATCCTTGAACTCCACCTTAAGCCTACTTAGGAACTCTAGGAGTGGGGCCCAGCAGTCCCTCCAGATGGTTGTGATGCACATTGAAGTTTGCGTACTGCTTGTGTAGATTCAGCTAACTGTCCCTGCGATGGCCACATGGAAAGCTATTTCAGTCTTTGCTGATCAGCAGTTTTTGTGTAACTGCTCACCTCTGCCTCTATTGGGAAAATGGCCATAGACATGTAAACAAATGGCCTTGGTATGTTCCAGTAAAATTAGTTTACACAAATTAGTTTTACTCTTGTCCGATATGATAGTGAAGAATTGATGAAAATACAGGAATGGAGGTCAATCAGAGTAGTTTTCAAGTATTGGCTTACTATTTAAATCTATTGGGTTTTTAAATTTTTTAAATTTTATCTTGTTTCCTTCCTCAGGGAAACAATTCTTTTTTATATTTTAAAAGATTTTGCCATTTATTGCTTTTAAATACATAGGCATTTATTTAATTGATGTATTTATTTTCCACCATTTAATTAATATATGTGTGCGATACATGTTTACATTGAACTTGAGTATTTTGTGCACATATAACATCAAAATTACAATCTCTTCCCTTTCCCCCTTTTAGCCCTTTTACAACTTCCCCACCCCTAACTCCCACTATCACCCCCATTTGATTGTGTTTTTTACATACCACCTCCCTTTCTCTTTTCCACTCTTCACCCCACCTTTCCCTTTCCCTCTACAAAGTTCATCCTTAATTTCTTCCATGTCTCTTAAATTTTTTATGGTTTGGTTTTCTCATATTAGAGAAATCATATTTAACTTTCTAGATCTGATTCATTTGACTGAGCATAATGGTTTGAAGGTGCATCTATTTTCGTAAAAATGCTTCAAATGTGTCATTGTTAATGGCAGAGTAATACTTCATTGTGTATACCACATCTTTATCCAGTCATTTGTAGTCAGGCATATTGCCTTCTTGCAAGATTTGGCTATAATCAATTGTGCTGCTATACAAAAGGCATTCAGGTTACCATTACATCAGATAGATTTTTTGGGCTAAACTTCTGTCAGATACCAAATAAATGAATCACTTCATTAAATGAACTTAAGTGTATATTACAAAAGTGTATTACACATAAAATAAAGCAACAGATGTAATGGCATACTTAGTTATTTCAGAATTCAAGAGTTCTTTCCTGAAGAAGAGCAGAAGGAAATAAGTAAGGTCATTATTACAAATTTAGTTAACAGAGCATGAAATTGAAAAGTAAAATTCAAGAATCACAGGTTAAACTAATAACTGAGTTCTTAGCCAATGGACTAAAGCTGTGTAGTCTTTTATCTTTACTGCTCAATGACAGCTTCAGGGAAAAGACCCCAAAAGCCACTTATTTACCAACTCTTAACTGTTTTTAAAACTAATAATATCCCAAATCAAAACCAATGCTTTCTGCTACTCCACCTCCAGCTAAATAGCTGTACACATCATATACATCAAAAACATTTCACAAATTAAGTTTTTATACCAATTTCTCTTGTTTATGTTTTGCAAGCTAATATACTAATAAAAATAATAATTATGGGGGGAAGTTTTCACAGGTTTTATGAGAAAGCTGATACTGTTTTAGTGGGATACCAATCAAATGACTGATACCTACTTTTTTTTTTTGCTCTTTCTCTTTAGATGTTCCCTTTCCTCCATGTTCTTTGGTGCTGCTTATCTCTCTGTTTCTCTAAAATTCCTTCAAGTATTTTCTGCAGTGCTGGCCTAGTGGTCACAAATTTCCTTATCATCTTCATCTTAGTATGAAACATGCATTCATGTTAAAAATCCCAAACATCACAAAAATCGGAATAGAAAATCAGTCCTCGGTACACTTATCACACTTTGAACCAAAGATATTTACTGTTACCAACATCATTTTTATAATATGTAATGTGGCATATTTTTGCTAAATATTTGATATACACTCAATAAGTTTTTCAAATTAATGAAATTATAACTTAGTTTTCTCTCATTTCTTTAAGGTTGTTTTGGAAACAGAGATAACAAATAAGTCTGCTTTGAAACTTTATGAAAATCTTGGTTTTGTTCGAGATAAGAGGCTGTTCAGATACTATTTAAATGGAGTTGATGCACTGCGACTTAAACTGTGGCTGCGTTGAGAAACTGACATCAAGGAACAACTTGCAACCACCCAGAATCAGCGTTTGCATGCAATGCAATTTGTATAGAATTGCTTTGCAGGTGGATTTAACAATTCCCATGCAGCTCTCGTCTGTCTGTCAGTGTTTCCTTGAGTGTCGCACAATATTTGTTGCACTTTGGCATGGCGCATTTGTTCTGAATTAAAAGAGATTGTTTTAAAAACCTTAAGAGTTCTTTGGTACCACCAGTATGCCAGTTGATAGCCAAGATTTGTTCATTTGCAGTCTGCTGACAATGTTATTTACATAGTGATCATTTTATCACAGAACCAGTAAGTGGAACGTGATTTTTGTTTCTTATAAAAGCCAATGTAGATTGTAAAAGTCTCTGATTATACTAACATTTCACACAAAACCTGCCATAGTTTTCTGAAGGGCATGAGGGAAAAGTTTTGATTTTAGGTTTTTTTAATATTAAATTTTCCATTCTGGACTATTGGTTCCTCAGTGATTAGTGAGTGAAAAAACGTAGGGTGAAGTATGTGTTACAACGCGTAAAGAGAATTAAATTGCGTCTGCCAGTGCCTGTGTAGATAAGTATATTTGTCTTCATCTCTAGTTTTTGAATGCATGCTGTCTTTTCCTTTTCTTTAAGGCCTTTGCAAGTGAACGTTTTATAATTTAAATTCTAAATTTGGTAATAAATTATTTCAGATTTTTATAATTTGGATACTTTGTCCAAGTGAGGGACAGTGATTTACTTTAGAAGTCCCTTCCTTTATTACAATAAGAAGTTGAATCTTTATTGAAAAACCTTCAAGAAATGGCTCAAGAGGGATGAGGAAAGTTGATGCAGTCGGGAATTGCTGGGTTTTGGATGCACTTTTTTTGAGAGAGGGAATTTTTGGAAAAGAATAGAAAATTAATGTAAATTGGTATGATTTTATTTAATCAAAATTATTGCAACAGCTTTTATAAAGTAGCTGGAGTTTTTCCCACTTGTTTTGGATTCACATTGCTTCTATTTTTTAAAATGCTTCACTTTTGGTTCTTGGTTTTCAAAATAAATTTCAAGGTTCATTGTATCTATTTTAAGCTGCTTTTATTTCTTTTCACTTGTCTTGGCAGATTCTTGAGGGAGCTTTGTTTTGTTTTTCCAGAAAAACAAGGGAGAAATGGAAAAATCATTTTTTTAGTGAGTTCTTTGGGTTTTCTGAATAGTCACCATGTTTATTAATTACATTGTGTTTTAACTGATGGGGCACTGTAACACATTTTGAAGTTACTTTTAGGTGAGTCAGCCAGTAAACCTGTGGTAAATAATTTAACTGGAAAACCTAGGTACCCGTAAGAAAAATTCATTCTCTGTGGAAAATGTTTTGTGGGAATCTGTGTTGTTATTTTCATTTCAGTATGCTTTACTTCTGCTCTATGATTTGGTTTGGATTTTTGTGGCTATAATTACTGTATTAAAAAAAAAAAAACCCTACCTCCATTAACAGTTGGTAAAGGCCCCTTTTCAGGAAAGTTTGTTGCTTTTTTTTTTTTTTAAAGGAAAGCTGCTCTTTGCTCAGTATAGTATTTTGAAAGTGAACGTGGTAGTAATTTTGAAATAAAGATACAAAATTTATATTTGATGAAAATAAAACTTTCTTGCAGGTGGGATAATTTATAATTCCTTATTTTTAAGAAAACTTTTTCTTTCTGTTTTATATAGCTCTTTAAAATGTTATGGGAAGAATACTGGTTATACTAAAACTGTGATGACCACACAGTACTCAGCTTTTCGACTGAACATTTTGACATTGTTTTTAGTGAGTTTTCACTTGGGCTGTAACATTTATAAGAATACCAGACATAGTAATATTCTTATTATTAATATGAAGGAAACTAGCTAACACAGTGTTCTTATGTCCAAGTTTTATTTTACCTTTATATTTGACTTGCTGGCTTCTAGGTAATGATTGTTGATGAACACACATTTGCTGGACTCACTATTGGGGACAGGTATAAAGCAGGTACGTGCTAGATTTTTATTTCAACCGTTTTTATTTTTGTCAGGTTGTCAAACTATCACCACTGATCCTTAATCCCAGAGTTGCTGAATTAACTGAACTGATTGTAAACATGACCTTAGCTACAGATTAAAAATTCAGATATTGCTATATTGTTCCGTGGGTGTATCAGTATATACCTTGTCTTCAATTTAGTGTGCAAAAATTGTTTGCCCAAAATTTTAACCTTTAGCATGTTATTAACCCAACCTCACACCAAAATTAAACGTCTCTACCATCGAACATTGACTTACTTTGATTTTAGGCTTTATCTTTCTTAATGTCAGCTTGAAACAGTTTCATGTACAATCACTGGAGTAAGTTCACTTGGCTAAAACTGAGCAAAAGTGGTGCAGCTTTCTTTTAATGGGGTGCTGCTTCTTTACAACTGCACTATCCACTGACGCTGGTTTGGCAGTTTGTGCTGCTGAACATTTTCACACATGCTACCATGAAGCTGTGTGTGTTAGTATTGAAGAAGCACATGCTACCATGAAGCTGTATGTGTTAGTATTGAGGAAGCTAATGGGTCTACTACGTTTTTGATGTGTGGGCTGACAATAATTTCCCATTCATTGGGATGAGCTACTTTAGAGAAGTCTGCAGATCAGAAGCCAGACAGTAGTAGTTTTTGAAGTTGAAGCCACCAAAATAAAAATGAAAAAAAGTTTAAAAATTGGTTTTAATATTTTTTGCCTTCCTTCTCCAAATTACCTGCCCCATTTGCTTGACAAATCTGTATAAAAGAGTTTGTTTGTCACATTTTAACTTCACCTTGCCCTGTGTTATGGTATTGGCTGACGTGTGTAAGACTGGATGTGTATATTTATTCTGGTGTCTACAAATCATGAAGTTCATCATTTCCAGGAGCGTAGATAAAATCAAATTGGCAGTACATCAGAGTTACTTTTCAGGGCACCTTGACATCACTGAAATGAGTGCTGTAACGTTACAGGGCTTTCAGGTTTGTAAAAACATGACCGTAAATTATAATTGACATCAGATATGAGTTAAGTATCTATAAAATTCCACGTGTGTCTCAAAATATTGGACTGCTGTTGATGACTGGATATTGCTGCAGAATTTTCTTCTGTTCCGTATCCTTTTGGAGAGAGAGATTTAATGGGGTTTGAAATGTGCAAGCTCTCTAAGATGCAGTCAAATAAAGTATGGTTAAGTTGTGTTTGCATTTTTCTTTAAAATACAGCTGTGTGCATTTTAATCTGGTTGTTTCACCTTTACCTGCTCAGAAAAGCCAGTAATCTGATCTGTCCCTACTTCCTACTTCCTATTCAAGAATTATCTCAAAGAAGTGAGAAGAAACATTGTCATCAGTCTGGTTTTTGTTCTGACAAAGTATATTTAAGAGTTAATTCTCAAAGCTAGCCAACTTGTGTGCCACAGAATCAGTCCAGATGGAAGCGTTTCTGCATGCATCAAACAATGTCAGGGTTTTAGTCCTTGTCCCATAGCAGTTCCTTGCTAAGACAGTTTTTTTTAGTTTACTAATTTTATAGTACCTCATTGTGTAATTTTTTTCTCTTTGGTGAAGACACCAAAATAGAGCGGAATAGACGAATGATTGAGGAGTTGAATTTTTAGTTTAATTTTAATTGAAGTTAGTCACATGTGGCCAGCAGCTACTGTACTGGATAGTATGCCTTTAGATACTGTGTAAACAGTAATGACTGAGGAAAGCATGTTTTGTGGCGGATTTTATGAAGACACATTTATTGAAATATGAAATAAGGGTGAAGATTTAAAAACTGAGACAACCCAACTCGGAACCCCTTCTTTTATAATAGGACGTTTTACCCTTCTGTCCTTCGTTTCTAAATAAAGGGCTATTCTGCACCATGTGTGTGTGTGTTGGGGTGGGGCGATGGGGGACTAAACAAAATTATAGGTGAACTGTGTATATCTTAGTAGATTTCAGCCCCCGCCAACTCCGTGACTGCTTCTGCTGATACAGCCTATAGAGAAGAGCAGCCCGTTCATTTTTACTGCTGCAACTTCTTTGAGCTGCAGAGGTGTACCTACTCAAGTGACAAAATTTGTCTTTGGATGATACTGACCTATCATTTAAAATATAGATCTATCATTTAAAATACACTGTGTGGCTAATCCTAACAATCTCTCATTTTAAGTGGATTGGAAATAATTTCACTGCTAAGTGTAATTGGTCTTCTCATGTTGCCAGTGGTCATCCTGGTTTGTCATCTTTATACTTCACAGTTTTTTTTTTCCCCAATTCTGAAAGACCACTCAAGGTGATGAGGCCAGAGGCTAGTTTTTTTTTCTTTTTTTCCTGTGCAAACAGCATTATTTTTTTTTTTTGATGTGTTATGTGGCTATAGAGTAGTCACTCTTGTCCCTATCTGTAAGTTGCCATTCATCAACGGGGTAAGATAAGGGGTATTAACCTAGAGAAAGTGCCTGGTTTCGCCCGATAGAACTCAAAACATGTTTTTTTTTTTCATAAGTAGCAGACCACCAAAGTACCAAATTTACCATCTTCCTTAAAAACATTGCAGAGTTTAAAATTATGAGATAATGTTCAGCATAATTGTGTAAGGTTTTTATAATGCCAAGAAAATACTTATTTTAATGAGTTTTCATGAATACCTCAGCTGCATGACCACACCTCCCATTTTCTTAATACCTCAGTTTTCTCAGAACCTCTGTGTAAACTAAGTAACTTAACCCTATGCTGGAGGAGGAGCCTGGTTTTTAAGGAACTTGTATAAAAATATTTGCTTAATGGGATTTTACATAGTCAATTTGAAAAAATTAAAAAGCATCTAGTTTCCTGGTCCCTTTAAGAGAGGCTTAGAAGCAGGTTCTTAGTATGAGAAATATGTGTGTTACAGAAATATGTACAATTGTTTGTTCATTTACAGCTGTGAGGTTTGTACTATGTTTTTTTTGTGTGTCAATGAAGCCTTTTTAAAGAAAAGCCAGTAAGTTGTACAAAATGAAAAAGGCATTCCTAAGAAGTTTTATTTCCTGGTATTTTCAATGTCTTGCAGAGTTAAAGTCAGTAACTAATTTGTTTTTAAAAGTCCATACTTTAAGGAATATACTAATTCTATTGACATTTTTAAGACATGGAGTTGCATTAAAATACAGTGATGTGTGAAATGTCGTAAAGTTGCTATGTAATTGCTAAATTTGTTTATGTTTGTGATTCAGTGCCCCAGCGTGTAGTGGGTTGAGCACTGTTGGTGTGTGTTACCATTTGAAGGCACCTGACCTTATGCTAAAAGCTACTGAAAGCTAAGTGCTGCCTTGAAACTGGAACACTTCTAGATTGTGACTGCAGACAGTGACCGCACAGTCACCTGGTTCTGCATTTGATTTTATTGTGAATGCAAGTAAAATAAGTTTACAAAGCATAAACTTAACTAGGTAGAAATAAACTGGTTTCATATTTGTCTAATTCTATCTAATGACTTATATAATTTGGAAATGAAATATAGAAATATGGATGTGAATTTTGTGTTTGAGTTCTTTCAGGATAATTTTATTTGTACTGAGAACTCTGAATATTTAGAATGTTTGCTTTCATCCTGACGATGCTGGGCAATTTTCTTAACCTCTGGGCTTTTTAGTGGTAACTGCGGGGTAAGCTTGTTATGAAGAAGAGAAAGCAAGGCACGATGGCACGCGCCTATAATCCCAGCATTCAGAAGGCTGAGTCAGCAGGGTCGCTTGAGTTTGAGGACAGTTTGGGCTACATGGTGAGTTCAAGACCAGCTTGGACTGCAGAGTGAAATCTTCTCACCCCCCAGCCCCTCCAAAACGAATCAATGAGGTAATTTGTGTAAATACCTAAATGCCTAGTAGCTTAGAACATCGTAAATTTAAAATGGTAACTACTGTTTTTATATGTTTATACAATAACATGAAAACTTTTGTATTTTGTAGCACAGATTAAATGGGAAAGTTTATTAGGTCTTTTGGAAGTAGTCCATGTTGTACAAAATGAAGAGAAAAAACTTGCATTTCTATTAGTGGAGAATTTAAACTAGGTAGAAGAGTATAATGTACTTGTCTCCCAGACTCAACTTCATGGTCAGCCAGCCTTCATAATATTCCATGCTATTTTTAAAAACTCAGATTATATCATATCCGTACATATTTTGGTACTTAAGTGGTAAAATTTTAGGCACAAAACCACAATATTCTTATCTTGTGTGCAATCAATTGACTAATGCTTTAATTTCTAAAATGTTTATTTTTAATAGCACAGAGGATATAAGTAGAGGGTAAATATGCCAGGAAGGCTACTTTTCAAAGGTAGTAGATTTCTCATTCAAGGACAGTAGACACCTAAGAATGTGAGTTTCAAGGCAGGCAAATGCTTAAAGGAAATGAGTGGAGAGGTCAGTCTGATAGGAGGGGTGTGCTTTGCAAATCCTGGTGTTTTCCTGTGGACTTGAACATACTGAGAGAAAAATGGAGTTGATGAATGTGGTAAAAATGCCAACAATGACTAAGGACTTTCGGAGTGAGTGTTGGGGTTTTGAAGTCAGAAAATGACTTCAAACTATAAACAGGAGAAAAAAAACCCACAAAATTGTAATGGAAGTGATTTAACAAGAGGAAGATAGTTTAGGTGAAAACCTGTAGTGGAGCATTCTAGCATCCTGGTTTTGAGCAGAGGGAACTGGAATTCAGGAAACGTTTGTCAGCTATTATCTGAATAGAAAAAGAACCCTGAGCCACATGGCTCACTATAGCTGCCAAAAATGCATATATGTAGGAATTGATCTTACCAGTTTGTTTTACTGCAGCTGCACTAATGTGTATTGAGTGTGAAGTACAACATTTTGTTCTCAGAACAGTCCAATTTTTAAAAAAACTTACACGTGCACCCAACTGGAAGTGCGGAGTAACCTCTGGGTACCTTTGTACAACTTAATACAGGGGCTTCTGCAGTCTGGCGTGGTCATGGCGTGGTCACAAGCGATAATGAGGGGTGGAGAGACCTGTGACTGGTCTCCACTGCTGCGAGGACACAGTTGAGTAATGGTAATAAGTAGTGTGGGATGGAATTGCTGCCTGCGGTTAAGTAGTGTGTGGGGCGGGGAGTGGGGGGTGGGGGTGGGGGGGATTGCTGCCTTCGGTTTTCAAAGCACTTTCACTTAGTTTCACTGCCATTACAAAAATTTTTCCCCCTAGGGAGTAGAGTAAGAGGTCTTTATTTAGGAACCAAAAATAGGGGAGTAAAAGCTCCCACTTACTGGGAAGAGGTCTTGGTTGGTCTTGCCTTTTTATAAAGATCTTTTGAGATACAAATATTTATATTTTGCAAATAAAAATCTAATACCCAGATGTTTAAGTGACACTCTTTAGGTAGACATAGTAGTGATGCCTCCCAAGTCTCCTCAGTCTGGTTTTCTTGCACCACAAAGTATTTGATGAAACCTAATGAGTACAGAGCCAAATACGTTTAATTCTGTTGAATAAATTAAGGCTTTAATGAATCCTAAATTATTTAAATAACAGTTTTATTCAGTATAAAATTTAAATGCTCTCAAAATGTTTTATAGCTCTGAATTAGTGAAATCCATTAAAATATTTAGGATGAATTAGATTTTTTAATCTAATTGGTTTCCAATAATTAGATCTGTAATATCACTCAAGGAGACTGGGATTTTTTTTATAACTCAAATGTGTTGTCTCATTCTGTGGAAGTTGAAATATCTTAAATTTCTAAATGTTGTGGCATGTAATTCCTTTGAAATTTTCAATAAATTTTTACTTTGCTAAATTACGTATATGCTCAGAAAAATATTTTAATAAGAGAAGAGAAGGAGTTGATGGAAGTAGAAAGCTACCTTGACTACTAGCCTAATAGAAATCTAATTATGTAATGATACTTGGTGCTACTCAACAATCAGGCCATAGTATTTTCTTTATTGTGGTAAGCCTACAAATGTAAATGAGACATCTAATTTTCTTTATACACGTATATATGTGCATCTCTATTTTAATAGACATCTTTTCTGGTGGTAAATTTACTAGAATTGAAATACGAGCTACTTGTAATAAAGATTGCATTGGTCTATACAGCTAGCTTTAGGTGGAACAGGATGCTAACATACAAAGTCTCTACCACTTGAACCCTGCACAGGCCAGGAATCTCAAGCATACAATGTAGCAAAACTGTCTTATTTCTACTTGGAAGACAGATCATTGATATGTGCCTTTCGGGGTAGTGGTATGAATTCTTAGGAATGTACCTCCGTGAGGGTGGAGAAGTTGTTCGTGGCTGAATGTGCCCACTGCCCAGAACGGTGCCTGAAAAAAAAAAAAAAGTTTCCAGAGTCAAATAATCCTCATTACACAAGTAAGCTACTTGATGCAGGATGCTTTTACAGTGTGCAGCAGGAAAGAGTTTTCAGACTTAAATTCCTTCAAGATACCCAAGATGTTAACTAGCAGACTATCAATCTCTGTCTATATTTCTCTCCTTTTGTGTGAAAGTGTATATTCTGTGCTAATTTTTTTACTTCTATATTATAAGGTTATAAATTATTTTCTACCACGAGGTGCTACTCTTTTCAGTATTCTTTTCAGTTATTCATTAAACAGTGATTAAGGACCTATTCTGGACCATGCAGTTTGTTCTAGACACTGAGAAACCCATCTGAAAGGCTCTTATTGGGCAGCTCACTAATTTACCTTGAACAATAGATACCTTTTTTGCTAAAGTTAATTTGCATTTACCAAGGAAGTAGTATGGTGTGTGTGTGTGTGTGTGTGTGTGTGTGTGTGTGTGTGTGTGTGTGTAAATGCAAAGTAAACCTAAAAGGTTTCACTAAATTAACCACTCCTGTGATGTAATCTTACTCTTTTTCAAGTCTGAGCACATTGGCAAAATGTAGCAAGGAGGGCTATTTCCCTGGCAGACAGTGGCAAATTCTGGGGCTGTTGTTGGAGTGATGAGAAGATGGAAGTATTCTCTAGTGTCAAAGGGAATGTATACATTCCCAAGCAAAGGCACGCCAAAATGTGCTGTGTTCCAGACCCTGCCCCTCACCCTGCAGAAGAAACGTATGCATCCTGTAATAGCAAACTGCTTGCAAGGTTCCAGGTAGCAAAAGTTAAGGAAGGAAAGAAGTGTCAATTGAAAGCCTCTGGAGTCCTGCAGGATGCCTGTTTTGTTGTTGGGATTTTTGTTTTGTTTTGTTTTTTTGAGGTAGGGTCTCACTCTGTAGTCCAGGCTGGGCCAGACTGGCATTGTGCTCAGGACAGTCTTCCTGCCTCAGCCTCCCAAGTACTGAAATTAACAGACAGGCACCATCACACCCAGCTTGTAGAGGTTATCTGAATTCTTGGGGGAGCCATCATTCTCCAAATTCTAATAGGAAGCTTGGGAGCACTTAAGTAAGTATGCAGATTGTATGGTGAGTCAGAGACACAAGGCAAGTTTTGAAAGATTAGGAAATGAGAAATGTTACTGGTAAGCAGTTTAAGGCTCAACAGTAAAAGTAATATAAATGTGCCTGTGTCTCTTCCGCAGCTGGATTTTCTTCTGAGATCATAATCTGCGTATAAACTGTCCACCTTGAGAACAGTTTTTGAAGGCATTGGTGCGTGTTGAGGATGCTCTGTGTGTCTGTCTGCAGGGGGAAGTAGCACATCCAGCAGAACAGACCCGACCCTTTTCAGCGGAGACTCGGTCCTGCCTGCGGGTTAGGAAGCACGGCCGCCGAGGAGAGCTGCTCCACATATTCTTAGCCACTGCCTGGGAGCCCCGTGCAAGGCTCAGGGCAGTTCCGAAGGGCCGCCCCGTGCCAGACGGCCCCGGGGGCTGGCTGAGCCTGCGCCCGAGGGTGCCTCTCCGCTCAGGCTCCCTCTGCTCACCTGGGTTTCCTAAGAGTACTTCCTGGCAAGGGTCCTGCGCCCTTCCAGTGTGCCTCCAAAGCATCCCCGCCGGGAACATAGGCCTACCAGGAAGGGGTCTGAGGTCCGGAGAGACCAAGGCCCTTTCCATAAGTAGCTTTAATAATAGGGTCTGTGTGACTCCCCCGTCAAGGACCGAGCGATAAAGGGGAGCTGTGGCCGCTGCCAAGGGCGGCGGGAGGCTTGGGCCTCTCCCAGTTAGGGCCCAAAGCATGGCTCGGAGAGTCAAGTTGGGGTTCAGATCACGCCTGACTTTAGACCAGTCATTCAAACATTTTAAATCTCAGTTTTCTCATCGGGAAGATGGGAAGAATAAAAGGCACTTCATATATTCGAGATAATGATTAAGTAGGGGACCAAGGGCAGAGCTGAGACGTGGCATCAGCCTGCCCCTGTCCTTATGATCTGACAGTGCGGGTAAAACCCAAGTAGAACGCATGCGTTGTGGCTGTCACGTGACCCGGGGTGCGCTCTGGCTCTACCACTAAGAGGAGTCCTGTGTGTGCGAGTGAGTGCCGCTGAGAGGCGGGCTGGGAGAATATGGGCCTGCCCACCTGCTTCCAGACTGAAGAGCTCTTTCTTCTTTCCTGTACTGGGGGAGGGTGGAGACTTGGAGGGTCTCAAGTTTTTCTTGAAAGTAGTGTGAGCAGAGATGATCTTAAAAGACAGCCTAAGGTCTGTGCTCATAAGTCTAGTGGGTGGGCTGAATTAGAGACCAGAGAGTCTCGTGGAAAAGTGTCCCATTGGGGCAGGGAGGGCTCAGTGAACGGCCCGAAGTGGAGAAGGGTCAGCTGATTTCAACAGTGTAACGTGGTGCCTCTGGTGTGTTCTGTTTCCTTGTAGTAAACAGCCCTCACCTATGCGAGTTTTGCTGCTTCTCTGTGTGTCATAATTACCAATTAAATGGCCTAACCCTTTCATCTTCACCTCCAAGTCTAGTCAGATTAGGGTTCTGGGAAGTTTTGCCATTTATACCCCGAAGTTTGTCCCCAGGATGCCATCTTGGTCCTTGGGGAGCAAGTTCTCCAGTGTGGAGTGCAGTGCAGACTGACCAAATGCTCTTACCCATCTTCCTGTGTTCGGCTGTGGTGGGCTCATGTCGGAGATGGGGGAATGGGATGATGACAGCAGTGTGACCAGCACGCTCATTTCTTAAACTGAGGGCACGGGGGCTTGGTGACCAGTAGCCCCGTCATAATGGTTCTTCGTGGCAGCTTGAGAAGGACAGGCTGGTGGTCATACAGGGCGTCTAGGAGCATGCGGAGGGCACTCTGGGGAACAAACAGCACAGGCGTTTGGGGCCATTGTTTACATTATTCCTCACATACAAGGGTGAGCCAGAGGCAACTTGTTCTGCTAGCTGTATTACGCTGTCTCCAGGACATTTTGACATAAACACAGCACCCCTAAGTTCTTGGGTGCCTTCAATTTGTCTCAATGAAAATTATTCAGGAGTTTCTAATTGACATATTTACACATTTAAGGAAACAAGCTTGGTTACAAAAATCCTAGTGTGAATGTTGTTAGAATGCATTTGTTCCCTGTCCTGTAAGCCCCAGGATATATAGCAGCTAAACTGTGGGGCATGTGATGGCACTCATGTGGGTTAGCATAATGACAGTTTCCACGTGCTGTTTGGGGAGATTTTTGAAGCCCATTTTAGCAAAATTCATGTGCACGACTAAGGGGGTAAGAATCCGAAAATCAGATTTTAAGATCTTTTGCCATGAGATTCTTACTTAAATGTCCTGGCTAGAAGTATCAGCTATTGCGCACAATCCTTGAAGTCTTACCATGTGGATGATAACCTTGACTTCACTTGACCAGCCCTCAAACTTTTGTGATCATAAAAAACCTTGCTTATTAATAGTGCTGGTCCCTGGATCCTTCCGCAGAGATTCTGATTCTGTTGCTTGGGGGAGGGCATAGGAGTACGTGGCACAGTTACTGCCATAACTTCGGATTGGTGTGCTTTTCTTCAATCCTAGAAGAGTCCTAAAGCTGCGGTCATCACTTAACCCCCTCGGGGCTCTCTGCCACACGGATCTGCCTGGCGCTGAGGGAACACAGCCTCCGCGCTGACCACCGCTGAGAGGGGCAGGGGAGATGACAGTGAATCCCACCAGCGTTCCCGCGAGCCTCCGCTGCGAGGGGCGGCGGGGAAGATGGCGGGGAGTCCTACCGGTCTATTCCAAAGAGGCTCTGCCTAGCCCTGGCAAAGCCCCGCTTCCGCACGGGCCTCCGCTGTGAGGGGTGCAGGGAAGATGGCAGGGATTCCCACCCGTCTAGGTCTATAAGTTTCTTGTACCAGAATACTAATTTTTTTTGTCCTATACTCAGGAAATTTTCTGCCATGACTTTAGTGAATACCCTCTTTAAACCTTCTATACTATCTTCTGCTCTTTCACTCATGCCCATCATTTTAAGGTTGGTTTTGTGGCTCATCCAGCAACTGTGGTATCCAGCTCCCTTGTTCACTTCTTGTTTTGGAGTCATTCCTGGTTTTGCACCATTTAATTTATCGACCTTGTCTTCAAAGCCTGAAATTCTGTTCTCACGGTGTTTCAGCTGGCTTGACCTGCTTTCAAATGAGTTTTTCATATCCTCTAATTCAGTTAGATTTCTTTTCAGATTTTTCACTTCTCAAAATGTTCCTTCATATTTTGCCTTACTTACCTCAGCCAACGTTTTCTTTGTGTCTTCTAGAAACTCGGTAAAATGTTTATTCACAAAGACCATTATTTGCTTAGTAAATTCCATCCGAGGTTTGTTAATCATTTCTTGCTTTTGTCTAAGTATGCCTTGTTTGAACGGACTGCTCCACTTGATTTTTGACTTCCTTTCCTCTAATTTTCACTATTTCAGGGACCACAATATTAGCTTCTGGTAAGCCAGGGGTTTCTGCTACCTTCCCATGATTCTATCGCAGAGGGGCTTCCCTTTCATGACCTTGCTGAGAGGCTTCTCTGAATCTGTATGAGGGCGTGTGCAGGGAGCCCAAAACCTATTGAGGTCTGCATTGGGAGTGGGCAGCAAGAGGGTCCTAACAGTCGGATGGCCTCCACGGTGTCATGTTCACTTCCTGCCCCCTCCACAAAGGTTGCCTGTCTCTCCTGGCTTCCTTCCCCTGCAGGTGGGGGTGTCCACCCTCTGCATTCTGCGCTCACTACAACTCAAACTGTCAGTTCTTCAGTGGCTTTTCTCCCTCTCTATAACTGTTTCTTGTGTTTATTGCTTCCTAGATACCTGTTAAGAGTGTTCTCAAAATCCTTTGTGTGTGGCATGTCTGACTCTTTTACCCAAAACATTTCAGACCTGCGATCTTTTCAAAATGTTGCTGCCTGTGTCCCTTTCTGTGTGGCTGCTCAGAGCAGCTTCTCCCAAGGTGGGCTGCTGATCTGTGTGGAGGCCTTTCCAAGGGAAGCTCACAGTGTGTTTGCATTTGTGCTACCCACAGGCTTGGTTCTGGAGGCTAGGGTGGCTGGCTCATGTTAATTCCAGTGGCTCCTGGCTCTGTGCTTACCTGGGTTGTGGCTGCTGGCTGTTCACTGCTGCCTTTCACGTGGCCTTTCCCAGGTGACTTGGAGTACTTCTCAGGCTGATATGTTCTTCAGCCTCTGACAGGTGTTTGGGTTTTCCGACCTTTCTTTAGCTTCCTGTCAATTCCTGGAGCTCTCCTCTTTCTCTAAGTTAAGCTGGTAGGTTTTTTTCTTCCCTGTATCTGAACATATAGGGTAAGCCTGGGAGAAACCATTGAGCAGGACTCCTACTTAGCTACCATCTTGTCTGGAAGTCCTCAGGCTTTTCATTTTTTCAATCACTCTGGCTGAATGGTATATTCCTTTATTTTTTCTTCTTGGGAGTTTCCCATTGAACAACTAAAAGGATGTTTTCATTTTCCTTTGTTTTAAAATTTTGCTAAGTTCTTGGAAGATCTTAAATTTCTCAACACTACTACAAAATTTTGCTGAACTTGGAGCTGAATTTAACAAAAAACTTGTCTAAAAATCTAATTTTTATGAATCAAACAACTTTTGGGCTATTTTAAAGATGCATTTTAGTTTCAAAGACTTTCAAAATTCACATCACAATCTTTTTTGAAGCTGTGTGCTTGGTGGAAGAGGATGACCTTTTCTGCCAGAGGAGGACTATTCCATGGTCCAGGGTATACATAGCTGTGCTCCCCTGCTAGAACCTCCAAACAAGTTCTCACATCATGATCTTGAGGTTTGAATCACAATGACCTTCAATATGAGGCATTAATCCATTTCTTTCTTGAAGCCTCTCTGTTATGGTCAACTCACAAAGGGCTTATTTAAGTCTAGTGTCTAATGTAGCATAACCATGACTTTTCTTTAAAAATTATTTTAATGTGTATCAAATATGTACTCTGTCCTATTTATTTCTTATAATCTAATATGTTTTAAATAGCAGGTACTGTGGCAGAGCTCCAAAGGGTCACTCTTTGGCATCCCTGCCCTTATGTGGACCCTTTTCATTGGCAAGTATTTAGCCATGACTTGGATAGACCAAAGAATGTGGTAGAAATAGAGCTGAGCCAGTTCTGGGACAGGAAAATAGCAGTTTTTATTTCTTTTTCTTGGGGTGTTTGCTTTTTCCAATCAACCTTGGGCTGATTTGAAGGAAATTTTGTTACTTGTTACCAAGATCACATGTAATGGTTCTGAGGCTGTATGAGGAGTAGACAAGGTCCAATTGTCTTATTCCTAGTCAAGTCTCCAGATGACTTCAGTCCTGGCTGCTTTCTGAGTCCAACAACACAGGAGATATCAAAAGAGACCAGAGACCAGTGAAAGAATTACCCTGCTAATCCCTGTTATCCACTAAAGGGCAAGCCAGTAAAATGGCTGCTGTCTTGGCCTCTCAGTTTTGAGACAGTTCTACTGCAATAGTTTAAGTATGACAAACCTGTTAACCAGAAGACTCCAAATGATTACCAAGGTGAATTGCTTTCCTCAAAGTAATTCATATACATACTTGAAGGATTTTGATGAAAAAAATCAAATATTCAATGCCCTTACCACATAGACTAGTAAATAGCATATTTATTCTTGATCGAAAAATTCATCAAAAAGTGGAATTCTCTCTGTCCTGGTCCTGACCAGTGGCTGAGGCTTCCTTTCCTCTTTCCCTGGCTCCTCTGAGTCAGAGCTAGAACTGTCCCAGAGGAGCTGTCCCCGGTCCTCTTGTTCACGGAGCCATTTTTCCATTTTGCCGATTTTCTGAGGAGAATAGTCATTTCCTGCTTGATATTCCAAACATTCTGCACCCTGTGAATTTCCTACAAAAGACAAAAAGACTTTTAAAATTTAATTTCCCCTTACTTGTTTTGTTTATTAAGTACATAGGTTTTTATGAACACAAAATAATTTTCTTGGTTTTTACTAAGAAAAAAATATATGAGGTACAATTGAGGAATATGGTGAATGTTTAAACTAAAACGTTACAGTAGAAGACCTACCACTATTGATCCCTGAAAATACACCCTCTCATTTTAAAACTCTCTCCCAAATTCTTGCCACTTTCAAAGCCTTCTTTTGTGTCTTTAGTTATGCTATGGTGGCTGCCTTGATATCCTGAATTGATTAAAAAATGGTTATCTTTCACGGTCATTTTGACTTTGAGAAAGAGCCAGAAGCCAAACAGTGCCGGGATCCAGTGAGTAAGGTGCATGTGGACACACTGTAATGTTTTCATGAGGCTGCCTTATTGTCACATGGTGCTTAAAGCAGCATTCACTATGTCTTGGGTCACACCTTGTAAAAATACTCACAAAAAAGGACTTCCAGATCTGCTTCAGAAAATGTCAAGAATGATGGGACAAGCGTGTGTCAAGCGAGAAAGCGTGTTTCTAGAGGGATTGATGGCACTGTGTCTGATACTATAATCCATTTTTAAAATTTAAAGTTTTATTTTATATTTCGATCACACCTTGCATAGAAATATACATTTTCAACTGGTGTCTCTGTAAGCATTAACATTTTTTTCATTGCTATTTTGAAAAACTTTGGATCTTTGTAAAACCACAAGAATAGTATAATACAAACCAGAGTACTCCAACCCATCTGCATTTTGCTACAATATTGCGTTCAGCTGAACCATATAAGAATTATTACTAGTTGCAGAGTCACTTCCCTTCTAAATATATCATCACAAATGTCTTAACAAAGGCATTTCCTCTCCATAATCTCAACACAGTGGTTGCACAGGAAATTTAACACGGATGTACTTCTATTCTGATGTATGGTCCTCAACTCAAGTATCCATGGTTGTTCCAATAGTGTTCTTTATTGCTGAATTTGTTTCTCTTCCTCTCCTTTAATAAAAAATTCTCCCTTGTTCTTTTCTTCCACTTCCTTCCTTCTTCTTCCCCTTCCTTCATTTTCACTGTCTTCTCTTGTTAATATGGACATTTTAAAGAGTCCACGTTAATGATTTTGAAGAATTACTCTTTGTTTTTTGTTGATAGTTACTTGGTGGTTAAATTAGGTTTAAACTTTTTTTGTTTAAAGAGAACTGTGAGTTATCATTTGCATGTCCTACAGTTCAGCCACTTAAAGTCTACCCTTTGATGATTTGGATTTTAGTTTGTGTACCCATCACCAAAATCAACTTTAGGACATTTTTGTGTTTGTGATACACACTAATAACATACAGCTTGAGAATGCCTATGGAGAGAAGCCACATATGCCATAGATGCCAGCGGGGGCAAACTGGGGAGTAATTCAGGTACTACAATGTTCATAAAGCAGGAGACATGTTTGGCAACTGTGTGTTTTAGAAAGGTATTTAGAAAGATTGATCGCTACTATAGCAAATCTGTGATTTCACAGAGAAAGCGATTATTTAAAAAAAAAAAAGCAAGATATTTATAGAAACACAGTTGCCAGATGAGACCAGAATTGTGAAGGCAATTTTCACATGATGGATTTAGGGCTCATTTCTCGGAAGCAGATGATCGCTTACTATCAGGCATTAACTCCATCTTTCGTCATTTTTGTTCATATTTTCATATATCTTGTAGCACTTTATGTTTTATATGTTCCTCACACATGACATTAATTTTTATCTGCCTACCAAGTAGACAATATTTTTTCCCATTGTACAGACATGAAAATTCGGGTTCACAGAGGATAAATAACTGGAATTTAGCTGTTTTCTCTCTTTATAAAATGAAGTTGTGCAGAAAAGCACATGGCTGGCTGGTGTTTACTGAAGAACCACTATGTGCCAGGTCCCGGTCTAGGACCAAGGGAAGGTACGGGTGCTCATGGAGCGTCACATGGGTGAGTACTGTGGGGGACCAGGGGAGGACTTGGATGCTAATCACAGTGCCTTTTCCCTCTGTGTTCCATCTGGAAGGGCAGGAGACACATAGTTACATTAAAGCTTGTGGGATTGTGCGCTAAAAAGGGAGTGCACCTTTGTGTATACTATATAGTTACACATGTTATATTATTATGGTATCATATAAATTTGTACAAAATAATCAAAGAGCAGGTGATGACTTTTCAAGGAGGCAGCAGAAAATGGAGAGTGACTTTTGCCTCACAAGAGGGCTAAGCCTCTCACCTCACCTTCTGAAAGGAGAAAAATAGTGAACACATCCTTAGCGTAGAAGACAGTGGTCCCGAGGCCCTTGGACCACCAGCACCGGGGTGGCCGATGCTTGCGTGTGGGTATGATGTTGGCTCCACTACACTTATCGAAGGCAGGGCATGAAAGTACAGATGCTCTGGCATTGAGGAGGAGGGAGTGGTTGCCAGCGCATCTGCCAAGAGCAGTGAAGCGCGCCAGCTCAGTCAGGTGCCCTGCACTGTGTCCCCCCACTTGCTCCTGGCTGTGACCTTGAGTGCAGCCTTGGCATCTCTGAGTCTGATCTCCTTGTTTGAATGAAAGAGGTGGCAATAATCCTCACCTCACAGAGCCAACGTGGGGAAGATTCCATGAAGTACTTAAAATGCTTAGAGACACTTTATCAATAGTACTCAGCTCATTATTACCCTGGTGTTCTCTACTTTCACACGGACAGGGCTACAGGCCACCGGCCCAAGCACAGAGAAGAGCAACAAGATTTGTGGCAGTGGACTCTTGTCAGCCGCAGCTATCCAGTAATCCTTGCCCTCCTCTCTGCAACCGCGTCAGCAACAGGCAGATGGGTGGCTGCAGCCCCCTCACGCCATCAGATTGTAACTACTGATAAAGGCGATGTCATTCTAATGAGAAAAATTAGAATTTCCATCACATGCTAGCAAAATTTATATATTTTATGCCTCATTTTGTCATGTGTAGTCACATGTATAGTCATTACAAAGAAAAGGGCTTTCACACAATTACGTTTTAAGATAGCTCTCAAGGGTTACCAAATTTGTTTAACTTGACTAATCTACAAAAGCATCACTTGGGAAACTTTGAAAAAGTAGGCGTCTTTCGTCATCTCCTCCTACTAGACACTTTGATTCAACAGAACGACGTCGGACCCAGGAATTGGAATTTTTCAGAGGCTCCCTCTCCCTGGGAGGTTGTGCCTGTGCTCCATCAGGCCAGTCCCTGATGCAGACACCCTCCCCACCTGGCTGAGCCTGGCTGCTGCCTCAGTTACCCTTTCTGGCCCCACCCCATGAGGGCCGAGGGGCAGGAGAGAGGGTGATCAGTGTCTAATGGGCCACTGCTACTTCCTTAATCTCCAGAGTGCAGTCTTTTCTGGAAAGACACAGTTGAGGGGCTGGGGGCTGCTCAGTGGATACAGAGCTTGCCTAGCATGCATGTAAAAATTAGCTGAATGTGGTGGTACCCACTTATGATCCTAGTACTACAGAGGCTGTGAGTTTGAGGCCAGCCAGGGCTACACAGTAAATTTGGAACTCGCTTGGACTATACAATGAGACCTAGACCTTGAAAAAAAGAGAAAAGAGAGATGTGGCTGAGGAATCAAAGCCCATAGATTGCTGCTACGGCAGGGTTGCCCCATGGTTAGCTTTCTGAGGAGGCAATACCGGGGAGAGACTAAGAAAGCTTGAGTTCTGACTCTGCCGTGTTGGGGTGACTGGTAACTCCTACTTTCTAGCTTGTGTGAACGTTAAATGAGACAATGCATGTTAAAGGCCAACCGTGGTCTGTGGAGTTCCTGTTCTGGAGCTCCCACGCTGAACGTTATAGCTGTTCCCACATACAGTGCTTGGCTTTCTATGTGTGACTTTGGCCCAGAGATAGCTACTCTGTCATTACTTGCCATAGAAACTTGACTTCACAGGCCTCAAAACGTGACGACTTTTTTTTTTTAGACAGGGTCTTGCTCTGTAGTCTAGGCTGATCCTCAACTCACTCTATATTGTAGGCTGGACTTGAACTCATGGCAATCCTCCTGCCTCAGCCTCCTAAGTGCTGGGATTGCACGTGTATACTGCCATGCCCAGCTTATGTGGTGCTGGGGAATCAAACCCAGGGTCTTGTGCTTGTTAAGCAAGTGCCCTGACTGCTGTGCTGTTCCTCCAGCCTGTGACATAACAATTTTGCTGGCCTCCACAGTTGGCCAACTGATAATGAACCAACTCTGATCCCCAGCAGGGACTGACTCCCTTAACCTGGAGCCCACCTACCTGCCTACTCTTCCAACTATCGGGCAACCCCACTTTTTCCACTGCTCCCTAATCACTAGCCTACATGCCAGTTAAACAGCCTAATCCCCAACCCTCGCCTGGCAAGTCCAACCACAATGAATAAAAGCTCTCTTTACCCTATAGTCGGGGCCGGACACCTGGACTTTCTACCCAGATGGAAGGTCACGGGACAACAATCTTCAACCTCAAATCTTTTTGCTGCTGGTCCTGTTTTTTGTCTTGCCTGGGTCCTTCTTTGACCCCACATTAGCCAGGTAATAACAAGTGCTCAGCAAACTTGAGCATGAACTGACAGAAGCAGCTTTCACAGGCCCTGGGACAGCAGAAGAACCCTCCCTTCTGCACACACCAGCCTTTCCTGGGCCCCTCGAGGCCTTCCCTATGCTGGTTTTTAAAGTGTCTCTCCTTAGCTGAGACTATGTTTATGGCTGTTTTGCCAATATTTGTATATTTTCAGTTGTAAAAGGTGTTTGCTGTGTGACTACAAAGCATATTTAATTCTGAGACTTGGTAGCAGAGGTTACATGGATGCCCCAGGTAGATTGCCAGTTATCCAGCTTTCTCATATTTAATTAACTTATTGAGTAAGTATCCTCTGCCTCTGAGCGGCACAGCATCTCCTCAGCAGGCGGTTTTACGTCCAGAAGCTCGGGGCTGTAGAGGCCCGGCCAGCATTTCTGCAGTGAACTCCGTGGTTGGTCTGTGTGTGGGTGATGTGACACATTTGCAAGTTCAGATTTACCTCAGGGGAATATGAACAGGGCAAGCATAAAATGGGGGTCTGACTGGTGGGTGGCAGAGTGCAGAGCTGTGAGCACAGGAGCCTGCTGGGGAGCACCGAGGCGTCCCATGGCCGGCTGGGTGGGGAGCTGGGGTGAGAGTGGAGAGGAAGCTAGGAAACTCCACAGCAGCTGGATCACCACAGGCCTAGGGTCCTATATTAAGGAGTCTATTAGCTTTTGGCCTCCAGCTGATGGAGACTCACTGAACATGTTTTTTTCTTTCCATCCAGTCCAGTACAGGGTCAGCTTTGCGTTGTATAAGCTGACTCTGCCATTGGCTCTGTGCTTCTAGAATTTCAGTGTGCATGAGGACCACCCGGGGAGAGTGTGGTAATTGGTCCGGATGCAGTGGGTCTGGAGGGACGTGGATTCCCACCTGGGAGGCCAGTGCTGCCGCACTGTAGGAATTACTTTGGTTACTAAGTAGAGGACGGAAGACTTCAAGCTCAGTGTTCCTTGTGCTTCAGGGGCACTAGGACCACCTGGGCAAGTGGTTACACCCAGGTGATGGGCCTCACCCCCCAGGCTTCTGATACAATCACCTGGCTAGAGCCTCAACAAATCCTCCCATGGTGCTGAGGCAGCTGGCCCGAGGGCCACTCCCAGTGACTCTAACTTGGAGGACTGGGGAAAGTGGATAAGACCCCAGGAGAAGAGCCTGTTCTGGTGGCTACTGCAGTGGTTCTGTAGTGACAGGCTGAGGGTCTGAGCTAATATGGTGACACCAATAGAAAGAGAATACGATTTCACCACTAGGTGACCTCAGCAGGGCTTTGTGACTGAGTAGCTACAAGGAGAGAGAAGGAAGAATTAGGCACTCTGGCCTGAGGGGCCCAGGCACCGAGGCCTGGCCATCGAGGCCGTGGGTACAGCTGGAGGACCCAGCCTGGGGTCGGCAGTGATGCTGGGCTCCTTTCAGACACTCCGAGTGTGCCCAAGAGGGCCAACCTGCAGAGGAAGGAGGGCAGCAAGGGACAGGAGCATCTGCATATGGCACCAAACCAGCTAGTGCACGTATGTTTGAAGGCATGTAATAGCACCATGTGCTTCCTTCTTTCGAATGATAAGATGAAGCTGTTTGATCTTCTCTTTCCCTAGAAATGGGGCAAGAACTGTGATAACGTATGTAAAGCACATTAAACCCATAAACAAAAGAAACAGCTTATTACAGAATTTAGTCCTCTGACTTTTCCTTTCAGCTATCCGAAAGCACATGAGAACATAGCCCCTGTGTTCTGAGAAGTAAAATACCAGCAAGAACCAAGTGTGTTCACTGTCTCCTCATTCTCTTCCACACAGCACCCTAAGAGTTTATTTGATGAAATTTTAAAAATGCTTCAAATATCTCATTTGAAAAGTTAACATAAAGAAGTTTGTGTGACTCACCTAGATATCTGTTCAAGGTTTCATCAGGCAATGTGGCTAGAAAGTCACTGTCATCCTCCTTTGAGATACTTTTAAGTTTTTTCTTGGCTTTATGGTCTCTCAGTTTTTGCTTATTAATTTTTGCTTCCTTGTCAAGACTTTTCTTCAACTCCATTTGGGCCTGAAAATGATCAGATATAAATGGTTAATGTTCTCTCAAACTCTCTGGGCCAGAATAGATCGACAGATCAGCCACTTTGAAGGTGGTAGATCACCCATAGACACCTGTGGCTCTCTAACACAATTCAATTTCTTTTTCTCATCAGAAGGCATGCAAACTTTCTTTATTCTCAGGCTTATTAGGAGAAAAGGGAGAGTGCCCATAGTCCCTACAGTTATGGGATGGAAATTTCCTTGCCCAATTCTTATGTACATAGTATTTGGAGGTAGGCCCTTTAAGAGATGTTTGGGTTGTGCAGTCTCTACCTCTGTGGTAGACTAAAGTTATTACGGAGGCAGATGGGTTGTCACAAGCAAGGGCTATTGTTAAAGCAAGTTCAGCTGCCTCCGGTCTCTCGTTCTCCTGCTCTGCCACTCTCTTGCCGTGTGCTGTCCTCTGCAATAAGGCCCTCACCAGGTGCCAGCATGTTGGTCTTAGACTTCTTACCCTCCCGAATTGTGAGAAATAAATGTCTTTGTTGATTACTCAGTCTACGGTGTTCTCCTTGAGCAGCAGAATATGAGTGAAGACTAGGTCTTTTTTGTAAGACCATCCCATAGAGTGCAGTATAGATACAGGCCTAGGGGCAGTAAAGAGCAACTCTTTTTCCCACCCTTAACCCTTTTACTGAGCCAAAAAAAAAAAAAAAGTGTCTATCCCATTGTCCTACTGGAGCCAGCATGGCAGAGGAGCAACCTGTTTTGTTGCTGTTGTTGTTGTTGTTTGTTTTTAAAGAGAGACCCGAAGCACAGAAACACCCTGGAGAGGTCTGCCAACAGAGAAAAGATACAAGAGGGGCCCCCCAAGCCTTTCTATCTGCGGTAGTTGAATCTTTCGCTCCAGTGACTAATTGTAAAATGCCACATAACGACTAGACATGTTTTCTTGGGCTAAGGCAGTGATTATGTGGCATAAACTTGGTAAATATGACCTTCTTCTCATATTTACCTCTTGTCTTTTGCGGTTTATTTCCAGCATTTGCATCTTATGGAAATATTGTCTTTTCCCAGAAGTATACATTGAAGTTAGCATTTTCTTTTCTAGCTCCTGCTATAAAGAGAACACAGTCATTAGTGTGGAATGATTTGTTACTTACTGGCTTTGCAGTCTACAACCTTGAATCCTTCTTGGAACAGAGTGAGCTCTTACTCCATCATAATCTATTGTGATTCCTTACAATGATCACTGTGGACTGCTGCGCCCCTGAAAGTCCCTTGTATCACTGTCATGGCGTGCTGCTGTGTTAAATGTTTTGCAAACCGTGAATGCAAACGTCTTGACAATCTCACTTGGACAATATATCATGTCCTCTGCCCACAGATGCGTATTGCTCCCTCCCATTCTGGTTTGATGACGCCTCCCTCTCTCCTTGCTTCTTCTGCCTTTGGCTGGTTGGTTGGTTATGAGGTGCAAAAAGAGCCTCCGGCTCTAAGGAGTACTCTCTAGGGCCATTATGAGCCCTGGGGAGTGCAGCAGGGGGAAGGCTTGATGCGGACCATTAATGACTCTGATGGTCTCCCCAGCCATCAGAAACTCCTGAAGGACAGTACGGATGGTTATCATGGGGGAAACAGAGGCGAATATACTGTCATTTGTCACCTGCAGTCACAGGAAAGGGAAGGGATGAAGTGAATGATTTTATACTGCCCTGTGGGCAGCGCCCGTGTGAACCTCTGTGAACCTCGGGGACAGGCCCATCTCTGCGGGCTCTGTCAGCACCGCAGACCTGCCTCCACAGCTTTTACACCTCAGGGAGCCCCACAGCAGCATGCGGCTGGCTCTAAAAGGGATCAGCTCCCTCACAGCTTTCATTGGCGTGCACACACGTGTGTGTGTGTGTGTGTGTGTGTGTGTGTGTGTGTGTGTGTGTGTGTGTGTTGGAGGGTTCTACTCAGCAGAGCATTAAAAGAGGAGAGCAAGAAAAGGGTCCACAGAAGACCTTTTGCAGGATCACGCTTTGGTGATGTTGTTACAGGTAAGTCAGGAACAGCTTGTAGATAAGGTTCTCCTGCAAACTGAGAGCAAAGAGCAATATTTAAGCTGATGAAAGATAAGAGCCAAGTGGGACTTTTCACAGATTTGAAAACTTCTAGAATCACCAATTTCCATGCAAAATTCCTTTCTAAAAACATCTCCCTAGGTCTGTTTTCACAACAAAGCAGAAGGAGCTCTGAGCTCACCTTGGAGGAAAAAGGACTCGCCGGTTGGGGGCAGGCAGAGGAGACGACGGGGAGCTTTGGAAGGCTCTGACTGCAGAGGACTGAACTGTTCTTCAGCGCAGGAGGACATGAAAAGGCAGCTCCACCCCAATCCCACGCAGCTGCCCAGCTAACCACCCCCTGGGGTGACGCCGGAGCTCACCTTTGCTGTGTGCCCTGTCCTGGCTTCTTGTTGGCTCAGGAGCCTTTCCGAGGTAATTCCCTGAGCTGGGTCCATGGGCCAAAGCTTCTGGAAGTCCAACAGTGAGACCATTCAGCATTCCTCTTGCCACAAGATGATAAGACACAGAAGCCGACATCAAACTCTCTGAACCCTTTGCAAAAGGAAGTCTGACAGCATTGCAGTTGGATCTGTGAAGAGACTCAGACCCACTGGGGGTCTTCATTCTTCTATTGCACTCTTGCCAGTGACTCATTAACGGTAACATTGATCAGAGAGTTAAGAAACTTCACCATCCTTTTCAGTCTTCACCAGGGGACCATGTTCAAAGTTATCAAGTAGCAGAGGTATTAGGATATTAGAGATCAAAGAGGCACCAGGAGGTTTCTTTATTTCGCTCATGATAAGCCAACCAGCGGAGCTATTCCAGCCCATAGAGAAGCGACCTGTTTTTAAGATCTCCAGAGAGGCTCCCTCAGATTTCCCAGCAATTATCACTGATGACTGTGAGCCACACTTACTGTGCAACGTGCTAACAAATCGAGAAATGACTTTTCTAACATGGGGCTGGCGTTATGGGGGACATCCTGGTGGAGCTTCCAGGGGTCCCTAAGAAGGTGCAGCGATTCTTGCCTGTGGGTCTCAGCTAGCCCGTCTCGTCTCAGACGCCTTCATGCTCTACAAGCTAAGCATGGACAACCAGGCTTGGGAGATGACGCAAGGTGGGGGGTCCTGGGAAATTTACTGCTCACTCGGTGTGTGTTTGCTAAGTGTCTACTGCATGACAAGGCTGGGCTGCAAAGATCAACATAAAGGGAGCTTACAATCTACCAGCGACAGATGTCACTTTGCTGTGTGGTTATTTGGTTGATAAGTATTAACAATGATTAGTGCTTTGAAGAAAAAGCCTACAGAATAGGATGGTGGCAGTGTGTAATTGGAGGACCCAACCTTGAAAATGAGTGGGGGATGTTACGGGTGGGATCATCCTGCCTCCCACCCACTCATGTGTCAAAGTCTTAATCCCAGGACCTTAGAATATGACCTTATTTGGAAACAGGGCCATTGCAGATGTTATAGTTTAGACTGAAGTCTATTAAACTGTGAGAGGGAACCTAGTCTAATTTGAAGGTTTTCTCATAAAATGGTGAAATCTGAACACAGGTGCATGTACAGAGAAAACAGCACGTGGAGATGAAGGCTGAGAATGGGATGACACTTCTACAAGCCAAGGAGTAATGCCAGAGCTGGCCCGATCACCACTGGAGGCTAGAAGAGAGGACTGGAATGCATCGCCCTCACCGTCTCAGAAGGAACTGACCCTGAAGAAGACACCTCGGTCTCAGGCTTCCAGCCTGAGTTACAATGAATTCCTTTTGTTTAAGCCACACAGTGTGTGCACTTTGTTACAGGAGCCTTAGAAAACTATCAGGAGGGAGGAGGCCAAGCAGGCAGTCGAGAAAGCTTTCTGAAGAGCTCTTTTTTTTTTTTTTTTAAACAGGAGTTCTTAGGGGACCAAGGTGTAGGAGGCAGTGTTGACAGCATGTGCCATGCCCTGAGGTGGGAAGAGAGAGCATGTCTTGTGGAAGGAAATGAAAGAGGCCAGTTGGCCATCATTTGGAGTAAGGCGAGGAGCAGCTCAAAATGGGGCTGGAGGGCTGGGAGCATTGCACAGCAGTCAGAATGCTTGCGTAGCAAGCGCAAGGCCCTGGGTTCGGTTCCACAGCACCACATTAGCTGGGCATGGTGGTGCATGTCTGTAATCCTAGCACTCAGGAGGCAGAGGCAGGAGGATTCCCATAGTTGGAGGCCAGCCTGGGCAATGGAGTGAGTTTAGGATCAGCCTGGAGTACAGAGTGAGACTTTATCTCAAATAATAATAATCATAATAATTAATAATAATGAGGCTGGAGAGATCAGGCAAAGGTCAGGAATGCAGATTCTAAAGATTTGGCACTATTTTTGGTACTAAGTCTCGAGTCCAGGGCCTTCACACTGACCTACATCCTCAGTGCATTCTTTGCTTTTGATTTTGAGACAAGGTCTTGCTTAC
Source organism: Ctenodactylus gundi (assembly GCA_004027205.1). Taxonomy (NCBI): domain Eukaryota; kingdom Metazoa; phylum Chordata; class Mammalia; order Rodentia; family Ctenodactylidae; genus Ctenodactylus; species Ctenodactylus gundi. The sequence goes on along the minus strand of PVKB01000085.1, from coordinate 800,409 downwards.
TTGCAGCCAAGTTGCCTAGGATGAGCTTGAACTTACAGTCTTCCTCTTTCAGCCTCCCATAGAGCTGGCATTGCAGATCTGTGCCAGGGGGCCCAGCACTGGTTAGTCTCCTTAAGAGCAGTAGAAAATTACTGGCATGTATTCGATAAAGTAGTCACATGATTACCCTTGCTTTTAAAGGACAATCACTTTGGAAGCGGTGTGGAAACAAGATTACTGAAGATCAGTTATGGGTGAGGGAAGAACATCTAGGAGGACAAAGATGAGGACCTGGCACTCGTGGAGGAAAGCACGTAGGCTCTACAAATAACTCAGCTTGGCCGAATAAGATTTGCTACAGTGGATAAGGGGAGTGAAGTTTCTGAATGACTCCCCAGTGTAAATGATGCGTGAGGTTAATGGCTTCTTTAGCAGATCCTAAAGAAGACTTGCTTTGGGTGAGATAAATTTGGTTTGGCGCAGATTGAGTTGGAGATAGCTTTAAAACACACTGGAGTAGATACTGGAGTAGGGAATTGTATAGGTACAGAGAGCTTGAGTGGGGTCTGTGCTAGGGAGGCACAGTGAGGAATTATCCCTGGGTAGAGCGTGACTCTCCCAATGTCATGGACAAGGTCAAGAGTGAGGAGCAGAGCCAAAGACTGACGATGACCAACCCTGAAGACGGCTAAGGAGACTAAGAATGGGTGACTCAGGAAGAAGAAATCCAGCAAGACACCGAGCTGCAGCCAGCAGTGTGAGCATCACCCCCACTGTAGTCCAATATCAAGGCCAAATGACAATCTATTTCCGAACTGGTTTTCATTTCGATATGATCTGTTGTGTTGGCAAGGAGTAGACCTGGAAGCCAGCTCGGCTTCCAAGGCAACCAGGGTAAAGAGCAGGACCACGGAGAACAGAAGCTGAGCGTTCAGCGCCGGCGGTGCGGAGCACGACCTAGGTAGGTTCCCCACAGCTTCCCAGCCGTCCCGCCATCTGGTCTCTGCTCCTGAACGGACCTGTTCTGGGTGGAGCAGCCAGCAGATCTTCTGCTGGGTCAGCCCAGATGTGATTTGGCAAGGAGGGAAGATGGGGAAGGGCTCTGGGAGCAGGAGACAGGGAGGGCGAGAAACAATTCTTTATGTGCTGGTTCTCTAGATCCCATCCTTGGCTCTGCTGAGGATGTGGTCTCCTAACAAAACGTGACAAAGGTACAACACGAGGTGACCCATACCAGTAGGAGAAGTTTGACTCTGTGGGACATAGAGATGCCAGGCAAATGGACCTCAGGAGGCAGCAGCTGACTGAGAAGGAACGCTGAAAGCAAAGCTGAAGCAGAGGAGAAGGGACACCACCGGGCGGGAGCCGTCCAGGCACCCACGGGGCGGGGGCTGTCCATTCAGACACCTACGGGACGAAGCATCAGTAACACTGGGAGGTGGAGGGGGGTGGTTCTGGAGGTTGGGAGAGCAAAGACTTAGGGTTGTTGTTGTTGTTTTTGTTTTGGTGCAGGGATCAAGCCGAAGGCCTTCACACTGGGCTACTTTTCCAGTCCATTTTTTTTTTTAAGTTTTAATTTTGCATACTGGGTCTTGCTAAGTCACTAAATTACCCAGGCTGGGAGTGGACTTGCTGTCTTTGGACTTGCCTCCGCCTCCCACGTTGCCAGGATCACAGGCCTGTGCCATTGGCTCAGCCCAGGGAAGTGCGTTTGCCATCCATAGCGTAGGGTTTGCTCTTTCTAAGTAAACCCAGGCAGCCTTGCAGGCGTGTGGGCACACCATGCCTATACTGCTCTATCCTCTGTACATCCTGAGCAGAGGTGGGAGGATTCCCCTGTTAGGCGGTTAACCACTTGCCCAAGTGAGCGTAGCTAGGAAGCAGCATCTCCAGGACCCAAGTGAGGTATTTTGGGTTCCAGACTTCCAAACCTCTTCCTTCTTGTACTATTTTTTTCTCCAAAATGGTTCAGTATCAGAATTTTCTGGAATTGAAAAAGATATTTCTGGGAAATTCACTGGAGATTGAGATTGGACAGTTCTAAAATAGGGTGTATGTATTCTGCAAAACTCTCGGGCATTCTGATTATCACCCCCCCGTCCCCTCCCCCGTTGAGGTCTGTTGGGGCCTCTACACTATCTTTTCTTTTCTTTCTTTCTTTTCTTTCTTTCTTTCTTTTTTTTTTTTTTGAGTGCAGGCTGCCCTTGGGCTCAATCTTCCTGCCTCAGCCTCCCAAGTACTGGGATTACAGGTGTGCGCCACCACACGTGGCTTCATGTGGTGCTGGTAAATCAAACCCAGGGCCTTGTGTGCTTGCTAGGCAAGTGCTTTAACCACGGTGTCGTCCCTCCAGTCCCACACTATCTGAGCGAGTAAAGAAACTACTTCCAGTTGGATCATGAAAGATGTGTTTGTGGATTATGTTTAGGAAAGGGGCTGAAGGAATGGCTCAGCGGTTAAAGGGCTTGCCTAGCAAGTGCTAAGTCAAGCGCTAAGTACCCGAGTTCGATTCCCCAGCACCACATAAGCCGGGTGTGGTGGCGCGCCTGTAACCCCAGCACTCAGGAGGCTGAGCAAGAGGATTGCTGTGAGTCCAAGGCCGGCCTGGGTGCCATAGTGGGTTCAGGACCAGCATGGACTACAGAGAGAGACCCCGTCTCAAAAAAAATAAAAAATAAAAAAGACAAGGGGCTGTGGCTGGTTGGGAGTTGGGGCTGAGAGTGAGAGAGTGGGTGGAGATGGGGAAGGGAAGTGCAGATGGTCGCGATGCGAGGTGTGTGTGCACCAACTCCTCACATTGAATGTAATTATTATGTATCACAAATCCACAGTCATAAAGGAATAATTTGGGGAGAAAAGAAAACTGACTCTAAAGAAGCTAAGATATCTTGCTCATTTAAAATGATCCATCTATAAACTCCATTTGCTTTGGTGATAGGGAGATATGAGCAGTCTCCCAGCCCTTCCTTCTATTCTCAGTCTTCCTATTTAAATTCACAGTTCTGATAAGTGACAGATGTCTTCAAGGACTCTCCAGGCAAATAAATACTTCTTCCTAGGCTTTGAGAAGAACCCGCAGAATCACATTATTCCTCCACAGAGCCACTAGATGGCAGCAACTGACATTGCAAATAGAAGCTGGCCTTGGAAGCGGCCTTAGAAACAGAAAACTTGTTAGAAAAATTGGCTTCATCTAAATAAAGAAGTCAAATGACGTTGCCTCCAAATTCTTGGCCCATGCTTCCCTGCCTGGGAAGTAAGATCTTCATAGGGAACTCATTGAAAGGAATTACTAGAGAATTGGTAGAATGACACCTTTTCTTGTTTTATAATACTAAGCAAAGTATTATTTGTCTGAAGACTTATAGATTAACTTGGCTTCTCAAATAAAACAAATAGTAGGCATAACCAGTTGGGAAGTCTTCTAGGAGACTGAGGATCAAAGTCCGCAGTCACTGCAATAGACACTAACCTGAGATCGTTCTTCTGATGACTGGTAAGAAGAGGAAAATGGGTTGGACCAACTCAAAGAAAATCTATAATTTGGCTGTACCATGACTTAAGAATGTATTTTCTTAAGGTCTTGGGAAGCAGAGAAAAGGGTTCATGAGGAGCCATAGGCCAACGAGGGATTTCTAAAAAAACAACAAATGTTGTGAAATTGTCGGGAGAAAGAAACCCTCCTATGTTGCTGGTGGGACTGTGAACTGGTATAACCACTGTGGAAAGCAGAATGGAAATTCCTTTAAAAACTGAAAATAGATATTCCATTTGATCCGGCTATATCTTCTGGATATCTTCCGAAAAGAATTAAAGTCATCATACAAGAGTGAAACGTGCATACGCATGTTTACGGCAGCACAATTTATATAGTCAAAGAAGCCAATATGTCCATATGCTAGGAATGCACAGGTGGTCAACATCATAAAATTTATAATATATTGACTAGTTAAAAAGAAAATTTATAGGACTATTTTGATAGATGATGAAAAATCAATACAATTTAACACTTAGCCCTGAGAAAAGACCTTAGCACCAAGGAATACAGGGAATGTCAACCATTTAAATGAACAGTGTTGTACCAGAGACTTTCCACTTTTTCCCTCCAGATCCATGTGCTACACTCCTGCCGAGAAGGACTGAGCTGACTTTCCACTGGACCCAGGCACCCGGAGCCCCAGATGGAGAGCTAAGGGAAAAGGACCGTGAGGGTCTGGCTTCCGCCTTGCAAGCTCCCCTCGGGTGATTGTGTCCCTCCATGAAAGGTCACTGCTCCCCTTGAAGCAGCTTCCTCCACCCAACTGCTCATTCTGGGCTCAAGAAATCTCTCCCAGTACCTTGGCCTGGAGGTGCTTATCCCTCAGCTGGCACTGGTGGCTCTTGCAGTATCTTTTGTGGTTTCCCTAACTTCACCTTCTGTGCATACACCCATGTAAAGAAAGCTTACCTAAATTATTGTAACTTGAATGTGCCATGAGTTTCCTTTTGGATCTTTGATTGGTACCAGTGCCTGTCAAAATCCTGTTATAAATATTTCACAGGCTCACAATCCTTTACCTGAAGTGCTTGGGTCCAGAAGTGTTCTTTTTTTTTTCAAATTTGGGGATATTTGCATATACATAATGAGGTATCCTGGGGATGGGACTCAAATTTAAACACAAAACTTATTTGTTTCATACCCTTCCTATGCACATAGCCTGGAGGTACTTTTATGTAATATTTTTATTGCATCTGTATTTTGGCAGCAAACTATTCTATGAGATCAATTATGGAATTTTCCATGGTATCATGTTGTTGTTCAAAAAGTTTTGGATTTTGAACATTTTTGGATTTCAGATTTTTGGATGAGAGGTCCTCAGCCTATACCTAGTTCTAGAGCTGGTCCCACTAACACCACAGATAAGACAAAGGCGCCCGTTACGAATGCTTGTACTCAACACTTCAAGGAAAGTCTTAGTCAGTGTGAGAAGTCACTAAACCAAGGAATCAGAACTAGAAATAAGAGGAAAATGTTCTCATGATATTGTCTATACCAAAATCTAGGTGACTCTATATATATATATTTAGGGTTGCCAAAGTAACATCAATACAGAAGTGGAAGGTGAAATTCAATATACAAAAAAAATCGATAGCTTTAGTAGTCAAAATAATAATCCTTTAGAAAATCAAATAGGAAAAACCCTTTATGGTATTTGTTGGTCACTTACATATGTGAACTTAGTTAGGCTGTGGTCTTCAGTTAGTTTCTAGATAACCTAACCTAGACGGCACTGTGAACATATTCTGTAGATGTGTTTATAGCCCATTGTCAGTTGAATTTAAGTAAAACGTTTGATATGTTAAATGAAAATTGGTGTGCTGGGGAAAAGACAATTCCATGAAGGGTCAGAAGACTCAAGGGAGGTGGGACAAGGATTTCTAGTCAAGGCAGGCCTTGTGGAGACTGTGACATTCCAACAAGTCTTGGAGATGAGGAGTTAGCCAAGCAGTTGCCCGGGGAAGCACCATGTGTGTGAGGAAACTTCCAATTTAGGCTGACTTTGAGACAGTTGGATGAGAAAGTGATCAAGAGGAGGCCCAGCTGAGGAACAAGTTCTGCGTCTGGGCAGGTGCAAGTGATTCACAGTTTACTGACAGAAGCACTGGGATCTTCTCAGCCCCAAGGTGGGGAACCTTAGCCAGTGACCTGACCTACACTGAGGGGTAGATGTTTAGGAAGTGGAGAGTGCCAAATGTGCAGCTCAAATTATTTAGGATGCAATTAGATTTGGTTTAATAATTAAAAATACTTTTAGAATTTTCTTTGGCACAGATCAGGCTATTAATTAGCCTGTCATGGGAACCCAGCATTTATTATTCTCTCAAAAACCCATTTGTGGTGGAAAATGTGCTGAGCCTCATTTGTAAAGATAATTATAGTTGATATCTTTGGGAGTGTCTGCCAAATTCCTAGTGATTTCCCTTTTCTTGGAAGCTGACTCCAGAACTTACAGGGTGACTTCTCCACCCACGCTTCCACTGCAAAAGAACATCCTCTGGTCATCGGATCAGAGCCGGGATGGTGAGGAAAGCCAAGCCAATAAGATCGTTTGCCCAGGAATTTGGAATTGGAGCAAAGAGGGTTAGGCCAATCTGTCCATTTGATGGGAACTCTCAGGGGACATCTCAGGGTGACTCATCAAATGGAACTGATTAAAGCAAACATTTGTTAAAGAGCTTAGAGGATACACTTAAGGGAGTTGTCTCCTTCAGATTCCAGTGCAAAATTCTTCCAACTGTCTCCCAGTTTTGGTTCTATAAGACAATTAACCAATTGGTTGCTTCAGCTAGTCAACTGGACTTTTCTTTTTTTTGAGACAGGGTCTCACTTAAAGCTAGTTCTGAACTCACTGTGTTGCCCAGGTCTCCAACTCTTGGCAATTCTCCTGCCTCAGGCTCCCAAGTGATGGGATTACAGGTGTGCATCACATAGCTGGCTAATTCTTATATGGTACTAAGTAATCAAACTGGGTTTTGCACAAACTAGGCAACTGCACTAACCACTGAGCTATGAGCTCAGCTCAACTCGACTTCTAATACAGGAAGATCCCATGTATGTAGCAGTAGACAGTGAGCGTTTCCCCCAGCAGAAATGATTGTCATCCATTCACCTGCTCATTCATTCATTTGCAAACTTGTGAGTACAACGTGATTGAAGATTGACTAAGACATAATTTTTGTACCCAAATCATTTGTCTTGATTCTTCATTTTGAATATGTTAGTGTGGAGAGTATGGTTATCAGACTCTGAAATGTCAGAATTCTCTATGTGAGGTTGGTGTTTGGGAAAACCAAAGCTTAGCTCTAGTTTATTTCGTACTGATAGATATTAAAAATACTTTGTAAATGAAAGAGTGCTACACAAATATTTTTCATTGGGTGTAGCAGTTTCTCCTGTTTGAGTTAATCAGCTTGTAGCATTCATGGGGACATGTATTACATATATACCTATTTGAAAGGAAACATTTCATTTAGGAATAAAATGAAATTTAAACTTGCTGAGTTTAGCAGAGAGATCATCAAAAATTTTAAATTAGGTATCATTTTATTATATTTATACTTTATTTTTTGAACTAAACAATATTTCTGAAGTTTCTAATATTTCAAGATAAGATACGCCTTTGGAACAAAAAGATAAAATCACCTCAAATAATAATTTTGAGGTTCAAGAGAAGACGAGTAACTGAAACAGAACTAATCCTCAATAAATGAGCTCTATACACGGGGGATTGGCCCAGGTGTGTGGGTGAATTGTGTAGCAGGTGGGCCCTGCTGGCACTTCCCTTTCTCAAATGTCACTGAGGGATCCTGCTCGCAAGACAGCCCCACACTGTCCTTCTATATAATGGTGTTTTTCAAGGACCCCCTGCAGTCTTTCCCTTTGTAAATCCAGACGTAAAATTTTTAGCTTTCTAAAGGGAATCCATTAGATATTTGTTAAGGTGAGTGCATTTACAGTTCTTGCTTTGTTGCCTTGGAATTCAAAGCCCCTGACTGCAACACCAAATTAACAGCGAGGATCACAGGAGGTTAGAGACAGAAAGCTGGTAGAGAGGCCGGGGCTGATAGGTAGGAGTGGAGATAATCGGGATTTAGCCTTTGGGCGTCACTGGGGAAGTTGCTTAACTCTCTGGACCACGTGTATAAAACAAAGGGAAGGTTTTCCTTCTCACAGGGACTAAGAGGATTAAATGGATGATATAAATCAAGTTGCCTAGTGACTTCCCCACAGTTATCTCTCAAATCAATGATAGGTTCAGATCCCTTAGGTTCCCATTTTCTTGTCCTTGCTCCTCGCATCTTTTTGTGGATCATAAAAACGAAATTACTAAAGGAAATCCTCAGTACTATCGTCTTTGCAACTGGCAACATTTTAGACAACATTTTCATTAACGGCTTATCCAATATCCCTCTCTTATGACTATAAATCCAAGAAATTCCTCAGGAAGCCTTTTAAAGTCGTCTTACTTGAAGTCTTCGGGGTGGATGCCTTTTAATAATACTTGTTTCTCCATGTTCCAATGGGATGTCGAAATACATGGCCATGGATGCTAGAAGAATTGGGGAAGAAATAAACACAGACCACTAAAATAATTTGCCATTAAATTAGGCAATTAGGCTGATCATTATGTATTAAACTTTTTTAAAAACACAATTTTGTTCCTTTTCAGTTTTGTATGTCTAACCTATAGGTTGAATGTGGAGATGAAACACATAACCCCTTGGTCCCGACATGAATGCAAATGATAGAATTTTAGCCTAATTTCTCTTTTCCACATTCTCTCCCAGGGTTATTATTAAGAGAAAGACATGTCGAAATTATCACTATATTCGCTATAACCACAGGATTTAGTGTGGAGAATAAAAACAATAACTTTAATTCAATGAAATCTCCTTTTACAATGCCGGAAATGAGAAAAGTAGCTCTAAGAAATGAAAATCTGTCTTTTCAGAGAGAATTGAGAATAGATGGACACACGACCGGACTGCAGGAAGAGCAAGGAGGAAATGACGCAGCAGCGTGCAGCTGCGGCACGCAGGGGGGCGCGGTGGGCGGTACCGTGAACGCTCACGGGAAACGCCTCCACGTTGCCACTGCGAGACGACAGACCAATACTCCTTTCTGATCACAGGCAGGAGTACCTTCGTTAGGAACGGGGAAGGAACAGAGCCATTCCGGTTGAGTGTTTGAGCTGTCCTCCCCTAGGGCTCTTGGAACTGCTACTGTGACCAGGCTGTACGGGTGACGTCCTTCCCTTCCTAGCAGCCTGAAGACGCTCGAATTTCCAGACTGTTAGGAACCTGGTCTATGGGTTGGATTCCACTTGGCTTTTTTTTTCGCCTCCCCACTTGCACCGGCCACCATAGAAGGAGTTAAACCCAGGGCCTCTGCGCTGAGCTGCAATCACCAGTCCTTTTTAATTTTTTTATTTTAGGCAGTCTCCCTAAGTTGCCCAGGCTAGACTCAAACTTGAAATTCTCCTGCTTCAGCCTCCCAGAGTGCTGGAATTACAGCCCTGTGCCACCACAACACCCTCTTTGCAGTTTGAATGGAAACATTCCCGGGTAATTATGAGTCTGTGTTCTTAAGACATTTGAAGCCCACATTAAGGATTTTGCTATCTTTTGATGGGATGGAAACTGTCATTTTTTTTTTTTTTTCCAAATGATCTCAGCACATCAAATAGGCAGGAACAACAAAACACTGAGTTTAAACAAGGAAATATTTTTGGCAAGGCTTTAAAAAATTATTTGTATTCTATAATTTGAGTGCTAGCATCTGATGATTTAGTTAGATTCTTCCAGGAATCTGTGTTGGGCAGTTATTTTACCTTTGGTTTTAGGTGAAGAAAATTGGTGAACCAATTTGCCCAAGATTATGTGATTTGATAGCTAGTGGGGCTAGAGTTCGGACATGGACCTCTTAGCTGGCCAGATAGCACAGGCCTGTAATCATGGCACTGTGGGAGGCAGAGGCGGGAGGATTGCAACTTTAACAGTGCTGGGCAATTTAGCAACTTGGCAAGACTCTGTGTTGACAGAAAAAAAAAAAAGGGCTAAGGATGTAATCAGTTCAAAGGCCTAGGGCTGGACCCACCGTAACTCCCTCCAAAGAAAAGAATATGGCCCCCTTAAAAAAATAGTCTTCAGCACTCCCATCATTTCTATGTTACTTATAATTAATATGATCTTGGTTTTCAAAAATAATTTTCTTGCTGGGAATCTAAAGCACTAAAATTAGCTTTCAAACCAGGCCTGGGAGCTCAAATCAGCAATCCCAACACATTGGTAGACTGTGGCAGGAGGATCCCAAGTTCAAACTCAGCCTGTGCAATTTAGCAATTTAGTGAGACATTGTCTCAAGTGAACAATAAAAACGGGCTGGAGTTGTACTTCAGAGCAAAGGCCCTGTGCTGAATTTCCGGTAACACACACACACACACACACACACACACACACACACACACACGCTCATACACAGAGTCATTCAGCTTTCTCCACCCAGTTACAAAAATCTTAAACCTCTGGGTAGGAGATTTGGATAAAAAAGGAGTTCTTCAATGAAACTAAGAGGAAAATTTCATTCATGTGCTTAAGAAATTGAAGGGTATTTTTAAAAAGGCAATATTAGAAGCAGTGAAGGTTGACACTTGTACAGAAGTAGCCATAAGAATTATTTTGGGCAAGATCTACTAGGCACCAAAAAAGGATGTGGAGCATTATGACTCACTCTCCCAGTAGGGAGGACTTCTGTATTGATCCAGAATGTGAAAAGATAAGCACACGATGCGCATATGTGTATATTATAAACATACATTTCTCTTCCCAAATTAAAATGTACATTTAATTATAGTTGTGGTCATTATAAAACATTTCATGTCTTATAAAATATCCCATGATAACTTTTTAGCCACTTCAAGCTCAGAGCTCCCAGTCTTAATGGGGAGAAACTCTTGGGTTTGTTCTGCGGAGGAGAAATGTGGGGCTGGGAAGAGGTGACTACCCCCCTTATCTGTACCACAGTAAATCATTCTGTTTGGGGGTGGTTTCAAAATTCACGTTTGAGTGGACTCACTCCCAAAATGCTCCCTTCAAAACTTTAAAGACTCAGGTGGGAAGAATAGCATGGCGATTAGAGTGTTTGCCTGCCCAGTACAAAGCCCTGAGTTTGGTTCCCCTGCACCACATAAGCTAGCATGGTGGTAAAAGCTTGTAGTCCAAGCACTGGGTTCCTGAGCCTGGAAATTTGCATGACTTCAAGGCCAGCCTGGGCTACACTGTGAGTTCAGACCCACCTGGACTGCAGAACAAGGCACTGTCTCACAAAACTAACAAGTGAATGAACAAAAACAAAACAACCCACTCGAAGGCTCATGTGTGGTATTGGTTTAACTGAAATGTGTTTGCTATCGTTACCACACCAGTGTCTATATAATTTTCCTGGTCTGGTAAAATTAGGTGTAAACATGGAAATGAAGTCAGCTAAATTGCAATGAAGTGATTTTTCTTCTCATCCTGAGTGGTGAAAGGCCCTGCGTACATACCAGAATACTTTGCATTGGCAAACATTCCAGCTCCACTGACAGCTGTTCCCCTACGTACTGGTAAATCAGAGACAGTTGGGTAGACCTAACAATAGCTCTCCTTGGTCCACATACACACATGTCGTGTGAGGTTCTATGTTTACCTGCAGAGTATCTTCCATACCGGCTTTCTCGCAGAGGCGGCAGCCATCCTTCCAAAGCTTTTGTCCGGTCCTGCCCCCTTGGGAAGGGATATGAACTCTGTTCTTCCAGGTTCTGATGAAAGGCCAGGTCCAGAGGGTCAGCCGAGGGCATCTCTGCTTCTTTGTTTGGCAAAGGTGCTACTTTGGTCACCCTAGGGTGAGCCTTGGAGTAGCTCAGGCCCATTTCCTGTGAAAGAAATTCAAAGACCAGAATGGAGGTGGCTTGAGGGCCCTTTAATTAAGGCATTTTAGAAGTTCTACCCTCGCTCTCCTTCCCCTTATGACATCTCTCTAGCTGTAAGGCACTACCCACGAAGCCCTCTGGTCACTTCCTGGGGAGCCCGGTTTCCCTGGAAACTTCCCTGCAACTCTAACTTTGTCATTCCAGACCCAAAGAATCCAGTTAAACATTGACTTGGCTATGCTTTCTGAAAAGCTTAGTGGCCGGAATGAAAACCACCGTTGATCATTAAACCCTACTAACAGAGCAGTAGAGCAGAGGCTGAGAGAATCTTAAATTTGACCCTTCCGTTGCAGGTACCATCCTAAGAACCAGCAACTGGCAGCAGCTGCGTCTTTCAGAACAAGGAGTGCATGCTAGTTATAGGGGACATTGTTATTCAACTTTAATTAGAGAATATGTCTTCCAAATAGGAAAAGGACAGCAGAGTGGCTAAAGCTTCGTTCGATTTTTCTGTCAATGATTTGAGTTGTCTTTGGAGGGCGTGAGTACACTGTGGGAGGGCAGAGGGACAGAGATAAAAGGAAAGTTTTCCCTTTGGGAGGAGGGAACAAATGTAGTGAATAAATGCTCCAAATATAAATTGCTCTAAAAGATATTCTATCTCCCATGCTTGTAAAAAGCTAGAAAAACAAATAAAAGACTGGAAATAAATGTGCCAGAATGTTGAATCATGATTTTTGAATAGTGAGATTTTGGGTGATTTCTTTTTATTTTTATACTTAAAAACAGATCTTGCTTTAAAGTTCTAATTGGGTGTTGAAGGCACAGCTTAGTGGTTAAAGTGCTTGCCCAGCAAGTGCAAGGCCCTGGGTTCTGTTCCCTGGCACCACATAAAGGTCCTCTGGGTGTGGTGGTGCACACTTATAATCTCAGCACTTAGGAGACTGAGGCAGGAGAACTGCCATGCGTTTGAGGCCAGCCTAGGATTCGTAGTGAGTTCAGCACCAGCCTGGAATACAGAGTGAGATGTTGTTTAAAAAAAAAAATTCCGATCATTCATGACGACACTTTACATAACTTTTTATCATATCTTCATAGATACATTTGAAAATGTATTTGTCAGCCAGGTGTGGTAGCATATGCCTCTTAAGCCTAGCACTCTGGGAAGGTGAGGTAGGTCTCTCCTCAGATCATTTAATTTCCTGATTTGTAAACTGGAGTTAATAATGATACTCATGAGGAATGAATTATTTGATTTCATTTAAAGCTCTTAGGATAGAGGCTGGCATGTGGTAAACTCACAGTAAATGTTAGTACCTTAGTTACTTTCTCATCGCTGGGACACAATACCCAACACCCACAATGTAGGAGAGGAAAGGTTTATTTTAACTTACATTTTTAGGAGGTCTCATCCCATCTGTGGGTGAGAGGCAATGGCAGGAAGGGTCTGGTGGAGAACAGGTGGTCATGGTATCCCAAGAGGAAGGATCAGGCTAGGCAGAAATCTGGACAAGAGCATGTGCCCTCAAGCCACACCCTCGGTGATCCACCACACCCTCGGGAGCCAGCCCTTCCCATAACAGCGGGGGAAGTCCATGGATAATCCATAACATCAAAATACACGGGGCCTTGGGGGCACTCCACATCCAAACCGTTACAGTTACTATCTTCTTTTCGCTGAGAAAGTATTGCTATATGCTTGCATATTCATGAAATAGTGCTTATTGCTTCTTAGTCGAAATTCATTAAAATACACACATTCTTTTCTGAATATTCCTGTCTACACTACATATAGAAAAAGATCCGTGAGGACAAAGGAGGCTGTTAATCGTGTCTATTTTAATGAAAAATTAACAACACATAGGGCCATCTTTTAAAAAATCTTCATAAGCTGTAAGATTCTTTATTAAAATCACAGCAATTTTTAAGTTTTTTAAGGAGAAAATGAGACGTTAATCTCACCTGCAGAGTTACATTATAACATGTTAGGAAGGAAGAGCAAAGAAAGCAAAGAATGTGTCTTCCTTCCTTCCTTCCTTCCTTCCTTTCATCCTATACTTCCCTTCCCTTCCCTTCCCTTCCCTTCCCTTCCCTTCCCTTCCCTTCCCTTCCCTTCCCTTCCCCTTCCCCTTCCTTCCTTCCCTTTTTTCTGTACTGAAGATTGAAACCAAGACCTCTGAGTCTGGGGTGGGTGTATACCAGTGGTTAAAGCACTTGCCTAGGGTGCACATGACCCTGCTTTCCATCCCCCGTCACCACATAAAAATTACCCAGGGATGGTGTACACCCCTCTAATATCAGAATTCAGGATGCTGAGGCAGGGGGGTTGTGATGAGTTTGAAGTTACCCTGGGCTATCTAGTGAGTTTAGGACTAAGGACTAAGCAGAGTTGCTTAATGCCTCTGTATATTACCGAGTATTCAGTCTTAAAAATAAACAACCTCATATTAACAAACGACTTTCTTTTTAAAAGTGGGTTATAGGTAATCACATTTAGGTGTTTCTATAGTTGCTCCTCGGTACCTTCAGGAGGATTGTTACAAGGACCCAAACCTGTGAATGCATGAGTCCCTTATATATAACAGCATAGTCTTTGTAAATTAGTCTTTCTTTCTTCATTTCTTTCTTTCTTTCTTTCTTTCTTTTCTTCTTTCTTTTCTTTTCTTTTCTTTTCTTTTCTTTTCTTTTCTTTTCTTTCCAGATGTAATATATACATGCACAAAATACCCAAGCTCAATGTAACCATTGTGTATCACATATATATACTAATAAAAAATGGGAGGAAAAAAGACCCAGCTTTAAAGAATATCAAAGAATAGAGAAAGGAAAAAGAAAAGAGTTTTCTGTTGTTGTTACGTTAGTGTTCTTACCAGGGAAGGGGAGTACAGAAAGATGATTAGCAACGGAAATGATCAGCATCAAGAGACGATGTGGAAACAAAAGCCGATTGAGCTTGGGAAGACACCAGGTGAGGAAGTGGCTGAGTCCTGACAGAGCTTCAGAGTAGGGCAGGAGGCCCAAGAGGCACTACTGTAGGGTATTAGTCTCATAGCAGGTGCTGGAGAAGATGGACTCTAGTGAAATCTATGACACCAGTGCACTGGAATAAGGAAAAAAGGCAGCTGGGATCAGATTCTGACAAGTCAAGGTCACAGCAGGAGCCAAGAGTGGGTGAGTCCACCCAGGTTCCTGTACCCCCAAAAGCAGGGATTGGAGATTCCAATAGATAGATACTGACTGTTTAAGAGCTACAGGTATAAAGCTCAGAGATCCAGACACGAGGAAACCATGTGACGTTTATCCTGAGTTTGACTGACTTCACTAAGCTTGATGGTCTCACGTTGCATCTATTTATCTACAAAAGTCTCCAACCTATGTGTAGTACTCCATTGTGTACATGCACCACAATTTATGTATCCATTGGTCCGTTGATGGATATTCGATGTCTTCCACAATTTAGCTATTGTTAAGGTCTTGCTCTGTAGCCCACATCTTGCTGTTCTTTTAAAGCACTTACCTCTTCAATATTTACTTATTGCTGAAAGACTCCAATACAGCTTATTTCTAAGTCTACCTAGCCAGCCTCCATCCTTATCTGTGATCCATCAATGCATTTTCAGTTGTCTCCATAACATCTCCATTTGGATGGTTCCAATCACTTCAATTTCAATATGCCTAAACTCACAAAACCATCTGCTTCCACCCCAGCCCATCTGTTCTCTTTCTACGTTTCCCTGTCTCTATAAATGACACCATATTTTCCTAATCACCCAGGCTGGAAATCTTGGAATGATATCTGATTTGTTTATTTCTTCATCTCTTTTATACAACCTATCTCTGACTCCTGCTGACTTTTTGTCTTTAAAAGTAATATTGTGGGAGACTTCTGGTTGAAAAACGAATCGCTTACATGCATTTGTCTTTGCCTCTTTCTGAAACGTTGCTGAGAGGGTGGTAAAGGTATGTTTCTAAAAGCAAAAAGTTAAGCTAGGAGAGGAAAGTGGAAAGGAAAGTAGGTGGATGAATAACAATTGATTTAGCAAACCGGAAAGAGTTGGGCTATAAGCCAAAAGCACAGAGACCCTGGGAGCATCCCAAATTTTTAATCTCTAAACAACTCAACGGCCCGGAGCTTAGAGTTACCTCGGGACATTGAAAATGTGTTTGGTGGGGAGGCTAAAAAGGAAGATACTCCGAATGTTTTTCTGAGGCAAGTAGAGCTGTAACGGCCCTTCATTCGTGTTCCATTCCAGAAAGAGATTAGAGGTGTATTTTCTGGAACCGTGGCTTTCAGGACTGGGAATGCCCATAACTTTTGCAGATGGTACTGTCTAATATGGACGACTGGCGAGAAGTTTATGTTCTGAGTGTTAGGATCTATGGTCACCTTGTCTTTCCAACACTTGGAACTCAAGCTTCTCCAAGGCAGGAAATGAAAGATATCTCTCTGAGGACTGAACTAGAGACGCTGGCACCACAGGTGCTCTAGTGAAAGGGTGAGTCATCTTCCAAGAAAGTTCATAGGCCCCATCACTTTTTTTTTCAACTCAAAACAACAGGAATTTATTGTCTTACAGTCCTAGAGACAAATGTCTATTTTTAGCTTAGATCTAAAATGCCTTCCTGCAAAGTCTCATGTGTTCAGAGGTGAGGCTTTTGGAAAGTGGTAGGACCACAAGGGCTCTCACTTCGTCAGCAGGTTACTTCACTGGTAGACCATAATTTAATAGCATTTTTGGAGAGTAATGGAAACAGGATGTGAGGCCTTGTTGGAGGAAGTGAGTTACGGAAGTGCGGCCTTGGGGACTATGTCTTGTTCCTGGCCCCTTCCTCTCAGGCTATTTCTCATTCTTTCTGCATCCCGGCTTCTATGATGTGAGTAGTCTGGCCACAGCTGTTTCTGCTGTTCCCCAGGCCTCAAAACCATGGAACCAACTGACCGCGACTGAGACTTCTGAAACTGTGAGCCAAAATTAGTCTTTTCTCCTTGAAGTTACTATATTCAAGCGTTCGATCACAGTGATGAAAAGATGATGAACACGATGAGTAAAGTCAAGATGGCATCCGGCTCAGGTTCTCTCATAAGTCTCTTCTTTTCACTGTACAAACAGATTTGGAAGGATCAGCAGACTTGTGAGGAAAGCCTTCAATATGAAAGACAAACTAGCACTCAATCTCGTAAAGGGATCAGAAACCATGCAGGGAGAAGAAAAGTGGGGGAAAACCCACAGCTTTGTATTATGGAATGTTTTCTACCCAACAAATAAGAATACAGAAAAACAAAAGAGCTTTTGGAAATTAAAAATAGAGCAAAATTTAAAATTTCAATAGAAATTTTACAAAATAGACATCTAAAAAACAAGAAGAAGAAAAACTAAGATGAAAAATAAGGAAATTCTAAAGGGAGAGGCAGCAAAAGTAGAGGGGGAGACACTATCAAAGAAAACACTGGCAAAAAATTTCCTAGAACTGTAGAACCCATGGCGACATGGGTTGCCAGACTGACAGGGCCCACTAAGTGCCTCAAAAATGAATGCGCAAAGTCTATTCATCTTCAAATTTCAAGCACATGGGATAACAGAAGACCTGAAATTCTTTTGAAGAGAAAACTTTTACAGAGAGTAAAAATTAGGGGGGCATCAAACCTCACTATGGAATAATTGGAAACTAGAAAACACTGGAACAATATCTTAAAATAATTTAAGAAAGTGACTTTCTACCTAGATTTTTTTACTAATTGTGAAGGTAAACTAAGGGCCTTTTCAGGCATGCTGCATCTCAAATCGTTTACCTTACATGCACTTTTTGAAAATGAAGTTTGGTGGGTGTATCCTAACAAAATGATAAGATACGTGAGGATAGACAAAAAAACAAGATCCCGGGAAAAGGTGATCTAATGTAAGAGCTAAGAAATCCTTAGGCTAAAGATTGAAGGAAAGCCCAAGATAAGAGACATGTGCCAAGCATGGAGCAGCCAGACCATGTTGGAGAAAATCAGAGGCTCAAGGAGAGATTTTTTTCAAGATGCGATATGTAATTATTCTTCTCCTCTTCCCTTTCTTTCCTTCCTCTTTCTCTTATAACGTGGTTCTTCCTAAGTTGTTTTGCTGTGAGCTCCTTTCCTTTTATTTATTTATTTATTTATTTCAAAAACCCTACTTAATCATTGTAACAAATCAAGCAAAAGATAGCCCATATTAGTCAAGTATTTGCTGAGAACTGAACAACCTTGAGTGCCTTCTCTAAGTTATCTCAATCTTCATCCTAACCCTATGAGATAAAGATATTGTGGTTTGTATTCACAGGTGAGAGATTAAGGCACAAAGAGGTTAAGCACCTTGCCTGGTTGGACGTTTGAGCAGTGGCAGAGTTGGTGCCTGAACCAAGTCTGACTCCAAAGCCCATGGTCTTTTCTTAGGTTGAGGGGATAGTATTGTGCTGTAGTCCTGTCTGATACTGAACTCACTATGTAGCATACAATCCTCCTGCCTTAGTCTCACAGGTGCTGGGATTACAGTCATCACATCTGGTACTGAGGAATTAAACCCAGGGCCTGGTGCTTGCTAGGCAAGTGTTATAACTGCTGAGCTATGCTCCCCTTCCTGTCCCCGGCCCCCTCTGTTGTCGCAGAACCCATGGTCTTAACCACTACATTATGCATTATAGGAAAAGTTAAATTCTCATCATTGGTTCAAGTTCATAAGGTAATATCGGTATGTACTGTGCCATATTTTTTCAAGTATGTATGGAATTCTTTTCCAACTTTAAAAAGTGAATCATAATATTTATTTTAATTTTCTTTTAACTAACATTTATTGAATACACATTTTGTGCTCAACACTATAGTTAGATATTAGGATAAAAAGGTGATAAAGTTTTCTGTTTATAAGTGGCTTCTTGATGAGTAAATTGAAGGTCCTGGTTCATTGAGAATTATATTAAACCACTATTTTCCCCAAAGAATTAGAGCACAATAAAATATTCAATGCTAAGTTAGACTAAATTTAAGGTTCTATTTGGTTCAGGAATCATAATCTTCAAAAGCCTTTGCCTTTTTCATATGAAGATCAGGTATCTTGGAGTAATAGAGCACAAATTCCATTATTTGAATTTTCAGCTGTTTGGATTCTAGGGAAGTAGGCACTGTGCATTTATTCTGTACCTCTGCCAACCCTTTCCACTTAAATGCCATCCTCCCTCAGAAGGTGCCAATTGAATGCCAAGATTTATGTGGCTCCAGGCCATATGCCATGGCAGTTTAAAAAAAAAAGGTCTAGATAATGTTGTCTTGGTTGTTTATGTACCTAACTTTTGGACTCGTGACAATTTTTATGGTCTATTTACCAGAGATTTTGCTTCATCACTTCACCATTGTAAGAAGGACAAGATGGTGATAACTCAAAACTCAAGTCTATTTAGTCAAGGATACATTGTTGGCTCAAGGTGATGCAGGATTCTTAAGTGTAGCAAGGAGACGGTAGAGTGTTCTTGCAACTGATTTGTCTTGAGAGCTATTTTTTTTTCTTCCATGTGTTGGTTCAATTCTGTTAGGGACAGCTTGGGTTATTTTTTTGCAGAACTTGAACGTGACCTTTGTGAAATCACTTATCCTGCTGTTAACAAATGCCCTTTAGCGCTGAGTACACTTTCTCAATTTTTCATCGCTACCTTGAACAGCTTTTTCTACAGTTTTGAAATTTGTCTAATAACAGGAGGATATGTATTGATAAGCTGTATGAGAGACTAAGACCATAAATCAGTCTGATTCTTTCTCTGTAAAACACCTATTTTGTTGCAGACGATAGTGGCCTTTGTAAGGTCAGGGAATATATCAAATCCCCTAAGCATGTGTTGAAATACAGCTGCTTCAGTGTGACTGATGTCCTAGAGTCAGGGAGCACGTGCACAGGCTATAATCACATTCCAGAGGCTGCTGAACAGCTGTGATTGTAATCCACGAGTGATTTGTGGGGAGGAGTGGCTGGGTATGCTGGGAATGCAGCAGTTTGTTCTGCTGATTTTTCTTTTCCTGGTCAACTTAAGTGAAGCATACTTTACGAACAACGAAGTCAACACATATTTCAACAGATTTAGATGAAATGTATTCCTCCTTGTGCCCAATCCTTATCATTCTCTTCCATCTCACACCCCGCTGACCTCACATCACCCCAGCTGATGCAATCATATTCTGTCGATTAGATTTTTTTTTCTTTCTAGAGGTTCACATAGGCGGAATCACTCAGCGTGTACTCCCATATCTGTCTCCTAGAGCTCAGCATGACGTCTCTCAGAAGCGTCGATGGTCTTGTATGCAGTTTGTTTATTTTTGGTTTGGTATCACAACTCATAACAGGAATAGACCAAACTTTGTTTATTCATTCACCTCTTGATGGGGTTGTTCGGGGATTTTCCAATCCCTGACTATTGTGATGAGAACTAGTTTAAGCATTTGAGTCAAATATCTATGTGGACGCAAATTTTGTTGCTCCTAGATAAATGCCTAAGAGCAGAGTTGCTGAGTCATTGAATGTACATTTAACTGCATAAGAAACTGTCACCTGGTGCTTCAGAGTTGTACCATTCTCTAGTCCCACCGATAATATATGAGAACTCTACTTGTTTTGATATCTTTGCCAATATTTGCTATTTTTAATCAATGAAGTTTTAGTCATTCTAATGGGTCTATAGTGGTATCTCTTTGTAATTTGATTTTCATTTTCACTCGCTTATTTTTACATCCATCTGTACTCTTGGGCGAAGTATCTGTTCCAGATTTGTTGATTACTTCAAATATTTTGCCCATGAAAATTATTTTGGTTATCTTATTCTTGAGTTCTAATCATTCTTCATATCTTCTGGTAAAAATCTTTTACCAGAATCATACTTGGCAAAACAATTTGTCCTAGTCTGTGCTTGCTGTTCCATTTTCTTAAGAGTATCTTTTGAAAAGCAATAGTTTTAAAAATGTAGATGATATATAATCTTTTACATTTATGTGTGATTTTTTTATTCTGAGAAAACTTCACCTATTTAACTATTCTTGAGTGTTTCTCTTAATGATTAAAATAAATTATTCACAGGTGATATCATTATTTACCTAGTACAAAGCAATCAGTTTAACAACTATAAAAGCTAAGGATTAAACAAAGCAAATGGAATGAGATTCAGATCTCAATTTGTATGTATTTATATTGATCCAGGAGTTGGCAGAAGAACCTACATTTTCAAAAGGGGGTGGCTCAAGAAAGTTTAATGAAGATAATATTCATATAAGTGCAGACAAAGTCTAATATGCCAACATCAGGAAGCCATTATCAGCCATCGGCCTGAAGGAGCAAAAGAACAATGTGATTCCTTAGAACTCTGGGACAGTGACAACTCTGGGAGAGGCCCCCGCAGCAGTAAAGGTGGTCATTGAGAGGGTAGTATGGCTGCTGTCAGCCCATGACCCATCGGGGAAGGAGTCAAGTGAATAAATGCCTCACTTCCTCCTCCCAGCCTTTGAATTTTCTGTGTCTCTCAGTAGCCAAATTCAACAGGAAGCAGCAACAAAGTCCAGGAAATGCAGCCCATAAAGAGCAGCTTCTCAGAGCTGGCTGTTGGTTTGCTGGCATGGAGAACCTGAACTGAGTAGGAGAAAATCTCAACTTTCAATTTAATGGAACATTGACTGTGTTTGCTGGTAGAACTGTATCTCCCTGGGGCAGGGTGCCTGTAGAGCCACTGAGCTCCAAGGTGCTGCATTGACACAAGGACAAAAAACTCCTGATGTGGAATATTGAGTGTACTGGTAAGAAAAATCATACCCTGCTTCCACCCCTTACTTCCAAAATATGAACAGCCCTGTTGTGAAGAGAGGGCACCGTGTGTGGGACTCGGGTGTACTCTTATCAATATTTTGGGTAGGTATATCATCTCGAGATTTTTATCCTGAGCCTGGCTTTCAGAAATCTCACCTCTGTGGCTCTTAAAGAAATGGCACCTAGAATAGTTCTAGAGATTTTTGATGATCTATGTGGACTTTTAGCTAGAAATGTACGGTTCTAAGATCATCTTTTTTTTCCCCATTGCTCTCTTAGAAGAGAGTAACCAGTTCCATAGTCCATAGACTGTATTTCCATAGTCCATAGACTGTATTTCCATTCCATTATAGTGTCTTCTAGCTCTAACTACTTGACACCCAAAGGTTTATTTTTTATAGGAACTTGACTCCAGCTAACTTTAGATGTACTTTAGGTAGCTATTTTATCATTCCATATTCAATCAATGGAACTATTAATACCTTTAATGCTGGCCAGAACAGAAAACTAATTTTAGATTTGTACTTCAGTAATTCAGTTCTCTGGCAACCACTTTTGGTATTAGTAGCTTCTTCAATCCAGACTAGCAAGAAGTACAAAGTCCTTGTGAGAATGATGGGACGAGTGGGAATGGGGGTTGTCAGAGGAGGAATCACCAATCAGACAATCTGAGAAGCAAAGCACCCTCAGGTGCCAGAGTAGGGTCATTAACTGGGAGTCTGCGGAGAGGCCTTTGGGAGGTGGTTGCTTCTTTCTAGGCCACACCTCTGTTAGTCCACAGCCAAGCCGAGGGGGGTGCCCTGGGATAAATATTGGCCATTAGTCATCAGTCAGGAAGAAGGGCTGGTTGTGAATAGGATGGAAACCATAGGCACCTATATGTATTTCGGTTAAAATATCTGACCCAAAAAATGACATTCAGAGAGTTGTGGCTATGGTTTTATTTCTGCCTCTGAATTTCTCGTGTATCTCTCTTTCTAATTCTAAGCTAAAACCATATGAGGAAGAGGATTCTGGAAAATGTATTTCTAAAGCTGACCAAGTAGCTACAACACAGTCCACCATATACAATATAGACGTAGCCAGTGGCTGGGAGAGATTTAGCTTTTCAGACCAGTGAATTACTTTTAAAATTGGTAGGGGATTAGGAATCATGAAATCCTACATAAAATAAAGAATATTTTTAATATTAAAATTAATGGAAGACATCACTCATTGTATAAAATAATCATATAAATTGAAACAATATCAATTTATGAAATACTTATTACTATTTTCATTTTTATTATTTAACATGAAATTTTCATTTTAGACCAGTCTAAGAGATTTGATTAGGCAACATTAATTTTTTTTTGCCCAAACCAAACCATAAATTCAGTAACATTTCTGCCTTCCAAAAGAATCATTACAGCTGGGGATGGTGGTGCAGGCTTGTAATCTCAGTATTCTGAGCCAGGAAGATCACACATTTGAGTCCTGCCTGGGCAATTTAGTGAGGCCTTGTCTCAAATTGAAAAACTAATAATAATAAAAGGCTAAGAATGTAGTTCAATGAGGAGGCTCTGATTCAAGCCCTAATATCCCACCAAAAACAATAGATACCATTTCTTCAGCCTGTGACTTGTGTAATTATGGCAAATTATCTGAACTACTCTGCTTGTTATTTTTTCATCTTTAGAGCAGTGGTAAAGCTTCTCAGAATAAGTGGATTTCAATGACCTAGAAGAGAAGCTCAACAAACAAACAAAAAATTGATAAATTTAACCCTAAACTACTCAAGAGCTTGTGTTATCTGATTTTGTTGCCAAGCTACTCGGAATTGCAGGACTGGGCATTTGACCCCGACTTTCTGTTTCCGTGATTTCTCGACACCACTTGGCACCCTGATTTGTCCTTCATTTGATTTTGTTATCTGCCAGGTCTCTGAAGGCAATTATGTTTGTATCATTGGTCTAGTCCAACATCCCAATTTACAGGTCAGATACATGAGGTCCAGGAAGAGAAAAGGGAATTGACTTATCTGAACAAAACAAACAACCTCCTAAACCCTGCTTTCTCATTCATCTCTTCATCCTTTCAACAACACAGTGGTAGAGTTCATAGATGTGAAAAGCAGTATTTTGGGAGTTTAAAAAAGAAGACGTGAATATCTTGACTTCTCTTGCAGTATATTTTTCAGTACGGATGTGGGTCTGGCTTGGGACCTAAGGAAGAGGGTATTTGTTATCTCTTATGGTAGGCCTCATTTTTGTAGATTTCCAGGAAAGCATCTTGATTCTCCATAGGTCTACCCTCTTGGTGCAGAGCAGATGTCATTTGGTATCCTTGAAGAACTCTGAGCAAATTGTTTATAGAACTGCCCCATGAATCACTTCATTTATTATCTTAAAGCAAATAAAAAAAGCAAACATGAGATTCAAGTGAGCAATATGATTTGTGCAGACATTGCAGAATACACTACTTCAGCTTGCATTGCAGAAGCCTACGGAGTGGAGCCAGGTAAGTTGGTCTCGTAGAATAGAAGGGAGAGTAGGAAATGATAGGTGTTAAATAAGCAATTGAAGCCATGAGTGGAACTTGCAGGTGGGAATTCTTTGCCTGTCTATGGATTAACAGTTAGAGACTCAGTATTGAGTCTGTCCGCTTCTTCCAACCTGACCTGTAGTCCAATGTGGAACCATTTAATTCCCCCAAATTTCACTTGTCTCATAGCTAAAATGAGGAGGTAATTGAGGATTGTCTCTGGTGCTCTCTCTGAAGTCCAAAATCACCCAAATCCTTCATAAACTACTGGTTCAGGAAATGGAAATGTCCTTTAGCCAAATCTTTTCTAAATTTCAGTTTTAATTTGTCATTGTCTGAAGTTTGGAGTTGAAACCTCCTCCTAAAAGTAGAAGCAATTAGCATCTCTTAAGAGACATCCTTGGGAAGTTGCATTTGAGTTGAAGAACCACCTCACCTCGCTGTGGCTGTTGAACGTGGTTCCCTGTGGCTCACTTATTTCTCACCAAATGAGAGTTTTGGGAAAAAGAGCCAGAGTGGCCTGTGAGTTTATAGAATGAGTCAACTACTGGAAAGATTGTTCATTTGGCAAGAACAGCTTTCAAACAAAGAAAAGTCTATAAAAACATAGGCTGAGTTATAGATTAGGGAATGTTATTTCTAATTATTCTTGAGTTAGGGAAATGGACACTTACTGAATATTTCATTATGAATGTGAAGACAGACACGTCAGCAGGTTTACCTGACTGTCAACGAAACACTGCTGAGTCAAGGTTGTGCAAGCACTGGAATGGTCTATGCAGATTCATTTTTCTTTTCTTTTTTCTTTTCCCTTTTTTTTTTTTTTTTGATACAGGGTCTTGGTCTGTAGTCCAGGTTAATCTTGAACTCACTATAGAGCCCAGACTGACCTTGGACTCAGTCAGGGCAATCCTCCTGCCTCAGCCTCCCAAGTGCTAGGATTACAGGCATGTGCCACCACACCTGTTTTACAATTTATTTTTCTACCTAATGGAATTGGAGTGTGTAATAGTTTGGGTTCTTTCAAAAGGCAGAATTTACAGAAATTATAGCAAAAGGATCTATGAGGAAGGCTTACAAATCTGAAGATAGAGGTAGTGCAAGATGGCGGCCTGCATGTGCGAGAGCTGGAATGTCTGATGGCTGCTCAGCCATGAAGTATAATTCCTGTCCGGGATTGCAGGACAGCGGTGAGGTGAGAGTCTGTGGGCTCCACTTAGTAACTCACTTCTAGCAAACAGAATGCAGTGGACGTGTTAGTTATATCTTTTCTTATTTGATCTTATAACAAGATTAAGACTTCTCCCTTACCTTCCCTGAGAAAAGCCCGTGGGCATGTTGGTAGCTACCATAGGAAGGGCTCACATAGAGAAAAAAGAACTGATGTTTCTCTTCAACAACCAATGGGACCCACGGCCTGCCAGCAACCGCATGCATGACCTCAGAAGCAGACCCTCCTTGTGCACCCAGGTTCCTGCATACCAAGTCTCTTATAGAATAAATATATGCTGTTTTAAGTGGCCAGGTTTTGGAGTAATTTGTTATGCATCACTAACTAAAACATCCATCAAAGGCCTTGCCTCTTGTCTTAGTCACTTTCGTGTTGCTGAGACATGATACTCAAAACTCACAACTTAAGGAGGAGAGATTTATTTTAGTACATAGTTTCAGCAGTCTCAGTCCATGCATGGTCAGCCTATAATTGTGTGAAGGGAAGATGCTCACAGCAGGTGGATGTGAAGCAGAGAGAGAGGTAGAGGGAGAGAAAGAGAGAAAGAAAGGCAGATCTGGAGTGGAAGACACATCTTCTAGGTCCTGCTTCCAGTGACCCAACCGGGCCCCAACTCTCAACAGCACAGGAAATCATTAATGATTTCTGCCTTCTTTCCTCCTACCTTTCTTCTTCTTAATGAATAACTACTAAGCTATTTGTGGACATGAAAAGACAGACAGTCTCTGTTCTCAAAATCTCCAAATACTATTCTGAATTACCTAGTTCTATGGTATTTTGATATTAAATTATCAACAGATACCAGAAATGAAATAAGATATTTTGGCAAATAATTAGATGGTTGCTCATGATATATTCTATAATTACAATGTAGCTCTCATTTTATGCATCAGGAATGGATTTCCATTGAATAAATATACTCTTTAGTGTATGATTTTCTCTCTCTCTCTCTTTTATGAGACAGAGTCTTTCTCTGGAGTGCAGGCTGGCTCTAAACTCACTATGTAGCCCAGGCTGCTCTCAAATTCACAGCAAACCTCCTGCCTCAGTTTCCCGAGTTCTGGGATTACAGGTGTGTACCACCATGCCCACCTTGTGTGGTGCTGGAGAATAACAGCCAGGGCCTTTCACATGCTAGGCAAGCAATCTAACCACTGGGCTACACCCCTGACCCATGGTTTTCATTTTGAAGAACAATATTGCAAGTTTTCTAAGAATTGTAGTCCATTCAAATAGATCAACTCCAAAACCATATTGTATAGAAGATTTTCTTGATTCAGAAGATCCTTTAGATTCATATAGAGAGCAATTGAATAACCATTGAGTGTATTTTTTCTGTTAATGTTGATTTAAAGAGTAAACATAAAGGCAAAGAAGAGACACAGATGTGCCTGACAGATTCATGGAACCCAAGAGACAACTGATAAAAGTTAATGTAGTTATCAAGATTAGATATCTCGAAGATTAAACACTTATAAGTTAGCAAGATTAGGAAATGCTCCATATTCCTGCTCAAATATAATGGTTGGGGTTAGCACTTCCACAGAAATGGAACTATCAACTGACAGTACGTGGTCAGCAGGAAGCAGTAAATAGTAGTAAACACTATAGCCTACATTCCGTGTTGCTCAGGATGCTAGCTCATACAAGGAGTCCCTCAAAGAAAGAGGAAACTTATATGTGGAATGGAAATTGTGCTGCTGGAAGCTGACAGAAATGAAATAATTAAAAGTCAAAATAGGCAAAGTTTTAAAATTATAAGACAAAATTGGATTTGGTAGAAAGCTTTGTGAAAAAATATGAAAACTAGAAACACTGTAATATTAAGAGGAGTTGATGCAAATAAAAACATGATGAAGTAAAAATTTTTGGCTGAATATGGCCATATAAATCATATAGAATAATTATATAGAAGATAGAGAGTACTGTGTTTCTGCATTATGAGTCAACAACATCCATATGATTAGAATTCAGGTCTTGGCAGATGCTGAGTTCTAATGCATCTCTTTCATCTGTCTAGGTAAATTGTTAATTGTTAATTATCTGTTAATAATTAATTGTTATTATAAGAAAATTCACAGGTAAGGGAAGTTATTGAGGAAAGATGTATGTTTTCATGGGTGATATAAGTCCCAACTAGTGTCTACAAATCAAATAATGGCAAATCTATGCTGCTGACTTGTCAATGTTCTTAGCTCAAGGAAGTTTCAAACTAGGATCTTGTAGAACCCCTTCTGCTAGTGGATTTTTAATTGGTTTAAAATAAACACAATGGTACCAATTGGTTCAAGTTCTTCTCCTTGGTATTCATTGGCATCCAGCAGGGATGAGCCCATCCATATGAGAAAGTGAGAATCAAAATGGAAATAAAATGTAAAAGTGGAAGAATTTGAGTGGTACATCTGACAGTCCTTGGTTTTGTTTTGGGTTCGTTATGCAATCTTTTATGCAATATACAGCTTCCCAGATTGGTTTGCCTGTTAGAAAAAGATTGCACTATCCTTTCTTATGTAAGAGTTTTGGTTTACATAATAATTAAGTGATCATTATCAATACGCTTATTTTATGCTTATGATCCATGGTCATTAATCTAGTAGCTTTCAGACTTTCGCTTGCACTAGAATCTCCTGTAACTTCTGAGTATCTGGTTAATATCAAGGAAGGATTGCTAAAACTAGATTGCTGGGCCACACCCACAGAAATCCTGCTTAACTAGGTCTGAGATGAATCTCAAAGTTTGCATTTCTTTTTCTTCTTTCCTTCTTTCTTGTGAGACAGGGTCTCACTCTGCAGTACAGGGTGATCCTGAACTCACTACAAAGCCCAGGCTGGCCTCAGACTCACAGCAATCCTCCTGCCTCAGCCTCCTGAGTGGTGCTGAGATTATAGGTATGCACCACCACTTGCTGTACTGGGGTATATGAACTCATGACCTTGCCGTTGCGAGGCAAGTGCTTTAACCCCTACACTATTCTTCCAGCCCTAGATTTACATTTCTGTAACATTCTTAGGTTGTACTGAAGCTGCCAGCCTAGCAACCACATTTTGACCACACTCGTTAGTCATTAGGGTACTGACAAGACTTAGTTTCGAGTCCCACAGTACAGAGGACCACACTCAAAACACTGGGGACTTCCCATGGGCCGTCCACTGAAGCTCCCCGATGACTGTTTCTTTCTGTAGACCGACCACATGACTTTGGAAAAACTTTTTTCAACCATTAGCGAGCATTATGTTGTTGCCTGTTGGCCAAATTTGTCCTGACATTAAGATGTACTTCAGAAACTGTGTGGAATTCTATTCATCTGCAAAATGTAATGAAATCTTGTCATTTGCTACAATATGGCTGGAACTGGCGCTAACATTGCGAAGTAAAATGAGTGAAGCTCAGGAAAAAAACCATCCCATGCTGCTGTTGCTCATATGTGGCTTCTAAAAATGTCACTCTCATAGGAGTTGAGAAAACGGTCATTACCACAGGCTGGGGACAGTACCGCGGAAGGGGACAGATTCATGGGGACCAAGTGACTCTTAGACAGCAGGGAGAAGTTCTAGTGCCAGCAGCGGGACCGTGGATAACAATTCTCTGTATATTTCAAAAAGCTAGAAGAAGGGAGTGTGAAGTTTTCATAAAAAACAGATAAATTTTTGAGGAAATACATATTTGTAATCTGCCTAACCATTATACTATATACATATATATCAAAGCAGCATATGGTGCTCCATTAATATGTATAATTTTTGTTCATATATATGTATATCCATCAAAATAAATTTAAATTGAAGATGCAACTAATAAATTCTTAATTTTAATCTCAAGTTGTTAGGTTTATTGTCATGAATAGGAACACTTAAATAATAATGAATACAATCTGGCTTCTTCTCGGTAAGTTAACTGTAATAACTAAAAGTCAAAGTGGTCTTTTCTACCACCAAGTCGACTGTTGCACCCTAATCGTCACTAGGGTTTTTTTTGCCTTTTGCTATTCAAAGCATCGTCTATTACCTCTGCGTCATGAAGAGCTGGTTCAATATGGTGGGGATTCCTTGACTGTTTCAATCCACTTCTAGCTCTCACCAGAGTTTTCCAATTTGCTGTGATGCCGAATGCTGTCCGTTCTATTTCTCCCCTCTGCTCATGGTTGGGAGTCCTCCAACATGTATAAGCAACATTCAGTATATTAAATCTCAGCTGATAGAATCTGACCAAATAATTCTTTTCAAAGATGTTCTGCCTCCCCAAATTCTCCCACTGCACCCTCCTTACCTCTGTTGCAATCTGAAAATGTGTTTCTTCCCCAAATCATCTGTTGAAATGCTCATCCTGAAAGCAATGTCATTAGAAGGTCGCCTTCTAAAAGGTGATTAGATCATAAGGGCTCCACCTCCCCCGTTGGGATTAGTGTCCTTATGAAAGGCGTGGAAGCCTCTTCTGCTGTCTGAAGACACACTGTGAAGATCTCTTCTGTGAACCAGGACACAGAACAGTAGCCTCCTTGTTCTTGAATTTCCAAACCTTCAGAATTGTGACAAATACTTGTTTGTTTTTTAAACTCCCCACTCAGTGATGTTTTGTTGTAGTAGCTCAAAACTGACTCACAAGTAATTCTGAATTTGTTGGAGCTGTGTTGTCCAATAGGAATACAATGCACACTGCAATACGTAAAGAAAATTATCATTTCAGTAGATAACAAGAACAAGACGAGTAACAATTTGTTTTTTGTACAAAGCCTTCAAAATCTGGTATGTTCAATGAAGTACATTTCAAATGGTACTAGCCACCACTCAAGACCCTCACGTGGTTGTTGGTTAATGTATGGGCAGTGAGTTTTCAGGGCCTTTGAGTTCTCTGCATTGATTCCTCCAAAGTAAAGGAGTAAGTTTTGAAAGCTCTGTCCGAGGGGCCTTGGAATAGTCCTGAAGCCTGTGCCTGTGCTCTAGAATTCTTACTTTAAGGAATCTTCAAGCTCTGGAATGATATGGTGCTCCTATGTCCAGCAAATTGCCCTCCCTGAGTGGCATCCACAGGGCAACATATAGCCAATCAAAGCTTTAAAGTGTGTGTGTGTGTGTGTGTGTGTGTGTGTGTGTGTGTGTGTGTGGAGGCGGGGGTTGCTTCTGCTTTTGTCCCTCTGGGCTCTGGCGCTACTCCTTCCCCTATGCCATTACCTCCTAGATGCTCACTGTTCTTATTTGTAATTGCCATGGACGTGAGAGAAAAAAAAGAACGAGAAATTTTAAAAATTAGATCTAATAGAGACTTCTTGTTTTAGCCTGCCTATCAACTAGCTCAACCTGTGCTGCGTGTTCTTTGTATTTCTGACAAGAGTTTATGGATAAGTAAGAAAGAGGATTTGTACTTAAATATCAGACACATTCTAATGCTTGGCTGGTTATACTGCTCATTCTTTTATCTCTTGCATTGTCCTTCTGCAAATCGTTTGTCCTCCGGATCCTCACAAAGCGCCTGCACAAAATTAACAGGCATGCAAAGCCTGGATGAGCAAAATTGATTTGCCTATAATCTGTTTGTGAAGAGATCAGGACGTGGTTGAAGTGATTTTAATTTCAGGGCCCAAGTTGCCAGTCTGTCTTTTTGTCAGGCAATTAGTTCCACTGACTGGGCCCAAATGCCAGAGGCAGAGCTCTGGGAACCAGGCAGAGGGAGCAGCACAGCTCCCTTGACATCCCCCAAGTGCTCCGCATGCCAGATTTCTTTTGTCTCTCTCGTTTATTTTGGGTAGAATTTGCTGCTTGGCATTAGGCTCTGTGATGGGAGTGGATGAAGGAAAGGCCAGGGGGCCAAAACTGTATGTGAAAGTTTGGAATGAGGACTGAAGGGAGGCAAACAAGTCCTAACAGGATTACAGCTTCTGGACCATCTGGCAGTGTGGTAAGATCCTCATGCCTTATTTAATATTTTACAACAATGACAATGATAGTTATTATCCTAATATTGTTGATGATAAAATTAAGAAGAAGGAAGAGGTAAGTGATTCATCAAAGTTGCAACCCTAAGAAATATTACTTGGGGTTGACATGTGGGTGCTCTTAGCCCCTGAACCACGCTGGGCGCTCAATCCAGAGAAGCCTCCTTGGTTTCTTCTTCATTGCTGGATGAGATGCCAACATCTATAACTTTAGGGAAGAAAGATTTATTTTAGTTCATAGTTTCAGAAAGTCTCAGTCCATTCATGGACAACTGGTAATGGTGGAAGCACATGGTGAAGGCCCAGAAGGAGGAAAAGCTGTTCACAGCATGGCAGACAGGAAGACAAGTGAGCAAGGAAGGGTGGAGCTAGCATATACCCTTCCGGGTCATGTCCCAGTAATCTGCCCCTTCCAAGGTCACAAGCCCCAGTGATCGACTCCTTCCAGGTCAAGCTCAATGATCTACCCCATCCAGATCAAGTCCCAGCATTCCACACTTCCAAGAATGCCCCACCTTTTAATGGCACATGGTTCCATAGGTGCTTCAGAACATCCTAATACATGAGGCTTTTGGGAGACATTCCAGATTCAAACCATAACAGAGGCCATTGTCTGCTGTACTCAGAATGAACAGGTGCTATGGTTTGGATATTGAGTTCCCCCAAAGCCTCAGCTATTTAGAACTGCGTGTTATTGGGAAGCAGGCTGTGGCAGGGAGGGGCAGATGCTTGGGGTTTGACCTTGAAAGATTGTGTCAACTTGCTGGGATTGGGAGTGCTCAGAACAGAGCTTTCAGGTGTGTGTTGTTGACTCGTGGGCCAGGAAGTGAGGGAGGGGCATACACCCCGAGGGACGGGTAGGTGGGGGTGATGCTTGGATGGACTGGCAGCTTGAATTAAGTAAAGGACTGAAGAAGAGGCATTGTTACACCTTCTGCCTGCTAAAGCTCCCTAGCTTTGGTCCTGCTTCACTTGGTTTCCACTTGCAGTGGGGTGAGTAGTGCCCCATTCCCTTCCCATGTGCTTCCACCATTGCTGGCTGCCCATGATCAACGGACTGTGTGAAACTTTCTGAAACTGTGAGCTAAATAAATCTTTCCTCCCTTCAGTTGTATATGTTGAATATTTTGTCATGGCAATGATAAAGTACCTAACATAAGGGGTTTGGCTAAAGAAGCAGGGTAGCAGTGGCTTCAATAAGGTGCCCCTAGCCACTGGGGCAGGGATTTTTCTTGGGCCTTTAAATATCCTCCAGCCCGACTGGATCTTCCTCATCAATTAGGTACAAGCACACTTGTTCCGTGGCTGAAATACCTAATCCTGCCTGATTCTTACAATGACCATAAGAAATAACAAGAAATAGCAATGAAAGACACTATCTTTATTATAATTTTAATCCAAATTAAGCCGAACATCTTCCATTCCCAAAGCTAATTTAAATACATTTCTGAGATGTTGTTTTAAACAACAACTTGCTTAAGATTACAAACTCCTGCAAGCAGAAAGCTTTTCTAAGACATGTTTATATCCTCTGTCACATAGCAAGTGCCCTGAATTGGGACGTTCCCTCTTGGAGGGAGGACAGGGTTCATGAGATTGAGAAAACTACAGGTGCACATAGTAGAAGTGGGAGCGGCCTGGTTGCACACACCCAGGTGCTCATTGGGTGGATCCACAGGTGCAGCTTGTGGGGCACACTCTTGGGCCTGCATGTGGCTGCGGCACCATGGGGACTTAAGGGTACTGAGGCCACAGGACTGTGGGAGTTGTAGTCAGGCTAATCATCAAGAGAACAACTGAGAGAAAAAAATTGTAGAGGAAGAATTGCTGCTTCCCAGAAAGGGAGTCCCAAGAGAAAAAAAATCAGTAACTGTCCCAGGAGGCTGTATATGGCTTCCAGAAGGTGTCTGTTATGCTGGGGAGGGCTTTTTGGCTAGGCAATTGCCTTTGGAGTCAGCAGTAGGCTTCCAAGTGACCCCTCATCTGGGGTCCTTTAGATAGCCCCCTCTATGCTCCTGTGGGTAACTTCTCAACCATATTCCTCCAAGTTGCCTCAGTAAACTCACTGGATCACCAAATGGGACTTTAGTGCAATTGTTACTTCAACCTGTCTTCTCTGTCCTAACTGAGGCATTGTGGTCTGTATCTGGAATGTTCCCCCAAAGTTTCATGTATTTGGATATTATGGATTATTTATGGAATCGTGTGCTTTAAGAGATTGGGACCTGGTCTGGAGGTGTGGATTGTGGGCATTTGGTGGAAGATGGACATGTGGATTGGATAATAGGTGTGTGTAGGAAGTTAAACCTGGAAAGGGGTGGAAAACTGAGGCTGGACCCAGAAGGGGTTGATTACTGGGATGGGACCTGGAAGGATATAAGCCACTTCCTGCCTTCCCTCTGGAACTTGACTTGACTTTCCTGTTTGCTCTGCCATGAGGTGCTGCCTCCACCTTTGCCTCAGCCCTGTGCTTCCACTGTTGCTGGCCATTCATGAATAGGCTGTGATCTTCTGTAACTGTGAGATAAAATAAACTTTCCTTCCCTAAGTGGTGTTTGTTGGGTACTGAGTCACGGCAATGAAAAGGTAAACTAAGACATGAGGTGAATAGGCACTGGTATTCACATCTCCCCAGGAAAAGTTATTCACTCGACACCTCCCCTCTCCAAGCCAGAAAGAAGCCAAGCCTATGATCTCAGGAAGTTTCCTTGACAGTGCCGCTGTAGGAGCAAACAAAGTCCAGTTGGTGACAATCTCATAGAACACTCTACTTCTAAACCAGAAGTAGAATTCAATACCGTTTTAATGGGTAAATGAATGAATGGCATAATGGAAATATTTTCTTAATATAAACTGAGCTAATTATGATGATTAGTCATAGGCTGAATTAGTGCTTTCCAGGGTAGCTGACTCTATTTTTCAAAATGAATAATCAAAAAGAGCAAAACAACTCATTTCTTAAAGATGTCAAAATGCACTTTTAAATGGCATGTTAAGTAACAGCAAGATCTGTGAGAGAGTTAGGCAGTGATTATTAGTATTTAACAGTAATTTAAAAACAAGGCGAGTACAATGTTAAAACGGATTTGGCATTTAAATAGTCAAAACTAACACCACTTAGATGATGAATTAATTTATATTTACTAAAGACATATTGCATTTACTTTGTACTATTTTTCATGAAACTGAAAATGTGTCATGAAGCTTAAAATGTGTACATTTCAGTTAATATCATGTCATCCATCTATGCCAAGAAACTGGCATTGCTTTTTCCCCCCAAGAATAACAAAGAAATCAAAGGCTCAACATGTTAAGGGTTTTATTTACTGCAGCACCCATCCAGTGAGTATGTGAGTTCCTTTCCTTTGCTTTGTGATGGGCTTGTCTTTATTTTTAGGGATATCTCAGTAAACAAAACAAAACAAGCCAGTAAGACAGATGCCCCAAAGTCTTGGCTTCCTGGAAAGTGTGGAGTATCAGTTGCTGGACCCTCTAACCATCTTCTCAGGGGGAGTCCCATTCATCAGTCAGCATGCAGGGTTTTATAGAAACACAGGCTGGAGTATGCTTCACCCCCTTCCCACCCTTATGCTCACCGGCTTCATCTGTGGGAAAGGCTACCCTTCGCTAAGACTGAGCTCATGTGGTTCCAGGAGGTGGGCGCTCTCTGTTGGGAGGCTAATCATTCATTCATCAGGGGAATGCCTGTAAGCTCTAGTGGTGGGAACACAGAGGGGACTAGCAGGCAGCCCCTGCTCTCAAGAAGCTCAGGGCCTACTGGAAAACCAGATAATAGACTAGAAATGACCACAGATGGCCTGTAGTTTCGGTAAGTATCCCTCAAAGCTGTGTGTTGGCTGGATCCCCATCTCATGATGCTATTGGGGGGTAGGAGAGACTTCCCAATGTATTGCCTGGTTGGAGAAAGTCAAGTCACTGAGGGGATGACTGTGAAGGGGGTATTGGAACTTCACCTCACTCTTCTTTCTTTTCCCTCCTGATCATCGTAAATCGGACAGGCCTTCTCCCCACAGGCTTCTGCCATGGTGTACTATGCCACCACGGGTCCAAAGCAATGGGGCCAAGTAGCAATGGACTAAAAATCTGTGCAACTATAAGCCAAAGTACCTGGCCTCCTTTCAGCTTATGATCTTAGGTATCTTGCCACAGCAACGGAAACCCAACTCACACAGTGTTATTAAGGGATGAGCCTTGGCTGCTAAGGAGGCCATGTTGTTCAGACTAGGGGACAAGAAAACGGATAATGGATAATGTATGCAGCCTAGACGAGGGTTATTCAGGGGCTGAGCCAGGGGAGGAGAGTCGAGAATGGCAGCATAGCTCAACTGATGAACCATCAAGAGTACCGTGACAAGGCAGAATAGAGACAATGGGGGCCACAGAGGACGGTGGTGGGAGACAGTTCCAGAGCTGTGCTCTCCAACACAGTAATGGAATGGGAAATCATTAAAATTAAATAAAATTAGAAATTCAGCTCCTCCATTGCACTAGCTGTATTTGAACTACTCAGTCCCTGATAATGGTTGTCTTGGGCAGCGTATACCCAGAATATTCCTATCATCGCAGGAAGTTCTAATAGGTGTTGCTCCTCTAGAAATTGGCAGGGCCAGCTCAGTGATGCGTTTTGGATGACATGCCAAGGTGTTTAGACATTATTTTGTGGACAATCAGCTGCCACTGAAGCATTTTATCTAGAAGAATAGAATGATCAAATTGATATGTTAGGAAAGTCACTGCAGTGCACAAAAGAGATTAGAGAGAGCAAGATCAGGAGCTAGAGGAATCAATGAAACAAGTATGGAAAGTGTAAGAGCTATTATAGGACATTATAAGGATACGAGGAAGCAGAATCAGCAGGACACATTAACCACCGTGGAGCAACAACTAAGTGCATGTGCAAGACAAGGAGGCAGAAGCTGATGTGGAACCCTGTCCTGGGAAGCTGGTAAATGGTGGTACTGTTACCTTAGACAGGAAACAAAGAGAAGAATAGGCCTAGGGAGGAGTGGTGATAAATTCAATTTGGGGGGGAGGTGTTTTCTTCATTTGAGGAGCGCAAGGAAGCATCTAGTGAGCCGCAGCAAGCATTTCAATGGTCAGCTCTGAAGCTGGAGGACAGAGGTGGACTGGAGACAAAGGCTTTCAAGTCATCGCCATATTATGACAGTGGGAGCCGTGGGACAAGATGAACTCCCCTGGGCAGAAAGCATGGAGTCAGATGCTAAGAGACGCAAAGACTGAACCCAGAGAGCACTGCTGGTGACAGCACTGGCCTGGCAAAAGTAGCCAGCGATGCAGCCTGTGAGGTAGAGACAGGGGAGAGTGGTGAGATCTAAGGAAAGAGAGTGCGTTCGGTGGAAGAGCCAGTCACTGTGTTCGGTGCTTCAGAGAGCACCCCACGGCAAGAGATGAAACGTTGGTATACCAACGTGGTTTTGTGATACAGAGGCCATTGCTGACTTTTTCTTTTTTTCCTATCTTCCTTCCTTCCTTCCTTCCTTCCTTCCTTCCTTCTTTCTCTTTCTTTCTTTCTTTCTTTCTCTCTTTCTTTCTTTCTTTCTTTCTTTCTTTCTTTCTTTCTCTCTCTCTCTCTCTTTCTTTCTTTCATAAAACATCTTTATTTAGAAACAAAAGATAGAGGGGAAAAAAGCTCCCACTGTCCGGGAGGGGGAGTCTCAAGTGGGTTGCCCCATTGCTTTTCTTGACAGCACATCATTCCAAGGAATGACGGGGACAGAAGGGACATACATGACAGTGTGCTGAAGAGGGAAGGGAAGTTGAAGGTAAAGCAGCAAATATAAGCAATACTCTCAAGAAACTTGCTAGTGGGGACTTAGGAGCTGACCAATATGTCCACCTTTTCATTTTCTAATGTCTATCTCATAGCAGAGGTGTTTGTAAAGTGAATTGTGCTCTGCTCCTCAAGCATGTTCAAAGTACAGATGGGCCTTCTGCATGTTGATACCTTCACTGTTTCCAGCTCATGTGTAGAAGAGGTTCTGCTGGTATTTATTTAATGACTTCCCAGCTTTCAAATTTTCAGGCTTCTCCTGGACCTAAATATAAACTATGTATCTTTGGTGTTTTTCCTATTACAAAACTTTCTCTCGGATTGAACGAAAAGTTCTTGATTCCAGTTGAGAAATAGATGCTAAGTCTATGATTTAACTGAATCTTACTTTTTCAAGAATATCTGGGGTTTGAGGGGGATATATTTCCTTCCCAAAGAGAATACACAGAACAAAGACAAGTATATTTTAATAAAAATTTTTTATTATGATTATTTACATCTGTTCCTTGATAAGCATATAAATGTAAACTTTTATTGTTTGCATTATTTCACATATGAGTTATCCAAATTCAGAGCTAATGCTGTCATTTGAGTGTACAGGTAGTGAGAAAAATTATATTCACAGAATATGCACACGCGCGCGTTCAACTTGAGTGGCTCCCTAAGCCAGCGGTATGGACACTGCCCCGTTGGCCCTGCCCCGGCTCCGCAGGTGCACGCTGGCCTCTGTCAGATCTTCCACGTGCTCTTCGCCTTTCTTCTCCTTGAGGCTGTTGATGAATCTCAGGGTGATTTCATCCCATTCCTCAGGCAGCAGCATCAACAGGAACCCAACGCAGATGATGATGGTGGCAGCCAGGCGGACGACGTTGAATATCACTTCCTGCTTCAGGAGATCCACGGCTAGGGGAGAAAAACCACAGCGGTCACAGCCTACCACTGCCCCTAAGCGTCTCTGAAAACAAAGCGACCAAACGTACAGTTGCTTCTCAAGGGTCCCAGAGGGCCCCAAGCTCAAGTTTCCTTGTTCCACATCACAGTTCTGTCTGCTTCCAACTCTGTCTCTCTAAACCACACTTAGGTTTCAAGGCTTCGCTCAAATCTCACATCACCTGACTTCACACCTGGCCAGTCTTCTCTCTTATGACCTTTCCTTGGTGGTCCTTCACTTTTTTCCAGTGTGACTGAATCACTGAAGTATTTTTTTCCCCAAATGAGCCGAATTTGTTAATGTCTATGTCTTTCTACACAGCTTTCCTTTTTAAATTTTAATTGAGATGAAATTCAAATGATATAAAATTAGCATTTTGAAACAAATTTAGTGGCATTTAACACCGTCACACTGCTGCAAAATCACTTTTTATCTGGTTCCTATAGACTCCCTACACTGCAAAATACAACTTTGTACCCCTTACACAGTTCTCCCTAATTCCTTGTTCTTACATCCGAGCCCCTGACAAACACCAATCTGCTTCCTTTTCTATAGATTTGCTAATCTGGTTGTTTCACATGAATGAAATCATGCAGTGCGTGAGGGTTAGCCTGTACTCTTTTATGTTGAATGATATTTTCAAGTTTCACTTATGTTGTAGCATGTATCAATACTTCTTTTTTATCACAGAATAATATTCCATTGAATGCAATGCAATTTGTGCATGGTTCTAACTTTTGGCTAGCATTAATGGAGCTGCGATGAATCTACAAGAATATTTTCAGATGACTGTTCTCCTTTTGGGGGGAGGATATGCCTAGGAGTGGGGTTACCCGTCGTACACATGCCATTCTTTCTGCATGGGATACTCTTCTTTCCTCGCATCCCTCAGCCTCCGGCTAAACTTCCTGTTAGATCTCAGCCATGAGGGTGATTTTATTTTTGCAGAAAGCTTCTTGGATGCCTCTTCTCTGCTGGTGGAGCTTTAGTACCTTCCTCTATCAAAGCAACTGCTTTGTTACATTATAGTTAATTCCCTCTGTCTCCCTCTCCGTGCCATGGTCCTAAGGGCAGGACCTGCACCTTTTCCAGTCCTTTGCTGGCATTTACTAAGTGCTGGAAATTATTTGTTGAATGAATAAATCATGGGGAAATGAATGATCTTCCTCAATAGCACTACTCCCTTTCCTCCAAATAGAGCCCTTGATGTCATTTGTAGACTTCCAAGTTGCTTCATATATGTTTGTTGTTCTTAAGGGAACAACAGTATATGACTAGTATTATTGTTACTATTTGCTAGCTGTTTACATCTCTGATAGCATCAATAAGTGCTGACTGTCCCAAGGAAAGATGGCCACTCAGGACTTGCAGCATAGAATTTTAAAGTTGGAAGTGACCCACATATGCCTTCTCATTTCTAGTTCCACTGGCAGGTCTTACTACAAAGATCACCCTGCAAAAACAACTTCTCTTCTCACTCCTGAAGTGAGTCAAATCGCTCTTCCTGGAGGGCCACCTGCTCTGCCCTGAGAGACACTTCTGAGGCTCCCCACGGGCAGTCTGATGGGGGCTGACAATCTGCACACTTCCTGCTCTCTCATTAGTGACGTGTACCTCGGAGTTCTATGCTGGGATGCCTTTTGTTTCCATAGGACTTGTTCTAAAAATACCACAAAATTAGGTTGTCAGGGAGATTACATGAAGCCCAAATGATACATTTGGTATTTAATTCCAAAAGCACGACCAAATAAAAACAGTGTTTTTGTAGCTGCAGATTTTAAGTCTGCTGCATAATTATTCTGTTGTCTGTCACCTTCATGATATTTAAAAAC
This sequence comes from Ctenodactylus gundi, assembly GCA_004027205.1. Lineage (NCBI taxonomy): Eukaryota > Metazoa > Chordata > Mammalia > Rodentia > Ctenodactylidae > Ctenodactylus > Ctenodactylus gundi. Next base: position 760,921 of record PVKB01000085.1, on the reverse strand, counting down.
ATCTTCTGAGGCAAGGGACATAAATCACAATCTCTAGAAGAAACAAATCAGGACAGGAAGCAAAAGTGAACTGGAGGCTCTATCGCGGCAGTCAGAGCCCACCCATACCCAAATGAGCCAGTACCTGCGTTTCCAGGGACACTGAGCACTGTCCCAATGGAAATCAGGATGGGATAGGTCAACACCACACCGACATTCACCAGGATGTTGAAGGCTGTAAGACAAAGGCAGACACACAGGGTAAAGGTCAATTGGCAGTTGGAGTCTTCCCTTGTGAATGTAACAGAATCAACATCTTTGATAAAAAGTGCTTCTCAAGCGCCTGCACCTTGAGTCAATTAATTGTCTAATTTTGGAGACGGATGCACACATATGTCCCCTGCACTGGTCACGTTCTGTCATTCTCTCCTACCCCATTTCCCTGAGTTCTTGTCAATTGGCTGGCAAAAGGTATATGGAGCAAAGAGGTAAGGTAATCAATTGATGCACTGTGACTGTTGATGAGATAATGTCAACTTGAGGGGATCAATAACCACACCTAGATTAGGGTTTGGAAACCATGCCCAGGTTGGGAATTGAGAAGCAGCCTGGATTAGAGTGCGAGTGATTTGTGGGCTGGTGAATGAGGGTAGAGCACTCACCCAGATCTGCAAGGCCCAACTGGAACTTGAAAGGTACAAAAGGAAGGAAGAGGGAAGACTGTTACAGCTTGTTCCTCTGGGAAAGCTCTCGCCTTCGCAATTGTCAATGGATGCCGACTTGCTACACATTGCAGATATTCATCATGGATTCGTTCCAGTCTCCACTTGCACCTATCTGCCTGTCACTGATCTTCAGTCACCAATCTTCAGGCTCCAGTCTTCCCCGTTGTTCTTAGAACAACCAAGATCGGCCGCAGACTCTCGCCTCACCGGCTGTCCTGCAGTCCCAGACAGGAGATCTACTTCACGGCTGAGAAACCATCTTGGACTATTTCTATCCTTGGATTTGTAAGCCTTCCTAATAGATCCTTTTTGTTATGAAATCTGTAAATTCTGCCTTTTGAAGAACCCAAACTAATGCATACACAGTTTCTTAGCACTCTAAAGGTAGATTTGGCCAGGCCAGAGGTTGAAAGCAGGTGACTGATTGAAGCTTGGTGCTGCATCTCTTTGCCACTGTGCCGTATGATGCTGTATTGCTAGCTGATTAAAAGGCTCCAGGGTTGCTGTCAGTGATAGCCCACTGGTGAATATCGTCTGGACTCCACGTAACTCTCTCAACCCCAGGGACAGTTTCCACAGCCTGATTGTATGCACAGGTATCCAAGAGGCAGGACTTCAGAGCTAGGTGCAGGGGAAGCTTAATGCTCTTTAGTTAAATGAAAATATTATTTAAATAATTATCTCCCTCCTCCAAAAGTTATCAAGAATATGTTTTCTAAAAATATTATGAAGTACTGACCATTATTTTAACAACACTCAAAGTTTATTTTAGAGGTTGGAGGGATGCATATCAGCAAGCACCAAGGTGTGTGTGTCAGAGAACGTGGCTACGAATACAACTGAAGTATGTGGTCCACATCTCCATAGAATCAAAGAAGGTTCTGGAACCACTGCAGTTAGAGTGATCTGTATTGTTCTGTTGTTATCTGTAATTTAATTAAGCCCATGAGGTTAGTATGTGATCCCATGTGCTTGGTAGCCAGAGACAATGAACCTGGCCTTCCGGAGGCCAGTCCAGACAGCGGCACGGGCAGTGTCGGCAAGGGCCTTCCCATGTTAGCCACCACGTTAGCCTGTGGGGTGAGCGGACATCTCAGCACTTCTGGGCTCCACTTAGACTCCAGGAGTCACACATGGCAAATTCTGACACACTGGAACTTCATCAAATGTAGCATAGTTTCTGCAGTCATTTACTGGCTGAACCCGGTATTTTTGCAAACTAAAGAAAAGCAGTGGTATTCCGTTAGAACTGAGCCCTTCTCACCCAGCAAAAGCCAGGTGACATCACTGAAATGTGTTGTTTTTTAGATAGAATTAGGCTTTGACAACCTAAGGAAAGTCACATCTAAATCTGCGTGTTATTTGCAGTGTGCGATCCAGTGTGGGACCCATGTACAATTCAGTGATGTTAGGGGAACAAATGAGGCCAGGCTGGGTTCAGGGCGAGGCGCTCACACGGGGACAGGTGCCAGCCAGCAGCAGGAGATGGAGCGGCTCAGGTCACAGGCTGGTCTCCGTCTCTCAGCACTCTCTTGCAGACCAGCTCCAGCTAGATCGCATCTGGTCCCCGGGAGAAGAGAGGGGTGGAAATAAAAACTTCCTGGGAGCCCTGAGCATTGTGAAGCCCAGGTTGTGTAACGCAGTTGGGAAAGAGGCTGTCTCTTCAATTCGTCACCCACAGCTTGGGCACAGGGAGCTCTCCGGTGCCCTGGACAGGGAGAGCCCTGCTTGGAGATGTCCAGGTGCCAGCAGGCATGTGTGTTACAGCCTGAGTGTGCTGTCTTAGGGACACGCATTGGACACGCTAAGTGGAAGTGCTAGAGGAAGGCTACTTTGGTGCAAGCGGAAAGCCACGTGTGCACAGCAGGGGGCCAAGAGGTGGTGATGATTTGGTTGTGACCGTTTCTAGTCAGGTTGTTTTTGGCCAGAAGATAACCCAAGCCCCTTTGGTTGGGGCGTTTTGTTCTCACAGGAGCACTGCCATTGATTTCTATCCAACTTAGCAGGAGCAATGGCGATGATAATCATGGATTATTTGTCTTGAAAAGTCAAACATAGGATGACAACAATGTTTGATCCTTCTTTGGAGTGTTTCCTAAGACTTCCCCTTAGGATTTCGGCTGGAATGCACAAAAAATGCTCTGTCAATGTCCTTGTGGGGTTCAGGACGTTCCTCTACAGGAAACTGGTGCTGGTCCTGTGTTAGATCATCCCGCCTTCGGAAAGAGGACAGCTGGGGCTGGCCGAGGGGCTGAGGGCGTGGAAGGTGACTGAGGGGCTGGTGGACGGGCTGATCTGGGGCAGTATGTGGAAACGGGAAGGAGCGAGAGGAGTTTGATTCCGAGTAAACAGGCTCTGGTGGTCCTGGGCTGGTGCTTCCTCCTGACCATGGGTGAGAGAGCAGGCTCCTCCCTCCCGTAGCAGGGCTCAGTGTGGGAGGAGCCCAGAGCTCTGGGAGGCAGACAGTCTCAGAGCTCCAGGGAGTGGGAGCACCAGGAAGCAGTCAAGAGCTTCCCCGCGATCTTTATCTTGGCTTGGGGCCGGGCATAGTGTACTTAGCCTGGGCCACCACGCTCAGGTCAGGCTGCCTTCTTCCCCCTCCTGGTGAGGGCGACGTACTGACAGCCCATTCTGCATTCTCAGCAAAGTGAGCCTCTTCCTACGCGGGCGTGGACTGGTCCTTAAAGATTCAGTGGAATTTAAATCCAAACACCTTCCATGTCCTTAATGATCTACTTCCTTCTGAATGCTGCCACCTTTGTCCCTTCCCTCTCTCCTAACCTTGGGGCTCCAGGTGCTCACACTGCCTCCTGAGTTCAGGCCACCTGAAGGCCGGTGGTGAAGAGTGGCCTCACCTTCCAGCTATGCACCTTAAGTGATGGCAGGCTCGCCACTTGAATAGCTCAGATCTACCCAAACAAGAGCCTGCGAAGAATCTTCTAAACATTCAGCAACATTAACCAATATATAGCCACAGTGTCCATGAGAATGATCCTACTTTATACTCTAACTATTCAAGGAAAAGTGGAGCGATGTAAGCAAAACCTGAGTCCACTTACCCAACCACAAGCCTGCCATCCCACAGAGGCAGCCCCACGGCAGAGCTGCGAAAGAGGACCAGTGTTCCACCTTGGTGAAGTACAAGATGACCGGGGTGAAGGAGATGAAGACCAAGTTGAAGAAACCCAAGGTGGACACGAAGTGTGCGGCTTCACCGAAGTTGGCACTTCCAAGGAACATCTTAAACAGAACCTGCGTTGGAAAGACGTTTGTCAGCGACACAGCTGGAAACTTGGCTGCTGTAGAAAGGCAAGTTCCATTATCTGTACAGAGAAGTGGCTGTCCCAGAGCTCATCCTTCAGTCTTGTTGCCCTTCCATCTCCACGGCCCTAACTGGGCTGTTGAGACAGGAATTAAAATACCCACATCCCTCCCACATCTGGTACTGGAAATCACAGGAGGTGTGTGCCTGGTGTAACATACGGCTCTCAGGATGGGAGGTGAGAGGGAAGCTGAGGATGCAGACAAGCCCAGGAAAGTATTTTAGGACTGAGATGTCATCATTTCCTCCTTTTGAGCCTGGGATTTATTGTGTCCTTATTTTGACAGATACTGAAAACTAAATTGGACAGAGAGCCTGTCATTATGTTGTTGAGAGAAATAATGCCTGGCATTTGAAGCACTTTACTATCTGAGCTTAAGATGCCTGCACATTGTTATTTTCTAGATTAGAAAAGAATTTTTTTTGTTATTTTCCTGGATTATAAACCTGTATAGGCAAGAAGATGGAAAACAGCAACCCTAAAGTCATGGAGCAGGCTGTGTGCAGGAAGCCACACCTGAGGTCTACAATTCTCAGCTTTTCACCTCTTTTCTACCTTTTTGATTCCTCTAACAAAGAGTATAGACTTCAGCACATTGGCTTTTCCTAGGATTGTTTTATAGATGTAATGTTGTGCCTGGTAACAAAGATCACCCCTCCTAGAAGCTATACATTTTGTAACTTGGTCAGGGGAATTCATTATGTAAGATCCCCATCTTGGTTCCATAGCAGTTCCAAGTACTGATGTTTTTAAAATTTAAATTTATTATATTTTTCTTTAAAGACTTAATCAAGAGGACCTGAGCACAGGCTGGTCTTTGGCAACGTCAGACATCTTGGTGGAGTTGCCATTGCAGTGCAAGTTAGACACTAATGGCAAATGAGTGAACGCTTGTCAAGCTTGTCACACAGAACCAATGGGCCAAAAAATGTCAGCATGGAAATGAGACTTCCTGTCCTGTCAGCCACAGTGGTGGTGCATAATCAACACAGACCTCCAAGAGGGACCCAAGGGGTATTTGCTGCCTTTCAGAGACTGTTCTATTATTGAAACACCAGGAGACATGAAATTGGAATTGTCCCTTAGATACATCCAGAAAGTTGGCTTTTAAAACAGCAAAGCTTTGGGGAATAACCTTTTAGATCTGCTCCCTGAGCCCTCACTTCTAAAGCCAGGTGCAATGAACCGGAAGAGAATTTTCATGGATGACTGGGAAACTATAGTGCAGAACCAATGGTAAGTACACTGCGTAGACTCCGAGCTTCCCTCAGATGATCAGAGGCGTTTGAGGAGTAGATCGGATTTGCACATGTGCTTTCCATTCCCTTCAACCCAGGGCATCCCTTGTCCTCCAAAGGCAGTGCTATTTATTTAGCTATGTAACCAGGTTATGTTATCCTAACTGGATAGCAGGATGTATTCATTCTGGGAGCATTAACTGCAAAATTTGCTAATGTGTATAAAATTGGGTCATTCAGAGAGAAGTTTCTTCATTTTGTAGATGACATGGATGCCTGTGGCATGGGGTCCATATGTAGCAAACAGTGACCCCTCAAGTGACAGCTTACTATTTCTAATATTTCCTTAGAGTTAAAATAATGATAGTTAAGTGAAGGAAACAAAAGAGAAGAGACCTATCTCACATTCCAGCTGCAAGTGCTGGATACCTAGAGTGGAGGGCACAGGCTTAGTTAGGCATTAATTAGTCCAGAGCTTCGATCCTGGCTCTGTCACTTCCTAGCTGTGGGCCCTGGGCAACTTACTTCATCTTTCAAAGTCTCAGTTTCCTCATCTGTAAAGTAGGGGAAAGTATTTCAAGTGAAATTTTCAGGTGGTACTCATCATGTAGCAAACACTTAATAAATGGTAACTAGACGTTGTTTATTCCTTCTCCAAGCAAAGTTGTTTCATTTCCCTTCCTTACTTTATAGCTTACATTTAGGGTGATTGAGTAAAAAAAAAAAAAGATCCACAAATACCTTATATAACGCAGACGTAGAGGCTGAGCCCACTGCAAATGCCACGCCGATGATGGAGTCAGCGTGGAAATTGTCTGCGTATGCCATCATGACGATGCCGGTGATTGCCATTATGGCGGCAACTATCTGTCAGGTAGAATGGTAAGAAGTAGGAAAATCAGAACTCCCCAGAGACTCAACAATTCCAGACACCATGGAAGTTGCTATGAATTTCACGTCTAATTACCCTGTCTCTACCACTATTCAGATGTATTAAAGATAATTCAGGCACAGGAAACAAAAGATCCTAATCAAGAACTCATAATTTTAGCTTAGTTTTTAGGGCAACTTTCTACTGACCAATATCCATGTTGATGCAATGGATTGAACAGGAAGTCAAGTATTTTCATCTGCTTTGTAGTTTTTTTCTTCAAACAAGTGGCACACATTTTGATCAATTCCTTGGAGCAAGCATATTTCTGAAGACCTTCAGGGAACCAGGGTTTGATTAGGCAGACATAATTCTATGCAGCCAAAAGGCAAAACGTTGACCAAGGACAACAAAGAAATTTTTTAAAAACCTCTTAATAGTAGCTTATAAAGGAGAAAATTGAATCTGTGTCATTACTTGCAGTGTGGAAGAGGCCACTTGTTTCTTTTGTTTACATGCAAATTCATTCCATTTTTGAAGGAATTTCAATTATACTAGCACATTCATTAACTGTATAAGATGAAATATTAATAATTTGAGGTCATAATAGTTTACTATTAAATGTGAAGACCTTGGTATATTTAAAACAGATCTCCACCCCAATAATGAAGCAATGGTTTGCATCTGTTTAAGTTTATCTCAAGCTGATCCTGGTGAAATGCATTTCAGATCTACACCAAGTAGTCCAAGAACAACCCTGAAATTGGGATCAATATGTCATTTCCTCACTGACTAAAAATTAGGATGTAAATTTGTAAGGAATTTCAACCTACATAATTAATTATGTTAAGCTTCAGTTCTGAGTATTCCTATGTAAATAACTCTTCCACTAAATAGTTTTTTTATATAGATGGTATTTTGGGCCCATTTAAACATTCGTAACACATTGCACATAAACACTTGGCATGTGTCTGGAGACTGGAGGGTGGGCAGGGCATGTTTCTGGTTCATATAATTCAGACACTGCTAACGCAACGTTTTTGTTAATGACCACCAAGGACAAGTGCATGGACGCTTCAGGGTAGCCACACACTGGAGAGTCCTTTATGAAAAACAGTAGGAATGCTTGAGGACAGACGCCCACATGTCGCCAGTGAAAAACCATTTTCATAACACATTATCAGGGAGGATCCTTGACAGGAGGCATTCCTCTTGCTGAGTAAATATCATTTCTCTAATGCTGTCAGGTGTGGGTTTCCACTGGATCCCCCCTCAAGCTGCAGGGAGTAGAATTTAATACACACACCGTGAGGTGTCAAAGAAAATTTTCAAACAAGATGTAATGGACTCATAAATAAACATTGTGAGGTGTTATCTAGATTTGCAAATGCTGTGAGATTTATCATTTTCCTCGATTTGGGGATTTACAGCTCAACCAGATATTTGCACCCATTTTGGGGGATATCTGACTTCAGAGAAATGAAAAGGCCCCTTGGATCCTGGCGATTTCTGATTTGTTGCTGTGACTAAATAATGTTCATGGATTAGGCATTTATATGCACAAATAGATTTCCATCACATGAATGAATTTTAAAGACAACTTATTTAAACTAACATTTGTTTTCTTCTCCCCAAGCACTATTGTATTTTCTTGGTCAAATGGTCTCATGATTGTTTTAAGAGCAGGTTAACGGAACACAGTGTTAATCTTAACAAACACAGTGTGTTGTTTCATAATTTAAATTATTGCATTACTCTATACTATGTAATATTTGTATTTAGGCTATTGTGTATAATATATAATTTTGAGTTTACAGAACTATGAAATATAAAAAAATAGCAGGAAAAACCCTGCCTGAAAAGCGACAAGTAACACAATTATCCCCAGGACGTGGCCACCAGTGGGAGCTCTGACTTTTCTGAGACAGCCATTAGCAAAACTATATATGCAGGAAATTTCTAAGTTTTCTCGAGATAGGAATTGGATATGGCTAAAAATTACATAATTTTATGGCAATTCAAAATTATAGCCATAGCGAGCCGCCTAAGCTCTCCCTCGCTTGGTACAGTTAAGTGCTTGTAGAAATAGTCCCTGGACCACTTAAATTGACATATCAATTACATCAATGTCTCTTTCAATTGCTTTCATGCAGAGGAGCATTTTTCCCTTTAGGGGGCCAGACAATGCTGTTAGTTAAGTTCTGAAAGATGAGAGTCTAAATACTTGAAATGTTATAAAAACTCTCCTCCGTGGTAACAATTCATATTATACAGTAGGTCCCTGGAGGTGGGGGTGGGGTGGGGACGGGGAGTGAGTTAAATTATTTGGCAAATTTTAATTTAAATTTTGCAAGTCTCCAATAGGACTAATTCTCAATGGCATGTTTAAAAAATTCTCAGTGTATTTCCTCACTACACAGCTGGAGCTGAAGAAATGGATTTCAGCTAAAAAATGCAGAAAAATGGCTCTGCTGGCCCCGTTCACTTATCTTTAGGGAATAAGTACTCTTTAAGTGTTCCGGGAACAAGCACACATGTGATAGCACACAGTTTTAGAACCAATCAGTCATCACAGTCATCACAGAAGGACTAACAGCCTGTTCCACTCAACAGCAGCAGCCCAGTGCCCTGACACACATCTTTGGGCAGCCAGTGCCTGCAGTTCTGTCAACAATGCTCGAGGGTGCTCATTCATGTGGAGGTCACCACAAAAACGCTGCTGGGACATTTTAGCATTCTGTGGGGACCTTACTTGCAGAAGCTGCACCATGGTGTGTCACTACCTGTTTGGCTTCTGCAAAGCACAGGGCTCCTGACAACCTCTTCCAGTTTCAGGCTCTTAACCAACCAAATGTCTAAATAGGATGGAAAACCCACCTTTATCATTGTCGGGTAGGAATGTTAACAACCAGAGTGACTCCAAGACTGTCCGTGCCTCTATTTCTAAATCACATCTGTTGTGCCCACCTTGGGTCGTGCGCACAATGGGTCAGTGCCCCCAGGAACAGGACTGGCCTCTTTTCCCAGCACAACAGGTGAGTGACATGGCCTTCTGAGGCAGCTACCTTCCTGTGCGGGTTAAGTGTCTCAGAGAATGCCCTGCATCAACTTTTAGGGCTGATCAAGAAGGACTGTGAGGTCATTTGAGCCCATTCCTAAAACCCAAAGCAACATTTGGTGATGTTGCTATACTGCATGCCACCCGTGGCCCTGCATGAAGGCCGGGTTTCTTTTCCCTTTCAAAGAAAAGGCTTCTATAGTTAAAACTAGAGAATCACCTGGCTTTTGGCTGGTTCTTTCTCTCTCTCTCTCTCTTTCTTTCTTTCTTTCTTTCTTTCTTTCTTTTCTGTCTTTCTTCTTTCCTTCCTTCCTCTCTTTTGGTAGTATGCTTATCTTTTTCTTTTCCATTCAGGCCTTTAACTGCCACAAAGGTCTGTTTCATCTCTGTATCACCATGAAGAGTCCAAGGTTCATCTCATTCATGGTGTTTCCCACTCACAAATGGTTTCCAGAATCATTATTTGTTTAACAATACAGCAATTTTAGTGTTCCGTGCATTAAAATGAACCTTTAATTCAATTCTCTGCCTGTATTGCTACTCCTAGGATTTTACAGGTATAAACAAGATATTGTAACCTAAACGTATTTTCTTATTTTCTCCTGAGGTTAATTATGTGTTTTGAACCCCAAAGCCAACTGCAGGTCTCAAACAACACTGCAGAGAGTGTTCATACACAAATTCAAGACTACAAGTAGAGGCTGAGACGCATTAATGGCTCAGATACAGACAGATCCAGTTTTCAAGAAATCATGGTCACATAGAAAGTCTAAACTTCTGCATGTTATATTTAAAGTTCTGTGAAGAATTATTTCTTTTACTCAGGTCTAATTTAATTGAACAAAAGTTGAAATGTGAAAGATGGGAAGAATGTGGAGCTCACTTGCCAACCGGATGCTGCTGTGCATTTGAAGGGGAACAGGGTTCCTAAGATGTAGGCAAACACTAGGAAGGATGGGCTTCTGAACTCCTAGTTCCTCCATACCTATTTTATATGCATAAAATCCACGTGCAAACTATCGCAAAAGAAGACCCGGGTGAAGAAGAAATCTCAAAGGAGAAGACTGATGAATTTACACAGAGAGTCGACACATTGCACCGTGATGTAGAGTGTGCGGGTTCTTTACGGGCAAGAAGTCTGAGTGTATCTAGCTTTCTCCTCTCTTGGCTATATTCACAAGATACTGTCCTGCCACGAGGGGGTAAGAAGGATGAGGTCCACCATCTGTCCAGTACCTCTTCCCCTAGGAAGCATGAAAGTCCCTGCTGGAGAAATCTGCAGAGAACATGAACGAGCAATTACTGAAGGCAACAGAGAAACCAAAGGTCATCTTCAACCTTATCTTAGCGTGGAAGGAAGATCAGCACCAATCAAAAGCAGCTCACCTCTGCTTCCCTGCTTTCCAGCATTCTAGGGCCCAATTTGAATTCAAAGAAGTACAGACTAGGAAACGAAAGATTCTGTTTAACGGATATACTTTGGTCAGTCCTTGGTGGATCTTGGAAAGTTTTCAAAACACTCATTGTTTGGTAATTTAACTCCCTAGGACCTACACACAACTGGAAAATGTGTGGATATCAGGCTGAATGAAACAAATTTGTTTAAAAAGTTGAGATCAGTTAAACCATTCTCCAACCACCAATTTTCTCCATATCTTCAAGGAGAAAATGAGAGAAAAATTTGAAATAATACAAAATGTAAGAGAGGGACAACATCTAGAAAAAAGCTTTCTCATTTTCTAGTCTGACATCTACTTATTATTGAAGTGAAGTAAACACTGGAAACAGACAGGTAAACTTTCAGCTGGTGGCTCGCTTCCCTTGGTAAGACCTTTTGTTCTGTTTTGTGGTGATGGAGATCAAACCTGTGTCACATGCACATGAGGCAAACACTTCACCACTGCACCCCCAACTCCAACACTTTCTTTTATTACGGTGATGGTGGTTTATAACTCTCATGGCTTTAAGAACTATATCTGTCTCAGATTTCAGAGATAGAAAGCACCCACATTCAAAGCTGCAAGAGCTGGACAATTACTTTCCAACCTTTTTGCAAATTTTGAAAATATATGATCTTTTACAGAAACTTACTAATTTCTACAGGATGATCATAAGAAATCTGCAAGTAACTGCTTTAAAAGATCTTTTTAACATACCAAAGATTATCAGTAAATTGGCTGAAATGATTTTATAATAGGGAAATAATGTACAGCAGATGACCTTTTCACCTATAATTTAATCAATATTCCAAAAGAAACAAAAATATTAAGGTATTCATGATATATAATTTACTTTTATGTGAGTACTACCCACTGATGGTCCAGATGGACTCATATTTACTGATGTCATACGCATCCTTTATTCTGTCCAGGGTATTATTTTGACATAAAAGAAACATAGAATATAAAGGGTCATACTTCTCATCATACATATGATCATTTTTGGGGTCAAGCAAAATAGAATTATAATCCAATGAGTGTTTCTAAACTCCTGAAGCTTTAGAATGAGCTAGAAAAATAAATCTTAATCTTTAACTTTTTTTTTTCCACAAAGAAGAGTCCGGTGGGATGGTCTCCAGAGGGACTGAGCTTTAGATAACTTACAGGCAGAGGCAGTAAGTGCAGCGCTTACGTCGCCAGCACTGTACTGCCCTCCTTTAATTCCTCCAACGACCTAATTACACATGTTCTTTGTATGTCTCAAGAGGAAAAGAGTTGCTGATACCATCAAAAGGCAAAATGCTGAATATGTTTTGGCACTTCTCATATTCCATGGCCTGATTATGGGCATCATTATAATTACACATTGACATTCTCCTGGAACATGGCATTAAACACTTTGGAATGCTTCTCAGGGAGAAGTAAAGGGCTTCTGTCACTTAAAATGAAAAATACCTGACTTTTATCAGCGTGTCTAACACTAACAATTACTATTTTGCCACCAACGATGGCTTAATTTCTATATAGATTTATTAATAAATACTTGTTAGCTACTTAACATTTTTTCTCTCAGGTCTCCTTTGTCACAGAATCTGTGTTAGTTTCCTGAGTTTGCTGGAATGTCCTGTAAGCGTGGTGACCGAAGCAAGACAAATGGATGATCTCAAGGCTGAAGGCCACGGCCCAACAGCATCCTTAGAGGACGGTGCATTACTTGCACGGTCCAGGTGGTGGTGGCTTCCCTGGCAGACATGGTGTGTGACCACATCACTCCATTGTCTGTCTCTGTGGTCACATATCTCCACATATTCTGTGTGTCTTTCCTGTGTGAGTCTTTTACAAGGACATTGATAGTGGATTTTGGGTTCCTCAGAGCAAGACCCTTAAGTTAATGACATTTGCAAAGACCTTGTTTTTTTGAAAAAATTTCCAGATAAGATTAAATTCACAGATTTTGAAAATTAGGAGATTTTTTTTTTTCCGGGGCGCTACCATTCAGCCCACTGCATATGCAAATTTTAAAATGACAATGGTTGTGACTTTGGGATGGATTCCTTAAATCTGCAATTGAAATATATGTTGAGGCTTTTTTGTTTGAGAGATATCAAGTAAATGTCCTACCTGTTTTTATGTGACCTCTTATCTCAGTGAGGCCTGTGGTTAAATGCATTCATTCCTGTTACTCAATTGACTTCCTCTTTGATAAATATATTGGGTGTATTTATTTACTTTTGGTATCCAGATGCCACCATCAAATGACTAAAATACCTCCCACACCCCCCTTTTGACAAGACTCTTCATGAGTAGTCTATGATCACAGTGAAGAGAAAAATTTCAAAAGCACAAAATTGTCATTATATCCTCAAATGTAAGCTGAATCCTTACTTTGTGCTTTGTGTTATTCTAGGAATTGGACACCAGAGGCAGTGCTGATTCAGTGTTCCATGCTAAGAAGTTTCCAACTGCATGACTGAATGTTTTGCGGCTGCCATCTTGAAGTTACTCATTTTTTTAAGGCAAGGAGTGTTTATCTTAATTTTAGATTCTCTAATGGAAGAGTGAACAATGTAGGAAAGGTCCATGCTCCCAAGGATGCGTTAGGCACCTGACAGTAGCCAGCCACCAACAGTGCTGCCCAGGGCTGAACCCTTTGAATGTCAAATCTAAGGTAGATCTCAGCAAGTGGAACATACATGTATTAAATTTGGTATATTCCACTGGTGTTTTGGACAGATTCAGAATTTCTCTTTTTGTCTTCTATCAAAGCTCTCTTAGTGTTCGTGACAAGCTTTGGTACAATCAGAATTTTCTAGTTAGCTTTTTTGCTAGGGGGTAGAATCTTGTTACATTGCCTAGGTTGGCACCAAACTTATGGGCTCAAGTGATCTTGTCTCATCCTCCCACACAGTGGGAACTACAGGTGTGTGACATTGTGCTTGGCTCTTAATTGGCTGTTATTTAAGTGAAAAGTTTCACATAACATCTCCAGTGCAGACATTTACTTACGTACATTTCTCCACTTGCATTAGAGAAGGGGCAAGGACCTTGAAATTATGGCCAACAAGAACACTATTTGAATAGTGAAATAAGTTTCAAATCCAGTCATGAACATCTTTTTCAGAGACTATGAATTGCCTAATGTTGATCGCGGGAAGGCTATTCATTTGGACTTTGTTCTAAAGCACTATTTCTATAGGCTCAGCATGGTGGCCTGCCAGATCAGATGAATGAGATCTGCCTCCCAAAATCTGCATGGTTTCCAAGTAATCTATTTCTGACATAGAACAGGCATAATTTTTTTAAATCTACAATATTATAGAAGGCAATAAACTCAGAACTGAAGTGGTTGGTATACATTTAACACAGTTCAATTAAGGATTTGTACCCCAAAGTACAAGTTGTTGCTTTTATCTCTGTTTCTAGATTAGTCACCCTAGATATATAGCCACTTATAATAGCATTGTGCCATCACCAGTGACTTTAATTACTGTTTGGTAATCTTAGCTACTTACACCAATATTAATTAAATCCATCTGGGTAGGGGCAGAGGGGGCTAGTCCTAAAATATGTTGATTTTTAAAAGCAAATCAGAATCTTTCCTGTGACTAATTTTCTCAGAAATCCTTTTTCCTGAGGACAGAGGAGTTGATTACAACATTATTTCTAAAAGCAGAACTTATTTTCTTCATCCATTTTAGTGCCTCCCGTCACAATCAACTGTGCTGACTCCCCAGCAGAAACAATCTCTTTATCATCCTTTTATGATGTTGTAACTGCCAGGGCTTCCTAATGGTTCTTCATATTTCAATCTGTATTCTGAACCAGTGGGAGAAGTTTTATGGAAATTCCATGAAACCACACCGCTCCCCTGATGCCAGGATTCAAGACCAGGGGAGGCCTCCCCGTATTGAATTAAGCCCGCCATTTACCCTCACTCCCATGAACCTGTCTTTCAGCACAATCCAGGATAGCAGGAAAACAAAGGCTTTGTTACAGCAGAACAGAGCAGAGACGTCTGTGGCCGTCAGCTTCTTTAAAGCCAGCAAGTACAGATAATTCGTCAATGTCCACAGAATAGAAAAGGGAGCAGTTCTTTTAAGGAAGAGCTTCAGTGTCAGGCCATCTTCACCAAAAATCCGACTGCATTCCCTAGAAAAGAAAAACAGGTTAATACACAGATGTTGTTGGTCGCCCACCTTGGCTGGCTGCCTCTGTAGTCATTTGCAGGGAGAGGGCAAACACTGGAATCCATTAGGCATCTGTAGCTCATAATGAACTTTGCTCTGCTACCCAAGGCTTCAGGGAGTGCACAGAGTTCCTGGTCACAGGGCAAGGTGTTCTCCTATCCAGACACTCTCTGGAGATTGCCAGGGCAACCATTTCCATTTCTGAACATGCTCAGAAAAGCCTGAATAAATTTAAAAAAATAAAGGAGCACTGAAATCATTGGCTATTGGAAGAGAGTGAAGTTTTTTTTTTTTCTCCCAACAGGCCAGTGTGATAGAGTCAAGATGGCTGCTACTGTGTGAACAGGCTTCCGACAACTCATGAAATCCCGTGGGACAGCGAGCCCCTTCTCTCCACAGTGCCATACACGTCACGAGATTTTGTTATTCCTGAGGCAATGTGCTTCTTCTAGTTTATCTGTTTGATTGACTAATTACTTGTCCTGCCAGTATTTTTAAGTCAAAAAAAGAAAAAGTGAAGTCCCTTCGATGACTCTAAAAAATGGTAAAAACTAAGTATATGGAGTTCAGGTTGTAATTAAATACAAGCATTGACCATTGGAGGAGAATCATCTGAATTCATTATGTGGAAATAGCCACTTCAATCAAATCTTGAATTAGTTTTATTTGTGATTAAATTGGTTATGTAGCCCAAGAGGTCATTTTAATCAAAATATCTGAATTCATAATATACACTGGCAACAATGAAAGTGATACAATATAGTGTCTATATGATTAATAACTGGAAACAGACTTAACAGCAGGAGAACTTAGCTATATTTATTTATTCACTCATTGAACATCCAAGAATTTGCTGAGCAAATATCATATGCCACATGTATTTTCAAGGCTTGCATAAATATCTCCATGCAATGTTGGTACCTTGCAAAACAACAAGTTACTAATATTCCAACATGCTTCAGCAGGAAGTATTTCTATGGCTGTAGAATCTAAATAATACTGCTTTTAGCTTCTTTCCTGGCATTTATTTGTTGATTTATTGATTGATGGTACTGTAGACTGAACTCAGAGTCTTTGCACAGAGCTACATACTTAGCCCTTTTTTTTTTAAAAAAATTTGAGACAGGATCTTGCTAAATCAATGAATTTCCCAGGGTGGGCTCAAATGTTCAATCTTTCTGCCTCAGTCTCCCAGAGTGCTGCTCTTTCAGCTTTTACTGAAAAGATGGCAGTATGTCTCAAATGACTGCAGACCCACGTGCTCTTTAACAAGTGTTTGGTCCTAGGGATTTGCTGACTCAGCTAATCCCTAGGATCACACAGAGTAAGGGGGAGTAAGGAAGCAAAGCCTTAAATATTAAGCATCTGAGAATGCTGGGACTTGTAGGGTAGGGATTCCAAGGTTAACACGCATGTTGCAGAGCCTTGAATTGTGGTTTTGCTTTCACATGGATTCCACCAAAAATGAAGAATTTGCATAAAGTGAAAATGAGCATTCTCAAAGATAAATTTTAACTCAACAGAGATACAACTTGAATGACGAGATTAAATAACTTAAGGGCAACCTCTCCCATGGACAGAAACTTCATGTTGTCATACAGACATGAAACAAATGGTCGCCACGAGGCTCTAGCCATTAGGACGTTCTGAGGCAGCATCTTATAAGGAGCAAGTGGCAGTGCCCCTAGCCCGTCCTGGCACAAGGTTTGTTTTCTGTACCCATGAAGGAATGAGCTTCAAGAGAGAGCTTCCCTGTGGAGCTGGAGGTGACAGTCACTGGCTTATTTTGTCAACCATAGCCTCTGAATGCCTTTGTAAGTATATTTTCATCAACAATCACACCATTAAGGTTTGCATTTGGAAAGTCCCCCAGAAGCCTCATGTTTGGAAGTTAATTCAATCAGGGAGTTGATCCACTGATTTCCTGTGGTGTTAGCAGGTAGGGCCTGGTAGGAGGCGGTGGATCTACTGAGCTTGACCTGGAAGGCCATACACTAGCGCCCCCTTTCTTTTTATCTGGGCTTCCTGTCCCACCATGGACTGAAATGCTTCTCTGTGGCAAGGCCTTTGCCAAACCTTTCCTTTTATCAGCCACCCATGAATGAACTGAGACCTTCTGAAACTGTGAGCTAAAATAAATGTATCCTTTCTTAACTTGTGGGTGTTGGCTATGGTATCCCAGAAACAAAAAAGTTACTAAGACACACAAAAAACTCATTTCTGATTAAAGGATTTCTTTGATGTCTAACAGTGGCCCACCATCATGCTGGGTTGAGCACTCTAGAGCAAAGAACGGGGATGCTAGCAAGGAGCCATTGCAACCTTCAGGGAAGGCCACATGAGGGCCAGCGGGACAGCCATGGCATCACGGCGCAGGAAGATCTGCTGCCCAGCAGAGACTGCTCTGCTCTCCTGGCTCTTTCTGTCCCCTGGGCCCATTCCTTTGCTGCTCCCCTTCTCATACCATCTCTCCCCATTGGCAACCTTCTCCCCATCTGCCACTTCTGTGGTAAAAATTAAAAATACTCTACCCAAAGGTCAGTCACCTGTGTAAAACTTTATGTAAGTATTAAGTGCTGAGAAACGTGAACAGTTAAACTGAAAAGAATAGTTATGGAGGAGCAATTAGGTGGGTCTCTCGGGAATGATGATATCAGAATGTCTGGCTGAGAGATATTGGCAGGTGGAATAAAGTTTGGTATAAGGAACAGAAGTGGGGGAGCATTAATAATTTAATCATGCTCATTATTATAACAGCAGCTACTAGTTGCTGAACTTGTGCTGCCAGTCAAACTGCAGAGTAAGCGCATTTCACAGATGCCAGACAGAAACTAGTATATATCTTTGACTCAAATTTGTTCTTCCCAAAGATAATCTGTTTTTTCCCAAGGAAACACTTTTCTTAAAAAGGTAGTGTATACTTTTTTTCATCTGAGTATCAAATTCGCCCGAGGCATTTGAATTCTATTAACATATAACTAGAACGATTGAATCATCAAAAACTCCTTCCAAATGGACAACCCTTATCATCTAGATTTGATGTTTTATTGAAAATTCCTTTGATGTCAGAGATAAGAAAAAAACTGGAAATGCTTTCATATCATTCAGGAGAAAAACAGAAGTTCTGGTGCTATGGGACAAATTCTGTTTCCAGTCTTATACATTAATTTTATTTTTTATTCATTCAGCCATGAGAGGTTTGGGAGTATCTGCTTGGCAGATGGTGTTAATGAGTCTATGGGGAGAAAAGATCAAGGATCTAAGAATGTTCTGACAATGTTTACCTCTCATATTGTTCTCACTGGAGAAAAATCCTTCCAAAGACAGTGTTTTCTGCTTGACAATAAAAGCTCTTTAATTCAATTTTGGAAATGGCCAGCTTCACTCTGCCCTCCCTAGCAGGTAGAAGTGTCTTGTCAAATCACAAATTTTGCAAAATTCGGAGTTAGTTCAACATGAGAGATGGGGAGCAGATGTTCCCCAAACAACCTGTCTGCTAGCAACAGCCCCTATAGATGTATTTAGATAAAACCAGCAAGGCTTGCTTTAAGATGTTCTTGAGGTACCATTACTTTTTCAGTACCTTTCTTGTCCTATTTTTTTTTTAAACCAACATGTGGGTCTAAATCATCAAAGCATTCAGGTAAAGCATTCATACTGTCTGGTATACGCCAACAGGGGCAATTTTAATCTCACAGTCAGATTTTCCTGCTATTACATATTAAATTCCATCATTTAAAAAGCATACGCACCTATCTGCCCAGAAGACTTGCAGTCATCATGTTACAGTGATACTTGCATACCCATATTAATAGCAGCACAACTCATAATGGCTAAATCTTGGAAGCAGTCAATATGTCTATCAACAGATTAATAAATAAAGAAAAATATACATATACATACAGTGGAGTACTACTAAGCCATTAGAAAAGATAAATTTGAGTTATTTATAAGAAAATGGATGTCTTTGAGACCATTAGGCATTACGCTTAACCCAAAGAGTAAATAAATTAAAAAAGCAAAATAAAAGAGGTGGTAGAAAGTAGGGAGATAGATTTTATGGAGAGGGAAAGAGGAGTTGGGAAATGAAGAGAAATGGGGTGGGAAGGGAATGATTACGTGTGGTACATATGATGTGCCAATTCCCCAGGTTCAAGGTAATTATTATGTATCACAAATACAGACTAATAAAAACAATCATGTTGTGAAAAAATACGTAGTGACAAAAAATCAGAGGCACCATGATCAAGTCTATTTGATGGGAATCAAATACAAAGTGTCTTTAGAAATGACAATCACATGTGGGCCTGTGTTTCCCAAAGCAGACAACATTTATTCTTTTCAAGTTTCTTCAGGTATAATTGAGTTTTTATGAACTTACACAGAAAGTGAACTCATGGCATGACTGAATATTACCAAAAGCCTCACATATTTGGAAGATGATTGGATTGTGGGGGTTAATTGATTATGTGGGTTACCTATCGATTTAATTTGCTATTAAGAAATGGGATCTGATGAGGAGAGGCAGACCACTGAGGGTGGCCTGGAGGCATATACGCTTGTCCGGGCCTTTCCGCAATTCCTCTCCTTCCTCTTGCAAGGCCATGGGCTTCTAGATCTTCCATCACACTGCCCATAAACAAACTGTGAACTAAAGTAAACCTTTCCTCCATTAAGTTACAGATGTTGGGCATTGTGTGCCAACAAGGGTTAACTGAGACACTAGGCACTTCCAAGTCGGTGATAGGATATGGACCTTGAAGATAGACATCACAGTTTAAAATTTTAAAAATAGTCTTACAATGCACCAATTAGAACAATCATTTCCTATTTTTGTTGGATATAGGGGTGGAGGAAGGATATTTTGGCTCCTGCAAGACAGTGAGCAGCCAGTATCCCATCTGCTATCTCCTGAAGTCCCTGTTTTCTCTCAGTGACGAGGTCAGTCAGACTGACTATCTTGGAAGTTACTTCCTCCTTCCAGGCATTTCCTCTCGGAGAAGCTGACCACGACAAAACACTTTGACCCAAGTGCTGCTTCTGCCTTCCTTGAGTGTCGTGCAAAGGCTGTATAGTGTGAATCCTGCGGCTTCCTGAGCTCTCCAAAGGCGGCTGCAGGAGCCTGGCTTAGTGGCGGAGCAACCAGCAGAAACCCCAGGACTCCCAAGGAAGCCCAGTCACCATCGTTTATTGCTAGAAAACAGACACAAGATCCCTTGTGCTCCTAGTCAGCAGAGAAAGGCATCTTAGAGTTTCCAGGGCCAAACCTCCCATGACATGAGATCTGGCTATTTCATCTGCTCAGGCACCATAGAATATGAAGCTGGAAATATTGAGCAAATGTTGCATGTATGTTTATGAACACATGCTTTTTCTTGCATTTAAGACACTGGGATGTTTTTTAAAAATATGACTCACAAAGATACAAAAAGATAAGGATTAAGTTATGGCTTCATTATTTATAACTGTTTGAACTTGGACAAGTCACTTGACCTTTCTGAATGTTTTCTATTGTGTTAAAATGGGGACAAGAGCACCATTTCTAAAAAGTGAATACTTTTATCACGACAGTAAAATCAAGATAAAATCATATGAGATCACAGTAGCAGAGCAAGGCCTGGCCCAATGGTGCCACGTTGGAGACACGATTTCTTCTTTCCAGTGGGGATTGATTCTGCTTCTACGTGTTCATTACCAACCTCGCATCCTGCTTCTTCACTTCCCCAGTGAATGCAACTCCCAGTCCAGAGGTGAAAGTACGTATATTTACATAAAAATATTTTAGTCATCTCATATGGGTGAGCTAACAGGAAGCCTACCTGAACTTTTTCATTGGCGATTGCTTTTCTTGAGCAGTGGCTAGATGGCCGGAATAATAGACTGGGAAAAACATAATGTTCCAGTTTGTTGAAAACCACGTCATGAAAAATGGACAGTAGAAGTTCTTATAAGTAATTTTCACAATCTGTGTGGTTCCGACCCAAGATGACGATACTGACAAGATGATCAAGAGTCCCCAGACAGCCTTCAGAATGACAGACGTGCAGGACAGGCAGCGAGCCTTGATTCTGTTTTCTTGGCTGCTGTTCTCAGGGTGAGCCTGTGTCCCATCGTCCCCTGGAGACAAGAAAGGAATACAAATGTGTGAAACTCAGGTTATAAAACAGCAATTGAATGTGTCAGCTCCTTAAAAACAAACAAACAAACAAACAAAAAAACCCCAAAAACAAAATGGATACAACCGAAGAGTCAGATGGTTGAATTACCAATGCTTTTCTTCTTTTCTTTGTTGTTAGAAGTGACTGATCGCTGGCTGATTTTATCTGTGGAATCTCAGCTCGGGGAGACAGTGTAGACCTGGACCCTCCCCTGCCACACAAGGATTCTCACGCATGGGAAGAGCACTAGGCTCTTCTCCAACGCACCCTGCCCCTTCCGTGGAAGAGCATTGCGCAGATCAGCCTTCAAAGGCTTCGGCCTGGCCATGTGACCTGCTTTTCTCAATCCAAAGTGAGCAGATGGAGGTGTCAGAATCCAGCAGGAACTCTAAGAGTCATCACAAGGGCCCACCAGTGCCCTCACTCGTTCCCTCTGTCGCTAAGATGGAAAACCTAAACTAGAAACTATTCTTTCAGTCTGTGGGAGAATGAGCAGAAGCTAGTAAAACTGCTCTGTATCTGTGACTAAGAAATAAAAATTTGTTTTTATATTCCCACTGAAAAAAAAATTCTTTGGTCGCACTGGGGATTGGACCCAGGGCCTTTCCACTGAGCGACATACTCAGCCCTTTTAATTTTAAGACAGGGTTTTGCTAAGTTGCCCAGGTTGCTGGGCTCAAACTTGCTGTTCTCCTGCTTCAGTTTCCCAGATAGCCGAGATTACAGGTATGCATCACCCAAAGCCAGTTTCTCTGAAATATTTAGATGATATCAAATGGAAAAGGAGCAAAGGGCAAATCCTTACTACGCAAAGTCATTTCCCATCTCATAACAATTATGATTTAATGGATTTTTGGGAACACAAGAGCATCTGCTTTGTATTTTTACATTTGCTGGGAAAGTTTAGTAGCATCTTTTTCACATTAAAATAGACAAAGCTCTCTGAAATGGGTACTCATGAAAGCCTTCACCCTTAATAGAGAAAATAGTCTCAACAAAGTGAATTCATGTTATCTATCAGGAAGCTGCACAGGAGCAGAGGCCACTCTGATCCTCCAAACTGAGATCCCAACCGGTAGAATTTGGGGAAGAATGGAGAAATTGTCTCCAAGAACCTCCTGGTCTTCCAGGAACTTCTATGAGCACAGGTCTAGGCTGGGGCTGAGGAAAGTGGGGCAGCCCACAGGTTACAAGTGGCGGTAGATGGGGCTTCTCACAGATCCTGCAAGTCTTTGGCTAAACACGTTCCTTGGTGCTTAATGAGCCAGGCATGACTGTTGCACTGGGTAAACAATCTTCACCCAGCTAAAGTTTTCTGATGTTATCACTGGGGGCAGGGGCAGCAAGCTTTGAAAGTGAACTCTCCATTTGGGAATTTAAGCCAAATATGGAGCACAATGATTCCTACATGTCTCCTAAGACTTGTACTGCATCTCAGGGCTCAGGTTCCAGAAGATGAAAACCAGCACTTTCGTTTGTTTATTCAGTACAGTCTGTGGAGACTCTACCGGAAGCTGGTTTGCTAGTTGGCTCTTAGTAGTTGAAAGATGAAAGACTTTTGCTCAGGGTCTAGTAGAAAATCAAACATCACATCTGTTTCCATGCGATGATGGCAAACTGTGAGGCCGAACAACAATTGGTAAGGGGTGAGATGAGAAATGTGCTGGAGAAACTTCCCATAATGCAGTGCACTGAGCTGAGTCTGAAAGCAAGAGTTAGTCAGCTCCCTCGATAGGTTTCAGACACTTCCTATTCTGGATAACTGTTCTGCAAGTTTCTTATAAGTCCACGAGACTGGTGCAGAAAAACTGGGATAAATAAGAAGGTAGAATGAGAAACTATTGTGCTGGGAGGTTGGGAAAGGAACACAAATCTTACTCTCTGTGGTACTGACGTTCTCACTCATAGATGACAAAAACGAGACTTGAACTAAGGCTTATTCAAGGTTGAACCTGACTCAGTATAGACTCAGGGATCCCAACTTACTATTCTGAATCCTAGTTGTGCCTAAGCATTCAGACTTCGGCTTTTCATTTGAGCAATGGTGTTGCAAACATGGTAAGGAGAAACATTTCCTTCCTGGCAGTAATGGAAGTATTACATAAAATTACATAAGAGAAAATGTACCTATGGTACTTCAAATCTCATTATCTCTGGAACTATATCATAAAGGAGGAGTGATTCTACAAAGATTTAAGATGTTGCTTTGAAATGTAATATCCCTCCATTGTTACCTTAACCTGCAAATAGACCTTGTAATACCATCACGCGGTGAACAACACCTTTGGTGACACCAATAATCACCTGAGTCTCTTTATTATTGACCAGTTTTTCTTCTGATAATTAGATTTGATTATTTTTAATTCTTCAGTTTTACAAAGCTAGGAAGAATTGGGTCTCCAGAACTCTTGTGTTTCTCTCCACTTGAAACATGATTTTCTATAGTACTGCTTAAATTTATAGTTTTGTATATATCATAAATTTGCTTTGCTAAGAATTCCATTCATTTATACAAAATTTTGTTAGAATCATACAGACCATGGTAGAGGCCACGGAATCTCAATGTCAGTGCTGCTGTGCCCTTGTGTGACCCTGAGCATGGGTTTCATTCCAGTTTTAGTTTCTTTATCTGCTAAAAGGCAGTAAGATCTTTCCCATGAGATTCACTTGTAGTTGACTACTGGATATTCATGAAGTCATGGTGTTTTTTGATTGTTTTCCTTTTCTCTCGTCTCTTTGGTGCATGAGAATATCAAGTTCAATTTCCATCTAGTCATCACAGAAAGTAAATTATGCTCCATGTGTTCTTTACTGGTATGGTTTTGAGATTTGTGATTCATGTGTGATAGGTAGGCATATCTACCTACCTACTAACCGGCACATTTAATTAACTGGAATATTCTGTTTTATAAACAACCTGGATAAGAGGAATATGTCTGTAGTTTATTGAAGCCAATTAAGAATTTCTGAAGACATGAGGAAAATCATTTTCTTCACTTTAAAAAATGATTTGGCACGCTCTGTTCAGGGTGGCCCTGCATTGATTATTTTTTATTTTGCATGGTGTATCTTCTTATTATCTTAAATTATTACTACTCTTTTTAAGGATAAAAGAGATTGTATTGTGTTGCCAGAGAAGAAGGCTTAGATGACGCAAGTGGATCCAGAAAAAATGGTGAATCCAGACAAGGAAACTAACTTCAGACTGATAGAAAGACACACAGGCCAGAAGGGACTCAGCAGTGATAATAACTGGTGGACAGAAACACAGAGATTTTCTGAGGTTAAGAGGATGGCGCTAGTCAGCACATGATCGTTTGGTCATTTGGAGAAAATGAACTTATGGTCATATGATGAGAGGAGGTACACAAACTTGGGGCCTGGAAGTATTCTCTGAACCAGCAGAGAAGACATCTACCACCGAAGAGCAACAGCCTTAGCCCGCAACCTAGTGGGTCCAGCTACACTTAGAAATTTAAAATTTGCTGGGAAACTCATAGTTATGAGATCTAGCTGTCAATTCCCATAGCCCAGGAATTGGTAAGTGCCCAGGTGGATATACGGAATAACTAAGAGTCTTAACTGGACAGAAAATGCTAGTCAGGGAGGCAAATAAGGGCTCCTATAGCAAGTATAGTATTGGGAAATGGCAAAGTCAACAGGGACTGAGAGTCCTGAATAAAAGTATCAGATTCCAAGATTTTATTGATGCTTTAGTTTTTGGAAGAAAGAGCCCAGCATGTATTCTTGGGACTAAGACTAAAAGATGCCAGGTTTTGACATTTTGAAAACTCATAACGTGTGAACTTCATCATCTATGAGTTAATTGCTCTAACTGTAAGTTTCGGTATTCAGTTTCTCTACGGCACTGTACACTCACAACCAATTGTATCTACCCATTTCTGCCTTCATCTTCTTGCTACTCAACACAACTTCCTCACATCCCCTCACGGAAGTTCACACAATGTCTCTGCCCATGGTGAGATGTCAGGAGATGACCATGGCCCACCGTTGTTCCAGAGGAGATCACTCACATACCTGATCTGCTCTGTCTCTCAACTCGATGGCCACACACGCCAGAGGATCCTCGGCTCTGAAGTTCAAGAATAGGAGCAGAAGAATCTTCGGTGACAGACAGAGGGGACAGTTGTCTACTGATGCCACTGTGTGAACTGGGGCAGTTGGCTCCTGGTTTACATCGGGCGACTGATGATCTGGAGGTACCTGGGAAAAGAGTGCACATACCAGTTTGGAAACTGCCTGGGGGACAACTGTCTCAGTGGTAAATTAGGTGACTACCGTGATCACAGTCTTGATGAGCTCTTTTCTAATTCCACAAATGGGACTTCTCAAAAGAAAATGCAATGTTGTCGAGGTCTGGTTCTTTAAGATAAAGAATCTTTCTCGACAAATTCATTAACTATTGATGAGCATAGACTGTACTTGAGTGGAAACTTAAGTTCTGAATTAAAACTGTTAGCACAGCCAAACAGTTTACCCTGAGAGAACCAAATTGTTACATTATCCTTGGTTACATCCTTTCCTTCCTAAGACTGTCCCAACTGCTAAAATTGTCAGTGGCATTTCCTATCAAGTCCACTATTCACTTTTTCATTACAAGTCCAATTTCATGTGTCCCCTCAGTCACCTCCCACCTCTATCCCTCACCACAGATGAAAGCTCAGCCTTCAGGTAGTCCAAAGGCCAAGTCCCCTCCTATTTTGATCAATGTTCCACGAATCCCCATTCCGGATTGACTTCATGGGATGCAGCCTACACTTGCAAAGAGCGCTGTGCTCAGAGGGACCCAGCTCCCCCACTCTCACCTTGTGTCTCCATCCAAATGGTGCATTTGACAACATTAAGAAATAAATACGGATACATTACTACTACACAGGTGCCAGACTTCATTTGTGTCACACTAGTTTTATCACACATGTCTTTTAATTCCAGGATCCCATATTACACGAAGTCATCATGTCTCTCTAGAAACCTATAGTCTATAAATGTTTTCCACTGTTTTATGACCATGACAATTTTGAGGAGTGTGGCTGAAGTATTCTATAGAACTTCCCTGAACTGAGGTTTGACAATGTTTTCTCTCATGACTATATTGGTAACATGGGTTAGAGAAAAACCCTGGAGAGATGAGGTCTACTTCTTATAATGTCAGCCACCAACTGTATGGTCATGTTAGCAGTGTGTCCCTGATGGTATAAACCACAGTCCTATGGCCAAAGGAGTATCTCTTGGGGTTCTCTGCTACCATTTTTCCCCCTTTCTTTGGTAGCCAGTCACTAAGTTCAGATAGCACTCTTGGGTGGGAAATGGAGATTTTAAACTTTACCTTCTAGAAGGGAAATGTCTGCATATATTGTCTAGAATTCTGATGTAAAAAGATTTGCCTTCTTTCCTCTTATTTATGAAAGAATTTATTGATCTTAGTGTGGATGCATGTACGTTTATGTCATACATAGGGTTATGATTAAATTGAATTGCTTGTTCTTTTGCTCAAATTACCCCAGATTTGGCCATGGGAGCTCACCCAGATTGGCTTCTGAATTCTTTTGATGTGCCTTTTTTTGGAGGAGGGGTGTTCTTCCTTACTTTTTGGTACTACAAGATACTCTGGTCGCATCTTTTATTTTCCTTACCTGACTCCTGGAATAAACAACTTCTCTGAAGATCCCTGTTTCCTGAGAGAATAGTGTTGTGGGTTTGCGCATTTTAATTGAGATACCCCATCTAGGCCCTCTTAGTTGTCAGAACCAGAAAATAAGTGTTTCTATGTTCACTTGTCACTATACTTTTATCCATGATTATCTCTGTATCTATCTATCCTATACAGGTTTTACGGTTTCTAAGAATAGGGCAAAATGTCCTATCCATAATGTGACCTCAAACAACACTGTTCTCTGGCCCGGAGTGACTGGGGTTGACTGACTGCATGAAGGCTTTGTCTTGGCATGGTGCTCTGAGAAAGGACAAGAGATGGAGAAAATGTAAAATGAAAACTAAAACCCTGGTTCATCAATTAAATTCTTGCTTTGGTATGGCATTGAATTCATCATGTTAGAGGCTCAGTGGGTAACCCCTTGAAGTGTTCAAATTAAAGCCTTGAGAGTCACTGTTGTTATGGTTTGGATCTGAAGAGTTCCCCCAGACCTTCGTGTTTGTAAGGTGACTCAATCATAGGCATTAATCTATTGATATTCTGTGTGGGAAGAGGTGGGGCGTGATTGGAGAGGGCAGATAACTGGGGCTTGAGCCAGAAGTGTATCACTAGCTCATGCCCAGGAAGGACACGTGACAGTTTCACTCTTCCTTGTTCTCTCAGCTTCCTGTTGCCAGGCTTTAAACACTTTTTCTCTGGCTAGGCCTGCATCGTGTGCTTCCGCCATTGCCAGATGCGTATGGTGGACTGAGACCTTCTGAAACTATGAACTAAATGAATCTTTCCTCTTCTAAGTTGTGGATGCTGGGCTTTATGTCCAAGCAATGAATAAGTAAATAAGGTTGAAATTAGTACCAGATAAGTGGGGTTGTTGCTGTGACTTTACCTGGATATGTGGTTTAGGAGCCTTTGGAACTGGTTCACAGGAGTTTGGAGGGATTTGGAGGTGCCGGCTACAGAAGCATCAGAATGTTGTGAACCAAGCTGGATGAAAGATTCTGCTCTGAGCTCAGAAGACCAGATGCTGAGAGAAGTACAGATCAGAAAGTCCAGGCTCAAGAGGTTTCAGATGGGAAGGAGGATTTTAGTGGCAAGTGCTCTAGAAACCATGTGTGCTACACTCTGGCAAAATGTGTGTCAGCATTTTGCCCCTGTCCTGAGACTTTGCCTGTGATACTAGGGTGGCGGGCTACTTAATGTGGTAGAGAAAATTACAAGGTAGCCTAAAGCTGTCACATAGATACTGCTTGTAGTTTTTAGCTAGCTCCACGCTGAAAAGTAGGAGAAAACAACAGAGCAAAAAGATGTACAAAGTGTGCAGTTTTTCCAGAAAGAAAGTGACTGCAAAGGCGAGCCAAAGAGAGGATAGTTGAAGAGATTAGCATTAGAAAGGAGTTAAGTACTCTGCATTAGGACTGTAGAAAAGACGCCTTGAGGACATCTCAGGAATCACTGAGAACCCATCTTTCACCCATTCAAGGGTGCAAAGGTGAAAGACTTGTTTTGAAAAGACAGCCCTAGGATGTATTGCAGGGCAACCTTAAAAAATGAATCCTCGAGGAGTTCAGCCTCCTGAGAAATTAGCGGCTCTGTAGCTATTGCCCAAGGGGACCGGATGCCTGCTAGGATCAGCAGCAGACTTCTGCATCATCCATGTGGTGCTGGCTTCACAGAAATGTAGGAAGCTAGAGTTGGGGGGTCAGGAAGCCTTCCACCCAGATTTCAGAAGAAGGTCTCGGAGAGCAGGAAGTACGTCTCTGAAAAGAAAATGGCTGAAGTTATGAATGTGAAGCTGAAAGAGCAGTGGAAACCCCAGAAATTTAGAGATGCCAGAAATACGGCTCATCTGCTGAATGTGTATCACACAGGATGTGAGCAGAGCCAGCTCAAAAGAGAAGCCACGGAGGCACAGGCATAGGGGTGGGGCTACCCAACCCCCTCTGGAACTCACATCTCGCCATAGTTTATCCTGAGTTCTGGACACAGAGCTATGGGATTTAACATTTGCCCTGCTGTTTCTAGCCCTGCTTTCTATCTTCCTATTTCTCCCTTTTAGAAAGGGAATGTTTACCCTGTGGCACTGTGAGTTGGACGTATTAAGCTCTTCTTTGATTTTCACCGAAGCTCACAGTTAATTGCATCTCAAAGGAGACGCTGGACTTAGGCTTTTTAAGCAGTGGTGGAATTGTTGAGACTTTGATAATTCATTTGGTAAAAAATGAGCTAAACATAAGTCCTTCGGGGCCTAAGTATGGAATATTGTGGTTTGGATCTAGAATGTGGCCTAAAGCCTTGGAAGGTAATTCAATTATAAAGGTTAATCCATTGGTTGATTTCCTGTGCTTTATGAAGTAGGTACTGGTCAGAAGAGGTGGATAACTGGGGCTTGACCAGGAAGGATCTATGCTAGCTCCACCCTTCCTGCTCCTCTCAGCTTCTTGTTGTCCTGCTGCAAACAGCTTTTCTCTGGCTAGGCCTCCACCATGTGCTTCTACCATTGCTGGCTGCCCAAGAATAGACAGAAGCCTTCTGAAACTGTGAGCTAAACTAAACTTTTTCTCTCTTAAGTTGTGGTTGTTGGGTATTTTGTCCCAGGAATGACTAAGTAACTAAGACAAATGAGGTCTATGGGGGAAAAAGGCAGCTTGAGTTCCTACGCTATCAAGAACCAACAACTAGGAACCTACAGTAAGAAACAAGTGGAACAACAGAACAGTGTGACATTAGATGAAAGTGTTAGTTCCACAATCCAAGCCTATCTATCTATTTAGCTATCTATTAATAAGCAAAAGCTTATTTAATTTTTTTTCATCTTTTAAAGTTTTTTTTTTAATTTCAAGCTGGGTTAGTTGGCATTTTTTTCCATTTTATTTTTATTACATATTTTATCTCTTTCTCCTTTCCACCTCCTCAAACCCCTCCATCTCCTTTTTAATCTTGAGGTTAAAAAAAAAGAAGCAATGGTAGATTAAGATGTGGTTATTAAGTGTCCCGACTTGATCTAATTGACATTAATTATTTAATAATGGATTTAAAAATGTACAGCTGCATAAAATACAACATTTTACATACTGATTATCATGCCTAAATTAATGCTATGTCAATATTACTATAAAGTATCTAAAACCCACGAGGTTCTTACTTTACATATTCTTAATGTTCATCACAACATAGTCATGTTTCTAATGGAACAGCACAAATTCAATAGACAGGGGTTGGCTAAGATTCAGTGAACGAATTATTCATGCTCTTCAAAGAGGGGCTACTGCTCAGCTGCTCAGTCTTTTTAAATATTTATCTTCCAAGTATCTCTTATAATTTGTTTATATACAAATGTGCCTTCTCATCATTTTTTCCAGTTAATATCAGGTTCCTTTTTATGATACATTGGCAACAGTAGCTGGAAAGGAGGATGTCTAGAAATAGGCTGAGTAGCAAGTTGAGATGAGGCTGTGATGAAATCTGATCACAGTTACCCAGAAAAGTCAATAACTCTCACGAAGCTTGCAAACGTTGAGTTGGTAAACCATGCCAGTGATATGTCTTTCTTCCTCATTTCCAGTGAAATATTTTGTCCTGAGGTTTTGTTCCTTCTGTTTCTATGTATTATAGGCCACTGCCTGATGCCAGTTACTTTCCACTGACTGGTTTGTGGAAGAGACTTGAGAATATCTCATCCACCAGAGATAAGATCAGTGTCCTAGATGAAAACATTCAACTCAATGGCCAGCCCAAGAGTCACATTTTGAGGTTTGGGCCATGCAGCGGTTCTCTCCCATCCTGGAAATGAAGACACATTGTCACATTTTTTCTGGTCTTATTTCATTGAATTAATATAAAGGCAGCCCTGACAAAAATAATTAGAATGCTATGAGGAATGCAAATAAAGATTGTAAGACGTATGTGTATTTTCTATGGCAAAGTGAGTTTCCAGAAGGAAGAGGGGATTGCAAGCAGAGTTAATGCACAGTGCTCAGACTTTTAATAAGCTTTACGAGTAAATTGGAAATGAAAGACTAAACTGTGACGAGTTGGAAGTCTCTCATTAGTCAAGCCAGGTTGTCTTCCTGTCTTAGAGACATCTGTACATCTTGAGTCATTATTTTTTTCCTAGGAGGACGTGATATCTTCGTCTGCACTGATTGGACTCTACATGTTGCCAAGTTCAATCTCATTCAACAAGTAGCTATTCAGCATCTATTATCTGGAAGGTGTTATAGTAAGACGAATGCATGGTCCTTGTCTGCATGTAGCTGTCAACCTAGTTTTAGAGTCTGTCATGTAACCAAGTCACCATACGTTATTGAAACTTGGGACAAGGAAGACAGGGCGAGATTTGTTCAGAAGCCTTGAACACAGGCGTTTTGATAGGAGGTTGCATCAAAAGTGACCTTGAGGGATGCTCACTGCACCAGACAGTTTTAGGCTGAGGAATAGGCAAGATCATCAGAGGAAACGCCTGGAGCGTTCTTCTGGAGCAAATACACAGTGCATGCTGACACACTCAACAGTAGGATGGTCAAGAAAAGAGCACAGGAAATCCTGTTTTTCTACCATTTCCTATAACTTGAAAAGGAGCCTCTGCCTAATTGAAACCCAACTAGAATTTAGTGTTGAAGAATCTAGGCTGCCCTAAATTTGAGGAGACCGGTAGGGATCTGGGCTCAGTCATGTCTAACTGCGTGATATTGGGCCACTTGTTTCCTCTTGCTATATGTGCCTCTGAGGGGTGTTTGGATTGGGCGGTTCTTAGGAAGTACTCAAGTGCAGGTGATGAGCAGAGTTTCAGGAAGGTGAGATTGGCGAGAGAGTGCAGAATGGAATGAACAGAGGAAATCTGGAGAGAAGACCAGTATGGAAGGCTGTTCAACTGTACTTGTAGTTCAGGACATCAAGGATGTCCCCTTTAGATGTGCATATTCACTGACACCCTGCTGGGATCTAAGCATTCTATGGCGGTCATAGGAAGAAGATGAATAATAACATGAATAATAGTGGTGTCAAGAACAGTAATAATGTACAGTGACAGTACCTCGTGCACCTGAGCTGGCCATGGTCTTGTGTGGTGCCACGACAGTCGTTACCTGATACCCAGAGGATCTGCACTTTCCCTTAGGCAACTCTGATACTTGTCAAGCAAACATGTGTTTGTCATCTATATTTTAAGTAAGAATTTGGAGTAGGGTGAATTTCTGGTGCCTCCTTTCCCTTAAGTAAAATACCACTCTTAACTCTTGTTTGTTCAAACAACTTCTGGCCCTGGATTTGCCTCCAATATCAAGTTTTATTTTCTCAGTGCTACCCAAGGATGACCCTGTGTCCTTCTTCCAGGGCTCTGAACATTCTCGTGTTTCATTAAGACTAATGATGTTTTCTACTTCTTGTCTTACCCAACACCTTCTCTCAGAGTACTCGGCCTTATCATTCCTTACACTGTCTTTCATTTATATAGGAATTCAGATCATCCGATTTCTGCTGAACATTCACAGAGAGCTGAAATAAACTTTTAAGTATTTCTAAAATACTTATGAAAAGTTTTTAAATCTACTTTACAGATCCTAGATGGGAATCAACAAAAATTATCACATAATTGCCTTTAATTTGTTTTATGAGGTAGTCCTGCTTTTAAACAATTTCCCCAATAACAGAATGAGTCCCATTGCAACAGGACAAACCACAATTTAGAAAAATCTCTCAGCTCATTTATCAGCCCTCTGGATGTTGTTAATGTAGAGAGCAAATGATGTATTTCATAAGGGTGTGATGAGTTGAAAGTGGAGCTTCTGAAAGGCAAAATTGGCAAGATTTGGGCAGTTCACCCAGAACAGAGAACACCTGCAAAGATGTCTATTTGGAATGATGCCTAATAGGTCCTCTATTCTGTACTTAGCTTCCCAGAATGCAGCATTCTTCTATGTATAATGAGTCCTTCTTCCTCATTACAGGACCCTTAATGGAAAATGATGCCACATATGCCACAACGGAAGTTGAAAAAAACCGAATCATCGATAAGGTATGAGTGCAATTGGCTTCAATGGGCCAGACACTTTTATCCAGAACTTTGAACCCTCCAGAAGCCTGCAAGGTCAAAATCACATCTAGCCACAGTGTTGGAATAGCCATCATATCTTTCTGTGGACTGTAACCGAGATTTCCATGTGATATAGACTCTCAATAACTTTCCCACGCACCTAACTCTGCAGCTCTGCTATAATTGGTCCCTATGATTCGTGGCACCGTTGAGAGGTGGGGCCTACTGCGAGGTCTTTAAGTTACTAGGAGCGTGTCCTGTGAGGAGACCGAGGGACCCTAAGCACCCTCCTTGCTCTCTTTTGCTTCCTGACGCATGTTGTGAGTGGCTTTGCTCCATCCTGTGTTCCCGCAATCACATGTTGCCGAGAGTTCCAAAGTAATGGGCACAAATGACTGTACTGGAGCCTCTGAAACAATGTGCCATGATAAACCTTTCCTCTTGGAATTTTGTCATATGAAGCAGTTTGTCGGAGTAACAGAAAGCTGACTGGCACAAGCTCCTCCCCCACTCACTTCCCCTTCCTTCCAACATCTTTATGCAATTGTTAAATCTGTATCGCAGTCATCTCTTTTGAAGAAAATCTCTGTTCTCGGGAAAGGACTCCTTGAGAACATTTAAAATTTTCTGGGTTTCTTGCCGGTTCCTCATAAGAACCTGATGATAGACATCTTCAAGAAGATACAGCTTACTGTTAAACTGAGGGACATTTGGAGGCATGTTTTTCCTGGAAGAGCTGGCCGACTGCAAGGGGAGGGAGGAAGACAGAATCCCACAGGTGTACCAAACTCACTTCTCCCCTCTCCTACCCCAGTCCCTCTGATGCCATCCAAAAGGTTGAAAGGCTTGTCCTGATGGTTCTGAAATATTCACTTTAAATCAAGATAACCAAAAGAAATGTAGGGTTTACTTTAGAACATTTTCCAGAGATAAACTGAAGTGTAATGGAAAAGAAAAGGCTATGCTGTAAGAAGGAAATTA
Source organism: Ctenodactylus gundi (assembly GCA_004027205.1). Classification (NCBI taxonomy): domain Eukaryota; kingdom Metazoa; phylum Chordata; class Mammalia; order Rodentia; family Ctenodactylidae; genus Ctenodactylus; species Ctenodactylus gundi. The sequence continues at coordinate 727,257 of PVKB01000085.1, read as the reverse complement.
AGCTACCTACGCTGTTCTGGTCTGGTATACGTGCACAGTTAGCAACTCCAGAGGATTAAATGAAATTTCAGATGTTCTGGATAATACACCTTTTCCTTCTAGGTGGTAAAACGCAGGCATTAAGACCACACAACTGGTTAGCTTCTGATGGTGCCATATGGGTTATTCTGAAAACACACAGATAACTAAACGGTATTTCAAAAATTGTATTTTAGCTGCAGTAGGAGTGTTTATGCTTGAAATAATAGCAACTTGTTCAAATAGGTATCTGATTTTAATTTGTTTTCTAATTATGGATTCATATGCTAAGCTTGTTTCCTTGAGTCACTGCTTGCTTTTTATTAATTTTTTTTACAATGATTTTCTTCCACATGGGCCTGTCTCCTTTCCTCAGACCTTGTTTTCCTAGTGAGCTGAGCCAGGCTATTTACTCACATGCAAGGGTGTCCAAAGGACACCAAACACTTATATGCCTTGAAACGTCACCACCATCCTTTCTCAATGTCACTACCACCCTGACAGTCTTAGTGAATATTCTGTATTGACTGTACAAACTCTGTACTTAAAAATGCTTCCTTGGTGGAATTTCTTAAAGCGTGTTCCCTTTCAAATGGCCTTGTTAAGTTTCTTAATTGATAGATTTGACAAACCATTAATAAGGTAGATTCATAATTTTCTATTAGCTCAAACCCTGGTTCAAGACTAACGAAAATATCCATGACTATTCAGTTAGGTCTGTGATGCCCCATTCATCAGTGCCCATTGTGTGCCCCACAGTGCCTGGCCCGATGCTAAGGAAAGAGAAAAGCAAGAGGTCATGGATCTGGCTCAAATTTGCTTATGGACCGGGAGGGGAAAAAGCCAGTTACACAAGCAATTTCTATAAAAATACTACATGCTAAGTGGGCGAACAAACCAGCCACTGCGAGCCAGTTCTCCACTTGGTCCCTTGCCAGAGCTAATGGTCTACAAATATTTTCTACTCTGGGTGTTAGGCTTTTAAACCATAAGCCTATAGATCAGTTTCTACAATATTTATACCTTGTTCACAATCAGAAAATAAAATGAGTGGGCAGATGAAGGTGCCAGGGCACAGCTGAAGCTGTTAGCATCTACACTTGTCACTCTAGAGCACAGTGCAAGTCAGACACCAGCAATGACAGCTGCTTGGACAGCTCTGCTATGGTTTAAGCCACAATCTAAGCAAAACTGCTTGCAAATTTCTGCCTCTGGGGGTAGCAGGAAAGCCAAACCACCAGCTAGCATGGAGTCATTTTCACAATTGGTGTAGGTGCCCACACCTACCAGGTGGGTGAGCAGAAACAGCCCTTGAAGCTAAACCCGTGATGGTGAGTCCCAGTTCCACACCCGCATATGCCCCACTCTCCTGCCAGAGACCAGCCTGAGGCCAGACCTAACACAAGACATCTGGATCCGATGTCTACATCCCAGTTGTCTCACTACTGTTTGGATGAATTTAAATAGGGAAATGGAATGAGCAGATTTGGGCTGCTGGGAGATCACTCAGTCATTTGTGGTGTGGGAGGGGAGGGAATAACACAGGAATAGAATGATTTAAGAGGTGAGTAAACAGCAGGTGGTCTGGGGGAGGGATTGCTGATGGCTTTGAAGAGATAGTAGCAGAGAGGGCAAGGGTAAATTGGAGAGATACTGTGGAGATAGACTAGATATACGTTGGCAAATGATTGAACATGAGTATAAAGTGAGGATCAAGAAAAGTGAAGTATTATCAATTTCTCTTTAAAACAACTGAATTGATAGAACACCATTCACAGAGCTACAGGGAGTTGTTTGGTAAGAAGATACGTTGAGTGTAAAGGCATGAATGAAGCTCACCTGAGAGGAGGTGGCTGTGGCCAGTTGGACACAAAGAGCTACAGCTCAGAAGACAGATTTGGGCTGGAGATAAAAGTTCTAGAGTTACTAAAAACAAGATATGGAAGCCATGGGAGAGGTTATGAGTTGAACTGCGTCAGCCTACTAACTGACAGTGTTGCTGCACATGAGAATATGATCATATTTGTAGATAGCACTGTTGTAGAAATAATCAGATTAAATTGAGGTCATTTGGGTGGGTCCTAATCCCACATATCTGATCTTTTCATAAACTAAATGGTCAGAAACACAATGGAGCACCACGGGAGGGTGATGGAAGAGGTCAGGGCAATGCTTCCACAAGCCAAGGATCATCCAAAAATGGCTGAAAAACTGTCAGAACCTAAGCAAGAGGCTCAGAACAGATTCTCTTTCACAAGCTTCAGAAGAAAGTGACCCTAACAACACCTTGACCTTAGAATTCTAGCTTTCAGAATGGTGAGAAAAAAAATCCTTATTATTAAGGCACCACATTTGTAGTGCTTTGTTATGACAGTCCTAGTGAATTCATATAGGAGGAGAGGAGATCACTTGTAGGGAAAATGGTAACTGACAAACACAGGCTAACTAAGGCTGAAAGTCAAGAATACAATTATTAAAGGGGTACATACCTATTTCAAAAGTAGCCCAACAAGATAAAGAGAACATAACAGATTGTATGACAGTACAGTAGGGAGTGGATGGGAAAAGGAAAGGGAGGAAACATTTTATTTTAGCTCAGAGTTCCAGAGGGTCATAGTCAATCCATGGACAGCCAGCAACAGTGGAAGCTCAGGGCAGAGGTGGAGAGGGGGGCAGCTCCTCACAGCATTGCAAGCAGGAAGCCAAGCCAAGTCAATTCAAATCAAGTCCAGTAGGAAGGCAGAAAGCAGCATGTATATGGCCCCATCCCAGCATTCCTCCACCCCTTCCAGGTGTCATAAACCCTCAACATGTGTCTGTAATCCAATCCACATGCCTGTTACTTAATCTTCCACATGCCTGTGATCCATCACACATAATCTGATCCTCCAGACCAAGTCCCCATCTCCCAACAGCACATGGTTCCATAGACAATCCATATCCTCCATATGCATGAGACTTTTGGGGGACATTCCAGGTCCAAACCACAGTAGTGGTTATAGCCTCAAATGTGACTTCAGTGATACTGTTCACTTTGTAAAGAGCAGTGTTGGTGGCAATGGGTGGGAACCAGATTGGCAGTATTGACAAAGGGGTGTTGAAACACACACAGGCCATACAGATAGCACACATATATGGGGAGAGAGGGATTGGTTTTCTGCATGGCACAGAGATTCTTACAACACAGAAACCATGCTAATTCAGGAATAACTATTGGAAATTTGTTATACGGGAGGCAAGGATGGACACATCAATGGATGGACAGATGGGTGGATGGATGGACAGATGAACAGATGGCAGAGCCAGGAAATTCAGAAGGAAGACAATTAGAAGAAAAAAATAATAATACTTTGTCTATGATGCAGGGAATTCGTAAAAATCAGGCATGGCTCTATGGTTTAATAAGAAAAAGCACAAAGTTTCTTTAAGACCCTTGAAATCTTTCAACCCTGGGTGTGGGGAGCCGACTTGGCTTGTTTAGGACCTTCTCTACTACCATGGTTGCTGCAAATGTTCAGTTAAAATCTCCATCATAAGAACGATTTCTTGGCCAAAGACTAGAGAAAAATGATATTACAATATTTGTTCTATTCTTTGGTAAGCAAATGGTAGTAAATTATGTCCTTAGAGTACTGTATTCACCCATGTGAGGCAAATTACAGCCACTATGCAAGTGTTAGTATGCCTAATGTACTGTTACCAACAACTGAGCACAATATAAACTTTTTCCAATCGAGGCAGTCTTGCGGTTTGTTTTATATGCTCTTTGCTCAAAATCTTAAATTTATCTGCTGGTGTAAAAGATGGTTCTGGTGTTCACACTGTCAGGAAGATAACTTAAATGTTACCTGAAATAAAAACAGTACCTAAAATAATGTTCTCATTGCTGGGACTGCCTTCTAGGCAGTCCTTGAATCTATCTCCTCTTTCCATTCTTATCCTTCTACTTCCAACATTAGGCCCTCATTACCTTTTTCTCGGGTCACTGGCTGCCATGTGCTTCCCATGACTGCAGGGAGGACACATTATCCAGCTTCAGAGAAAAACTGAGGAAACTCTGACTGCCTCACACACTTACAGCTCACAGGCTAATTGTCCTTGTTACTGTTTGTTTTCACTAAGACTGGAAAAAATCTTGTTCACTCAGTCATTAACATTTACCAAAAGGTCTCCTATGTAATTAGACACTGAAGTAAACTATATGGACCATGAAGAAGGAAAACACCAAATTTCTCCCCCAGTGCTCAGCACACTGGGGTGAAGAGGCTAGAAAACGGGTGAGTTATAATCTAACATGAAAAGCACTCATATAATGAGAAACCCTGGCTCAATAGAAACGGGACTTGCAGGACCCTGAGCCTGGAGGGTGTGAGACCCCAGACACAGGCACAACACTTACATGTCAACCATTTTGAGGGACATTTGTCAACACCTGTAGGAAAGGAGCTTGATGACTGCTTGTGGCCTGTGGAATCAACTCTCCTGGTTCAGAGTGGAGCAGTCAACCCACAGTGAAGTGTAACTTGGGGTATTAGACAAGTTGTGATTCTCAGCTTTGAAAATTCTGTAAACAACCTCATTCATCAAAGCCCCTCCCACAGAGCTTAACCCTGGGTTTCTTTAAGTGTTCACTTTGTTTCAGAAACTTCATTTTCTTTGTTAATATAGAGACCTAGCTTGTAGGAGCATCTCCAACATTGTGGAGACCAGGGATGGGACATCTTCCTGTAGAGAAGAAATAGATACTGAATGTGGTTACGAGCTCACTCAGTCATCCAATGCATAGTTACTGAGGACCGACTGTGTACCAGGGACTGTAAGAGGTGTCAAGAAGACCTTAACTGATAACATCAACATAGTCTCTATCCTTGTGAATATTAGAGTTAAGTGAGCAAACATAAAAATATGAATACGGCATGAATAGGCAAATACATCAAACAGTAACGATTAATTGGATGGGTCTTCTGAAGAAAGCAAGCACAGGTAGTGGAAGGGAAGAACAAAGTGGTACCTACTCAGACAGGGCAGCCATGGAAGTTTCTTTGCAGAGAGGACAGGTACAAAAGGGACTTTGAGGACAACAAGGAGACAGTCAAAAACCCAATGGGAAGTGATTCAGGAAACAAAAATAGCATGTGCAATGCCCCTGCGGTGGGAAAGACATCAGTGTGCTACGGGAACTATGTGTGCATCAGTATAGATGGAGAACAGTAGACAAGGTAGGAGAGAAAGCAAACTTAAAAGGGAGGCAGAAGCCAGAGCAATTCCAAGGTGACATTGTCCAATGCGATCGTCTACTAGAAAATTGTAGTAATTTGACCACAGTTTGAGCGAGGATGTCTTAGCTACTTTTTTATTGTTGTGACTTAATCTTGATATCCACAACTCCACAACTTAGGAAATGTGGGGTGATATCTAAGATGGCACCTGCAGCAATCAGGAGTGGTTCCTGATTGCCTCAGGTTGACATGATCTCTCCAACAGTCACAGAGAAGGATAATACTGGCCATTTGAGGTTGAGTTCATTAGCATAAAGAAATAACAGAAAGTGGGACAAGAAATAAACTACCTAAAACCATGAACATAGAGAAGGTACCCAGGGCATCCAGGATGAGCACCTTGGGGGATGAAGGTGTCATGGGGTGGGAGAAGGTGGGAACCGCAGACAAAACGAAGGGTGGTAGGGCAGAAGCAAGAACCGAGAGAGTTCCAGAGGATGCGGTTAACATTTCCAGCGCAGCTGCTCCTCAGTGTATGTGGGGTTGTATTTTCAAAATCTCCTGCCCGAGGGTGAGCCACAGCCTGCTGTCCCTGTCCAGCATCACGTCCTCAACTAGCCCCAGAGAAGACCAAAACTCAAAGTGTGATTTCTGCTACATGTATATCACTTTCACACCCTTGTAAAAAACAAAAAACCAAAAACTCAACTGTGCTAAGCCAAGGACTTTGTGCGCTGCCTAGGGGACAAGCAGGTCGGAGGCAGAAGAAACGGCGCCCATCAAGGATGGCAACAGGCTGTTTCGGTGGCTTATCAAAGTGCAGGAGAGAGGAGTGGAAAGAATGAGAACAGAGGCGAAAGTGTAAGAGACTGGAAGGTAGAGAGTAGCGAAGTCAAGTTTGGCCTAGACGCCGGCGAGCTCCAGCCCTGATAGAGTGACTCCTCCTCCAGCTGCAAATGAAAGAGAACCGGAAGGAGCCACCGGGGACAAGCGTTTGCCGGCGCTGACCAGCAGGAGGCACCAGAGCGCAGTTCCCAGGGAGGCAACACGAGGTCAGCGGGAAATGTCTCCTTTCACTGGGCGCAGTATCCTCATGGGGTGCATAAGGAGGGAGTCTGCGGAGTAGTGGAAGCAGAGATCAAGGTCTGAGGCAGAGGAAGGAGCTGGAACTGCAGTGGCAGCCAGGGAGGTGAGAGCTGTGACTTTCTGTTACCTGCAGGTCTCGGAGCAGCCCCTTTCTCCACCTTGCTCACTGACTTTTCCCCCACCCAGGCCCTGGGCTGCATTCCAACATCTCATAGTCAAGCTTTAAGACTCAGTTTGAGCATGGTTTCTTTTTTCTCCATGCACACACTTTGTTAAATTGGCATTCTAAGATATGTACGAAGTCAGCATTTCACAAAACTTTCCATCATGCCAAAAGCAGTTACCATGAAGCTGAGGGATCATATAAGTCAACCAAACAAGAGCAGTATGTACAAGATTTGCCCACCTTTCCTTCTTGTGCTTGTTTTCAAATGGAAGTGTACAGTATAGCATACGCTATTAAAATAGGAAGAGACCTTCACTTTACAACAATTGCCACTTTTCAAATGTAAAAATAAAGGGGTACCGTTAACAAGGCTCATCTGTATCTTCATTTCAGAATAATCCCTATGCAAACTTAACTTTCTACGCCATTTATCTCTTTATTTTCACGTATATTTGTGGGAGACAGGGCCTTGCATGATCTAGGAAAGTATTCTACCACTGTTTCTGTGAAATGTTGTTAGGTACTCACTAAGTGCTCGATAAATACTTGTGAGATTGGGTGATTAGCAGGAAAGTCAATCAGCTCTACACAGCATCACAATTGCATCATTGTGACGTGAACACAGAGCGACAACAATGGTTGCCTCCAGGTCTTCATGAGCTTGGTCTCATGCTCACTCTAAGGAGCTGTCGTGTTTGAGATCAGGGCAGCAAGGACAGGCCTGTCGCAGAGCCCCTAATTTTATCTCATAGGGAGTTGAAGGCAACTTCCGGCTCCCTTGGAAAGGCCCCTGAACGTCCCCCTTCTGGGTGTTCTGGATGGAGCCAGTTGATAGAAATGCTGAGTTGGTCTTCTCAGCAGATGCACAGAAGATACTTCTTGAAGCTTCTTGCAAAATACGGTAATTGCATAACACACTGTGTGCCTGGCGCCACCAAGAATTTAGATAGACGTGACTCCCTGTTGATACGGAGTCTTACTGGTGTCAAAAGGAGTCTGTCAACTCTTCTGGGAGAAAATGGTATGTTGTTCCCCTTCAGTTCCCTACCTTTCTTGCAGGGATTCACTTACATTCAGCAGCTCCATAGTTCTCCTGTCTTCCCAGAGTCCCAGTTACTCCAAAGATAATTTTTAGTGTCTCAGGAATGTGTGATAATATTGTGGTTTGGCTCTGGAATGTCCCCCAAAAGTCTCATGTATTTAAATGTTAATGGATTGTCTATGGAACCTTGTACTTTTGGTAGATTGGGTCCTAGTCTGGAGGGGTGGATTACAGTTAAGATTAAAGGTGTTTAAGTTAGGATTAAAGGCCTGTAAATTAGGATTAACGGTGTGTAGTGGCCACACTTACACAACTGAATGCAGGAGGGGCTAATCACTGGGCAGAGACCTGGAAGGGTATATAAGCTGCATCCTGCCTTCCTGGAAGGATTGGGACTGGTCTCAACTAGTCTCAACTTACCTGCTTGTTTGTGATGTGAGAAGCTGCCTCCACCTCTGCCTCTGCCATGTACTTCGATTACTGCCAGCTGCCCCTGAATGGATTGTGACCTTCTGAAGCTGTGAGCCTAAATAAACCTTTCCTTTCCTAAATTTGTGGGTGTGAGGTATTGAGTCACAGCAACGAAAAAGTAACTAAGAAAGATAGCATTCGTTAAGAGGTATTTCTAAGGCACCAACTGTTCCCCACTTGAAATTTAGCACAAATTCCCACTGATTTTTTTTTTTCTGAACCTTGCCACAGTGCAGTTTCCACTTTTTTGTTTGTTTGTTTAAGGTACATCTTGACAGCTTGACTTCCTGTGTGGTCAGCTTAGAGCACATTTCTGCACCATGGCACAGGTGACTTGGTGGTTTCAGGGGACTCAGCATGGACTATCAGCTCAACCTGTCACTATTGCTGTGTTCATGAGCCAAAGTGTTCCCAAGCCAAACCTCACTTTGTTCCCTGGCAATAAGGTGGAAGAATATCTGCCTAGTCAGGTTGGTATAAGGAATTGATGGTATAACACATCTTGTTATTATTATTTTTATTTGCAAGAGCACAATAGCATCTGAACTATGGGAGCTTTCGCCAGTAGTTACTAATTGAATTTCACTTACACTCAACCCATATGCAAACTTTGACTTATACACTGGAGTCTTTCCAAGCCTAAATGCATTTCCCACCATGAAGTTTTAAATCGTGGCTTGACTACAGTTTAGTACTAAAATGCAATTTAGCACATAATATTGCTGAAATATTGTATACTTCTAGGGCAGAAACACAAAAATAAAACCAGTTATTAAGCAAAATAAGAAAACACAGAATAAAATATTTTTATATTTATTTTGCAAGTGACTAGTTGAGGAAAGTCAGATTTAATTTAAGGAAGAGACAGAAGTTGTAGATAACAGTGGGAAAGGACTTCCTGGGAAGTACTGTGAGTGTCCCGGTACTTTTCCTGCATCTTAATTCTGTTTAATTTCCATCTAGAATTAAAACTGCCATGTTTGATGGAGGTAACCCATTCACATCAATCTTCTGTTCATCAGGAATGCCACACATTTATGTTAGCTCATAGATGACAGAGTTGTTTCTTCTCGAGGAATGAGGAACTGATAAAAAAGAAAGAATGAGAAAACAGATTGTTGAATAACAGGACAAGTTATAAAAAAATTGGAAGCATAAGGGTTTAAAAGTAGATGCGTTGGGGTGAACACATGATGATTCTACCCGTCAGCCGTTGGGATGAAAAGGTAGCCTGTCACAGTACAAGGACACTGCACATGAGCGCCCCCCTGAGGGGCACTGTCAAGGTGAGCAAGAGACTTCTGCAGAGAGCTCCTACAAGTGCCATCCACTGAACAGCAGCCATGAGAGGTAGCGTTTCCTCTACACACGTGCTTAGAGGGGTTTGTAATATGCAGCGGTGGCCAGACAACCTTGGGAAGTCACTTCAACTGTCTAGATTAGGATGTTCTTGTCCACAAAGTTAGAAAGTGGGATTAGACACTGCTTTGGATATTCCAGTCTAAAATTTTAAACTTTAGAGGGTCTTGTGACTTCATACCGGCTACCACTGTCTCTGGCTAAGCACAACTTAAAATCATGGACTTCTGTTGTGAGCCCTTAAATGATTGTTCAAATTCACTCTCTTAAAATGCCTCTTCCTTAGACATCAGCATGTCGGCTAACAAGGGGTCCTGCTTTTCATTTGAAGGGGGAGGTTTCCAAGTAATATTCAGACATCAGGCAGTACAGTTTTCAGGAAATGTTCATGTATTTGGAGCCAAGGATCTAATGAGGATTCCTAAGGAACAGAAAAGAGATTCATTTTGTTTTTACATGTTGTCAGTTACTTTTTCATTGCTGTGACTCAATACCCGACACCCACAAACTTAGGAAAGAAAAGGTTTATTTTAGCTCACAGTCTCGAAGGTCACAATCCATTCAGGGGTGGCCGGCAACAATCGAAGTACATGGCAGAGAGAGAGGTGGAGGCAGCTTCCCTGGACAAACAGGAAGACAAGCTGAGGCTAGTTGAGACTAGTTCCCGTCCTCCAGGAAGGCAGGTGAAGCTTATGTACCCTTTCAGGTCTCCGCCCAGTAACCAGTCCCTCCTGCATCCAGGTGTGGCCACTACACACCGTTAATCCTAACTTAACTGCACTCCACCCCTGCAGACGAGACCCCAATCCACCAACATCACATGGTTCCATTAAAATACATGAGACTTTTGGCGGACACTCTAGATCCTAACCACAACACATGTAAATACAGCTCATTTTCTGTGTTATTAACTGCTGCTTTCAGGAGCGAATTGTCAAGAGAGAGTCCAATAAAGATATATGATAAATTTATTACGCTTCCTAAGGATTTTTAAATCAATAGGCATAATTTTTAAAATCCACTATACACATCGTAAAATTGATTAATTTTATAAAGCATTATAAAGGTTTTAGAATCCCATGTATGCATATACATGTGGATTTAAAGTTTTGCTTGAAAAGAACGTTATACCAGCCATTAGGATTCCGAGGGCTCAGTTTTCTAGCTGACCCACTGCTGAATATTTAACCCTGGATATTCTCTACCTGTGGTTATCTTGATTTTTCTGAAAAGTTAAACCAGAAAATAACTATTAGTTCCTTATATCAAGCCTTATTGCTATCTTCTCGTTATATTGTTCATTGTGGTAAACTATATACAACATAAAATGTACCACTTGAGCCATTTAAATATGTACGAATCAATGTCATTAAGTGCACTCAATATAAGTTGTTCACCGTCCCACTGTTCATATCTGGACTTTCTCCACCTTTTCAAACTGAACTTTACCCCTACTCTTCCGTTTTCATAGTATTCATTTTTTTAGAGACAGGGTCTTGCCAAATCACTAGTTTGCCAGGCTGGACTCAAATTTCTGATCATCCTGCCTGAGCCTTTCAGAATGCTGGGATTATAAGCATGCAACCCCACATCCAGCTTCAACTTGGTACATTTCATTTTAAAAAATACAATCATGCATCAAGTACCTTTCATGCCTTTATTCTATACAACTCACATGTAGAAAGATGTCTGAGCTCTGACAGGGACTTCTTAGAGTGATCTAAGGGGACTCCAGGAGGTTCTCAAATGCTGTGAAGTATGTGTATGTGCGTGTTACTAAGGAGTGACTCTGTTTTAGAGTTCTAATGGTGTACTCAACACAAAGCCCATGTTCCCCTAAATTCAAGAACCATCCCTCTGTCCTACACACTTTGTGCTAAAAGGATTCTCAGAGTTGGATCGTCTAGTTTAAAATAACAAAAATATGAATTATTCTACTTGTAGATTAGGAAACAAAGGTAAAATTCATGATATTCAAACTGGCTATGATACTCAGGGAAGAATATCAAAGTGTGGCTGTAAAATTTTTGATTAGCATAAAAGTGATTTAAGCCAGAAACTTAAAACAGGGAAGAAAGATAACTGGGTAAAGCATTCTTTCTAAAGAGGTGTGCAGAGTTTTCCTCTGATTTTTTCTAGAGAAAAACAAGAGGTCTTATTTACTATCTGTAGTTTCCTGGCTAAAGAAAAGACACCACGTGACAGCCTCGTCCTCAGATGCTCTTAGCCTGTACTAACATCCTGGCAAGGGAAATTACAAGCCCATCCAAAGGCAGGTGCAACATACGGTTTGTACGTAAAATCTACAGTTGGAAAAACCGTGTGTTCATTTTTTTTTCAGCATTGCCAACTGGAAGAAATGGAAGACTTCAGGCACCCCAGGACCTGTTCAGAGAGGGCATGAAGCCCCATTACTCGGAAGCAAATGCTTGCATCTTGTGATTGTCTCAACATAGCGTAGATTGGAGTTTAGCTTAAAAGTCTCAAAATGGGCCGGATACATCCATTAGAGAAACAGGGTTGAGGAAGAGTCTGGCCCGTGAGGCCCCAGTTTAAGCTCCATCTGCGTATCGAATAATCCAGCAGCTCATGTGCTAGCTAGCAGCAGCAGGTATCCCATAGGCCCCATCTAAGCAGAGCTTCGTTAGCTAATTGCTGTTGGGATTGCAACTACTTTAAATAATTAAATTGTTTTTTTTTTTAAAGAAGCGCTACTTAGTTTAAACGTTTCATCGCTTCATTGAGTCTTTGCCAGATTGGTTTATTTTTACTTGTCAGAGAAATATATATGACATATTCAGTCTCTCAGATGAACCCCAGAAGTCATCGATGGGAAATTACATTAGCACTCACTCCTGAGCACAAGATGTATAAAGCTGCTTGCAGGGAAAGTAATTCTAAAACATTCCCGCACTAAGTAGAGGCATTATCAACCCATAAAATCTAATGTTTAAACAAATAAAAGAGAATTTTCATTTTTTTCCTATAAAAATGCCTTAAATGCATTCGTCTTTAAGATTTAGTATTAGTCAGTGAGCAGGAGTCGAAGAGGCTGGCAGTTTCGTCTTAATGCCAGTGTTTCTCTGTCATTCTTTAAAATTAGATCCAACCCAGACTCCCTTGGAATGCCAGCTAGTGTGACCAGGATCTTAATTTAGTATGTAAACATATACATTGGGTTCAATTTCTTTGGCGTAATTCTATTTCTTTAGAAGCTGGACTTTTATGTAAAATTTTGTGTATGTTTTCACTTCTGTTTTTGGGGTACAGCAGTTAAATAAATTGCTGAAATATTGCAAAAGTAAAAAGCACAAAAAATACTCCATAATAAGCATATAACAGTAAGATGGTTCAGGCTGCAAGTAATCTAACACCTTAAAAGTCAACTCTAAGCAACTTCTAGAAAGTTTTCTCTTTGGAGGCCTTTGACAGGATTGCCCTAAAGAAATGTTCATTTCCAAAGTGCTAATTACAAAAGTAAATTTTGTATTGGGCAACAGCTTATCTCAGCTATGTTTCATAGATTTCCACTAAGAATAAACGCTGTGAAGGGAACATTGCGCACAGGAGGAAAAAGTAAATTAAATCCCAGCCACGTGGAGAAGGAGGAATGCCCAGTAGAGCAGCGTTTTCCATGGGCTGGGGGCCTGGGATTTGCCCAGTGACGTGAAAGGACACCGCGGATACCACCAATGCAAGGTGTTTCTTTGGCTTTTGATATGACTTGCCTTCTTCGCACAGCATCATCTGACTGGGTTTTGAATCTGGTTTATATAGCACGGCAGTCCCTAATATTTTTGACACCAGAAATTAGCTTGAGGAAGATGATTTTTCAATGGAGCCTGGTGAGGGAGGGTCTGAGATGGGGAGGCTACAGTGGAGGCCACTGGCACCACTGTCTCAGCTCTTTCTCAAGTCATCCGGCACTAGGTTCCCATAAACACTGGTGACCTCGTTCCCTCGCATGCGCAGTGCACAGTAGGGTCCAGGCGCCTATGAGCGTCTCATGTTGCTGTCCTGACAGAGGGTGGCGCTCAGGCGGTCACACCAGCAATGGGCACGCTGGCCTGCGACTCGCCTTCAGCTGTGCAGCTTGAGTCCTAACAGGCCGCGGACGGTGCCAGCTGCGACACTGTGCCCCTTCTGAACATGCTGTTGAAAGCTATGCACACTGATGTGCTGTTTCCCTGGGGAACCATTTGACGTGCATCCAAACAATGACCTCCACTAAAAACCACTTTTAATTCATTGTTAGGCACAGTGGGCAACTATGAAAAAGCAAAGGCGAAATTAAGATTGGGAACACTTAAAGTGCAGCAGAGTTGTTGGAATGCGGCATCACTTTTTTTCCCAAAGACATATAAAATAAGAGAGGTGCAGTATTTCCCTGGTGTGGCCAGAAGGAAGAAACAGCAAAGCAGAACAAAACGAAACAAAATTTCCAGACAAACGTTGAGCTCATTGTGTCAGTCACTGGGAAGCCTGGAATGCTGGGATGTACTTTCTAACTTTGGTGAAGGGGATTGATTTGCGTCATATGAAAAGGCTTAAATGTTTCCAAACATAAAAAGGGACAATTTTCTAACTTCGTTGTCACTCTACGTCCATCGATTTACTCTGGGCCAATATGAGCAGACCTGTAGGTTGCTATGGATGTGGAACACAGGACTGGAGCCCAGGAAGCGGGACAGAGCGGGAGAGCAGCAAGAGGAGGCATGGCAGCCATGGATGTGGATGACAATGGCACAGGGACGGCTTAGAGGAGGAAGAGAATGCAGGCCTCTCCCATCCCTCAAGGATACATTTTTTTAGAACAGTTTCCCTTTCAGCAGCAAAATTGAGCAAAAGATACAGACGCTTCCATGTCCTCCCTGGCCCCACACCGGTGGGGGCTCCCTCTTATCAACCCAGCTTACCACAGGGCAGCTTGGTCACAGCCAATGAACTGGCAGTGACACATTGCTATCCCCCAATGTCCACGTTTACATTTGACTTCCTTCTTGCTCTTGCACAATCTACCAGCTTTTAACAAACCCATAACGACTTGTATCTATCCCCATAGTATCATCTAGAGTGGTTTTCTTGTCCCCCAAAACCCTCTGTGTCTGGCCCATTCATTTTTTCTTGACCCCCATGGCAAGAGGACAATCGCTGATCCCTTGGTTCTGTCCGCGGTCTTGCCTTTCCCACATTGGTACAGCCTTTTCTAACTGGTGTCTTTCACTCGGTAATAAGCATGTTAGTTTCCTCTATGTTATTGTGTAATTCGAGGTTCCATTTAACACTGGATAATATTCGATTCTTTGGTTGTACCACAGTTTATTAATCTGTTCGGAACTTCTTAAATGTTTCCAAGCTTTGACAACTGCAAGTAAAGCTGCTATAAACATTTGTGTGAATGTGGGCCCACATTTGGAGCTCCTGTGGGTGAGTACCAAGGAGTGCGAGTGCTGTATTGGACAGCAGGAAGGCCCCCTTGTTTGTTTGTTTTTGAAGTATGGTCTTTCTCTGTTGTCCAGGCTGATCTCAAACTCACTGTGCAGCCCAGGCTAGCCTCGAACTCTCAGCAATCCTCTTGTCTCAGCCTCCCAAGTGCTGAGACTGCCAGCGTGCACCACCACACCGGCTTATGTGGTGCTAGAGAGTTGAACTCACAGCCTTACGCCTAGTAGACAAATGTTCTAACCACTGTGCAATTCTTCCAGCCCAGAATGTTTGGTTTTTGTAGGAACTCTTACACTATTTCATATTCCCACTGCAATAAACAAGAGGTCCTGTTGCTGCATATCCTCACCAGCATCTGCTGTGGGAGTGGTTCTCCATGCTGCCTGTTGTAGCAGGTGTGCAGCAATATCTCATGCTGTTTTAAACTGCACTTCCCGGATGCCATGTGACGGGGAGGAGTACTAACAGGAAAGTCGGCTCTCACCTCAGTGGCTTAAAGAGGTCGCTGGGATCCATGTGTGGAGAGTAGACGAGGGTAGAGAGAGGAACTCAGGTAAGCTATAGCAGTGACGCCGACTAGAGTGGCAGAAGGAAGCTGAAAACAAGTAGCTAGACCAAAACAGTTTAGCCGGATATGACAAGGTTTGGTGATGGGTTATCCAAGCCAAGCCAGGAGAGGAGCAGAAGGCAGACGTGAAAGACAGAAACAGTTATGAGCAGTCCTCAAATTCCCGGCCTTTGCACAGAACCGTAGAGGAAGTATTTGGCAGAGAGAGGACCCAGGAGTGTGGAGGAAGCCTGAGCAACCCATTTTAGATACACTAGAAATGTCCGTGAGGCTACTGGATTTTACAGCCCATTGCTTGGAAGATAACTGAAGTAGAAAAATATGGGGATCGTCAACTGAGAGTTGCTTTAATAGCCACGGGTTTGCATGAGTGATTAATACAAAGAATTATAAACAGACCTGTAAGTCCTGGGCTCTGAGATCTCCAGTATTTGCTATGAGGCTGACAGGAGCCAGGAGAGGAGACTTAATGAGTACGCATCCGTGAAACTGAAATTCAGGAAGACCTAAAGGATCGCAGTGCACCATGCCACATTTAAAATGCCACAAGAAATTGTTTCCCAGGAATTACAAACATATTCTTGGAAGTTAACGAGCTGTTTTGACATCTGAGAACAAATCTGAATAAATTTGAGAATTGTATCAAACAATTTATGCGCGGGTGTGCAATTTTAGCTGGTGCCTAAAAACCACCCACCTCTTCAGTGGAGTGTGAGGATGTTAGCAAGGCAAGGGAAGATGGATCCTCAACCCAGGGCCTCCTGCCTATCCCAAGTGAGGAAAGGACGCTTTAATTCCATGTAGAATCTTGCTTTGATTTGTTGGAGCGGGGCTGCATGCCGTTAACATATGACTCAGCAAAATTATTCAGAGCCACCAGAGCAGACCTCAGGATTGCTTCACGGTTAGACAACCCAAGACAAGAAGAGAGCAGTAGCTGGGGGCACAGTTTAAGTCCCCACAACAACCCATCCGCGCTTCCGCCCTGAGTGCTGCCCCCTTTAGGTGGGAAAGGGAACAGCCCACCTGGGACTGCTTTCCATACGCTGAATTTCCTTTGAACCCATTTTAAAAACTCACATTCTGTTCTTTATTCCTAAGGAATAGTGGAAAACTTCTGCAGCAGCTCTGCTCCTTGTGGAGTTTATTACACATTTTTGGATTAGTTAACAACCTAGGAAAATGACTCACGTATCCCATTACCTGTTACCCTCCATTCATCTGTGAGACAGTGACTGTTATTTTTGCTTAACAGATAAAGAGACCAAATGGGTCAATAAAAGTAATTTGTCACATGGCCAACAGTTTCCAAAATAATAGTTCAATGATTATTTTATTCTAGAATCATGTATTAAGTACTTGCTATGGGGCCAGACACTATGCTAAGATCTGAAAATAAAGGAGTAGGTTAGATTAGGATTTCTACCCACAGTCTACTCATACTTACTCCTAGAGTTGCTAGATAAAATCCCACACAATATACAGAACATACCCAAGCCAAATTTACGTTTTATTTATCTGATTTAAATTTAACTGGGCATGTTTTGGAAATTTATTTGTAAAATTTAGCCATTCGATATGTTGCTAGAGACATTTTGTAAACCCCTAGGCTAACAGTTAGTTATTTTTATGTTATATAAAGTAACTCCAAATGTTTTACTTCCCAGAAAAATTATATCTGCCAACAAAATGCAAACTACAAACCAGTGTTTATTAACCACAGCATCCCTAGACAACAAATGACAAGGCTCTAGCCAATGACAGCTTAATCCCTCATTTAGCATGTGGACATGGCCTTTTTACTTCACACAAAGAGCGTGTGCATCCGTTACCTCACTAGACCTTTGACAGCAATTGGCATTTACCCCAGTTAGCAGCCGAGGAAGCTGAAGCTTCAAAGCCAAGGGCCTGGCTTTTGAGCAAACACTAAATCACGGAGCTCTGGAGGAGTTTTGGGTTTCCAGCACGAGTGCTTCCTCTTCTAGAGAGCCGGTGGGGGCGGGGGGGGGGGGGGACACAGATGGAAGCTAATGACAAAATAACTGCTAGCCAGGGGTGCTAAAATTGAGATCCGACTGCCCTGGCTTTGGATTCAGCCACAAAGGAAGTGAATAATTCAAAAACACTCCGAATGTCCCTCAGGTTGTAAAATTGGGTCAAGTCACCTAATCCCACCTGTGAAAGAAGTGGCTGCTGTGCTGAGCTGTGGCATCCTTGACATGTTGAGGGCTTCCCTGCCACTTCAGGTACGGGGTAGGGGCCACCTTTCATCCAATGATGAGGGTGTATGTCGGGGACCAGTGGGAGACCTGGCCTGCTGCTCTGTGAAGGGATTCTGCTTAAGATGACTATCGGAGGGGCACAGTGACCATGCAGAGGGTGGAAACAGGAAACTGGGATGCGAGGTCAGGCCATCACAAGTAGCCTGTAGGAGAGGTGGTGCTTGAGAATTCTTTGGAGCATCCTACAGATACTAACCCTAATTGTCCCCATAGTCCTACAATCCAACTACTATGATTATCCCATTTTATAGACAAAGAAACTGAAGTGCACACATTGGTGAACTTCCTTTCCAGATGCTCATGGAGATGAAGCCAGGCTGTAAACAGAAGTCTAACCCCAGAGACAGACTCTTACATGCCGCTGATTGCACCAGGTTCTTGTGTTAGCTAATGTTCCAACCACCCTCTTCCTGTCCTATGGTTATTTTCATCTAGACAGAGAGAATATGGGGGCCAAATGTTCACAGCAAAATTGTTGATACTTGTCAAAGAACAAACAAAAAATTAACTCTTTTCTTGATTTTGTTATCACCACATGCTAAGGAAGGAGGCATGCTTGGTTTCTAGTGAGGAGCCACTGAGGCCGTATTCTCTATCCTCTACTCCCACAATCTCTGGAGGTCATTTTATAAGTAGCATAAATGGTAGAAGACAGAACAACATAACACACATTGTGGAAACATTGAATCGGTTGTGCTATGGGTAAGGTTTTTTTTTTTTTTTTTGTATGTAGTCACTGCAGGTAGGTAGTGAGTAGTGAAAAGACAAGAAATAAAGAAATGTTGACTTTAACTGGCATCATAAAACTTTTAGTTTATAAAGAGCCTAGAGTCCTCTACATGTTATGTGGAAACACATACAATGAAGGTATAGATTGGGATCCTCCCTGAGGAAGGTTTTAGCCAAGATTACAGTGCCAAAACCTGGATCAATCTTCTAGACTAATTGATGGATATGCTAAAAGTCTCCTCTGAAGAGATATTCTCAGTTTCTGTCTTCATAGACTTTAATGTAAACATTATTACAGTCACTTTCTGGGAGATGAGGGCATAAGCCAGCTGGCTGGGGCTTTAAAGAGCCAAGTGGAACTGAAGCAAGAGTAGTTCTTTCTTCTACAAAAGGTTCCTGCAGAGAAAGGCAGTGGCTGGAGGGAACACATGTCCCTGTTGCCTGCCCCATATCCTCTTCTGGATGATGACCATGTTTCCCACAAAGAACCCCCATGTCCCACTCTATGTCTGATGGCTTAGGGGAAGCTGAACACCTGTCCCCATGCTACGAAGTCAGGGAAGGAGCCCACACTGACCAACTGTCCATTCTGTACTCCAGTCATATGAGTCCAGGTGAACCAGCAAGAGCTGGCTCCAGGACTTTGACCAGAATCTTATGGGAAAGGCACTCTTCAATTGTGAGGGAAGCTAAAGGTGGTAGATTGCAAGGTTGGTGTCATTGAGGTCATCATTGAAAAAAAAAAAAGAGGGGGAAGACTGTGTCCACATGGTTTTGGGACTTGTATCAAGTCTCACCTGAAGTCAACATATTCCCTGATCTTCTCATTTTCATGAGCTAATAAATTCTGTTGTTTGTGTGTGTTTGCTTCTGAGCCAATTTGAGTTTGAGACCTATCCTTTGTAATTAAGTGTCGGGACCATTTTTATGGCCTTACACAAGGGAGGCTGCTGATCTTTGATGCAATCAGCTGTTGCTAGGACTTAAAAACAGTTTGAAAAAATAATCTCATTAGCCACATCAGAAAATTAAGTCAGTCATATTAAGTTTGACTTGGCAGGGGATAATGAGAGATGGCCCCACATTACCACAAGGCCTGTTTCCTGCCCTCAAACATACCCCATCTCACTAGTGACACGGTTATTGCTTTGTTTTCCCTTTCACAACCATTTCCTCATTCTTTATTTAACTTGTATGTATA
The DNA here is from genome assembly GCA_004027205.1 of Ctenodactylus gundi. Lineage (NCBI taxonomy): Eukaryota > Metazoa > Chordata > Mammalia > Rodentia > Ctenodactylidae > Ctenodactylus > Ctenodactylus gundi. Next base: position 707,671 of record PVKB01000085.1, on the reverse strand, counting down.
AATTTAAAAAACAGAAGATTCATTAGGAAGTTCCTACCTCTCCTTTCACATCAATATGGTATCTCTTTTGCTTGAAATTATGTGATTCCATAAAATCCCATGTTGCTTCATTATTTCACTCCTATTTCTACTGACCAAAACACTAGCCACAGCCTCTCTAGTTAAATAAAGGACACATTTAGTTGTTTCATCAGTGCCAGATAAAACTTTGAAATATGATTTCATTTTAAAACTGTCTTCATCCCATGTTAAAATAATTTCAGGACATTAGTTTCTTGATGAGAGTCCCATCATTTATGAGAAGATGTTTTGAATGGATCTATAGGCTCTTGACATCTTGAGCTCATCATGTTCCCAACAGCTTGGCAACGGGAGTTTGGTAAACCCAACTGAATAAATGGGAGAAAAAGAAAGACTACATCTCTACCCATCTAAACCCTAACTATAAAAGGAGTGCGTGCGCGCGCAAACACACACGCGCGCGCGCACACACACACACACACACACACACACACACACAGAATATGAAATGCCTCCAGAATTTAGGGGGGAGTGTCAGAAAGTTTCAAACCAAGAAAGTATAAGGACATATGGAGTTTGAACATTTTCTGTGTCTTAAACTGGGACTCAGACTAACTGCTTTGGTTCTTTGGTTTATTTGGATATTAGTGTCCCACATCAGCAAAGCACAGAAACAGCTTTTTACACATGCCGAATACTATTTCAAGGCATTTAAAAGAATAATTTATTTTGTCTTTATTCACTATGGAATTATTCCAGTTTTATGGATGGGAAAATTAAGGTTCAGACAGAAGTTAAACAAAACAAACATTATACATCAAGCATAATCACAGAGCACCCAGATATATCCTTTGGGAGAATATGATCTTCACAAGCTCTTGGAAAAGATAAATATGTTTGTTCAGTCCCTTAAAAGAGCCATTTGAGACAGGAAAAGAATATGCCGTAGTTTTATAAATGATACCAACAAAAAATAGAACTCATCTAGACCCTATGAAAGGTAGACACTTGGCATATCATGAAATTTATGATATAATAAAAAAAAATGGAAGTTTCTGTGAGCTGTGAATTAACTGGCAAGTGAGTGCTGACTCTATGCCCCAGTCTGGTCTTTTTAACAATTCATTTGTTTGTTGTTACAAAAGATTTTGTTAAAACTGGAATAAATTAGGTCTTATAAAAAAAGTCCTGTAAATAAATACAAACTAGGCATAGAGAGGAAGCAAAGGTAATTAGTTATAAAAGGTAGGGCCTTTTCCTGGTCTACTTTAGAAGTACCTGCTGCATTTTAATTATTTACTCAGAGGAAAAGTGGTCACAGAGCCTGTAGGTTTTAGAAGAGATTAATTTAAAAAAAATTTTTTTGACACAGGGTCTCACTCTGTGGTCCAGGCTGGTCCTTAATTCACTTCAGGGCCCAGGCTGGCCTTGGAGTCATGGCAATCCTCCTGTCTCAGCCTCCCAAGTGCTGGGATTACAGGCGTGCGCCATCACGCCCAGCTTATGTGGTGCTGGGGAATCAAATTTGGGTACTTAGCACTTGGCTTACCGCTTGCTCAAGCACTTTAACCGCTGAGCTATTCCTCCAGCCCCTAGAAGAGATTAATTTAAAAAATAAGTTGCCACTTTTTCACCGAAACTCTTATCAAAGCCAACAGTATGGCTCCAAAATATGATGCCAAAAACCTCAACTAGGGGCTGAGCAGATTTCTCTGGACCTCGGGGTCCTCACTTTCAAGATGAACATGTTAGAGTAGATGACCCCAGCCAGCTGGAGGCAGCAGTAGTCATGGGATAGTCAGAGGCCCTCATCAAGGTTGGAAGGTACAACAACTGTTAATGGCCCAAAAGATGATACTGAAGACACCGAAGTGGATGATATTCCAGACAGAAAAAATTTAAAAAGTGACCAAAGAAGAGTCGGAATCAAGGACTCAGGTGACCAGCAAACATAAAGAGGACACAAATAAGCAGCTGGATGAACTAAGGAACTCAAGGCAGGGTTGCAGGAGTACTCTAGGAAAGAGGTAGGTGGTACAAAGAAGAGTCAAGGAGAAATCCTGGAAATCAAAACCTGATAGGTCAAAGAAAAAACTCAACTGAAAGTCTCAGCTGCAGTCAAGGTTGATAAGAAGAAAGGACATCAGGACTCAAAGACAAGTGGAACATTCAGTTGGTAACAATAAAAAAATAGCAAAAACAAAAACAAAAACAAAAAAAAAAACCCAATCAAAAGATCACCCAAGAGCTCCAAGCCAACACCAAAGGATCAATAAGAATCATGGGATTGTGACAAAGGGGTCAAAATAGAGGCAAGGGCATGAATAATTTATTTACTGAAATTATTGCACAGAAATTGCCAAATCTATAGAATTATATATTTAATTAAATGAAACATAGAACTATAGACAGACCTGAACAAAGCCAAAATAATAAAAGCCATTCAAGAGTCAAATCACATAGAAGGACTAATCTATCAGATAACAGTAAATAACAATAAATTCAATAACAGTAAATTCACAACTCATATCCTCAGAGTCCAGGAGGGCTTACAGTCAGGTTTTGCAAGTTCTACAAGAAATAACAACATACACCTAGAGCCATCTGATTTTGTACAAAGGAGTAAAAAGCATACTTTGGAGAAAAGATATCTTCTTTAAAAAAATGGTCCTCGAAACACTGGATACCCAGGTGCAGAAGATTTTAGAAAAATGAGACGAATCCAACCCAAAAACTAGTGGAAGAAAAGAAATTATAAAGTTCAGAGCAAAAGTTAATAAAAGTGGGAGTTAAAAGAGAAAGATTTACAAAAATAATGCAAAGAATCTAGTTGGGCCCAGTGGGACAGGTCATATCTCAGCAGTCTGCGAGGCTGAGGCAGGAAGATTGCAAGTTCAAACCCAGCCTGAGCAACTTAACAAACTGGCAAGACTTGTCTCAAAATACAAAATAAAAATTGGTCTGGGGATGTAGTTCAGTGCAAAGATCTTCCTTGGGCTTCATCATCAGTACCACAAAACCGAACCAAACCAAATCAAACCAAAAAAAAAAAAAAAAAAAAAAAAAAAAAAAAAAAAAAAAAAAAAAAAAAAAAAAAA